>JARBWK010000001.1:44370178-44840995 GCA_030556195.1 Anolis apletophallus | reverse complement strand
CCTTCCAGCCCTCCTGGGTAGTCTCACCTTACTAGCCTGGGAGCGAGCGCTGTCAGCAACGGAGACCGTGTTAGTTTTCCCTCAACACAGACCCGTCTAGGTACGTTTTACCATCACGTCGGGGTCACCAAATGAAGCAGAATTGAGGAGTTATGGAACTCCAAGTACCAATTAAATCTTACCAAGCTGCTTGTACGCGCGGGTTCTAGGATGAGGGAGAACACACGACAACTGTGAAATAGGTGAAAATCAAAAAAGAATTTATTCTGGCACCAGCTGGTGGGCTTTGCCAGCAGAACACAGCTGCAGATAGGGGCAAAAGACCCCGTCACATCTCATACAAAGACATTTATACCCGTAATGGAGTCATTTCAGTTTGGCCCACCCCTTCTTCATGGATAAAACAAGCATAATTGGCTGGTGATTACTGTTGTTACATGACATTTCATTAATCCAATAGACACTGCATAAATTATTAGCATCATCTCTCTGTCATACCTAAGATTGAGAACAATAGCCATCTATTAGTTATTTCTTTCTCACAGTGCAAGCTATCAATGCTGAGTCTCTCTGTTCCTGACTTGAAACATTATTTCCGGGCTCCCTGCCAGCAGCAGAGAAGGTCAGACTCTTTGCCATGCGCAGTGGTGTTTCCATTCACATTAAAATTCCCATTAACTTTCATAGCTCAAACTGCACTGTTTCCACCCATCTAGCCTACAGTATCTCAAATTGGGCACAGGGTGTATTAAAATGCATTTAATCATGGTGTTAGTCTTTCATTGCAAGTGCCTGTCTGATTTCTGGCACCAAAACCCTCTTTTCAGAGTTGACACTTAAGTAGCATCACTCTCTGACTGTACTTTTTATGCTCGGAAAAGTACCAAACCTGCTTTAGGATGTTTTGCCTTGATATTCTGGTATATATGCCTGTGTCAAAGGGCCCTAAGGTGGTATAAGATCCCTTTGCATACTGATATAATTTTAGAGTTTGGGCATACCGCTCTTTAGTGTGGTACTTAGGACCAGAAAAAAGTGTTTGACAGGCAAATTCTATGTTTCAGTGAACAACTAAGCGGCGTTCCAGACAGGCCCTATATCTCAGGATCTGATCCCGGGTTTTCTGTTTATCCCAGATTATCTGGCAGACTCATATAATCCAATTCAAAGCCGGACATTTATTTATTTGTTTGTTTAAAACATTTATATTCCGCCCTTCTCACCCCAAAGGGGACACAGGGTGGAGCACAACATACAAACGGCAAACATTCAGTGCTGGGACATAAATAGATTATACACATGCATAAACATTAAAAACATTTATCGCAACATTAAAAACCATTTTTAAACCATCTTGATCATCCGCATCGAATCTAGTTGGCATGGTAAGTTTTCCCATTGCTGCCTTATTGCTCTGTCCCAAAAAGCTTGGTCCCACAGCCACAGTTTATACCAGGGGCCCTCAAACTAAGGCCCGGGGCCTGGATACAGTCCTCCAAGGTCATTTACCTGGCCCTCGCTCAGGGTCAACCTAAGTCTGAAACAACTTGAAAGCATACAACAACAATCCTATCTCGTCAGCCAAAAGCAGGCCCACACTTCCCATTGAAATACTAATAAGTTTATATTAGTTAAAATTGTTCATTTTAATTCTATTGTTTTTTTAGTTGGTTTTTTTGCACTACAAATAAGATATGCGCAGTGTGCATACGAATTCATTCATTTTTATTCAAATTATAATCCAATCCTCCAACAGTTTGAGGGACTGTGTCCTGGCCCTCTGTTTAAAAAATTTGATTTATACCATCTTTCTGAAGGATGTTCCATAGCTAAGGGGTAAACACTGAGAAGGTCCTCTCTCTCATCCCCGCCAATCGTGCCTGGGATCAGATCCTGGGATATAGGGCCTGTCTAGAATGGCCCTTACTCCAACAGGGTTGGCACAAATACATTTATTTAAACTATTTCATTCTATATTTGGGTCTGAGGATAACAAGTGAAACAATAAAATACAAGTTACTAGTGTAGTGCCAAATAACACTTCATAACCTCAACAATAAAGCTCTGGTTTGTAAAATAATGCTGAGTTTCTGTTAATTGAGAAGACGACCAGAAAGTCAAGAAGTTTGTGTTGAGCAAGAGGTTTCTGCCCTATAATCAGGCTAGAAATCAGACAGAATCAGATACTCTGTGCTGAAGTCATCTTCATGCTCATCACGAAATCTCACCTTTGCATGCACGGCCCAAACCCATAGGGTTTTTTCATAAACTACGTTTAGGAGAACACCCTATAATTTAGAAGTGTGAGAGGTGTTATGTGTGTCATGTGAAATGGCTTATATTCTAGAAGACAACCATAGTAATTTTCACCTTGTAGGTGTGCAAATTAATATAATAGTGTTCTGCTAGGCCTGGTTAGGTTCGTCGTAATGGTTCTGAATTCGGAATAAATTTGTATTAAAATCACTTTAGAAGCGGTTTTGAAGCAATGTAAGCAACTCTGAAGTGAAGTTGGTAATTCGAAGCCACGGCCACCATTATCGGAAAGAAATCGGTGTCAAACTGGCGTAGCAAGAGGACACACAGGACTCACCCTCAGCCTCGCTAACGCACTTTGCAAGCCAGGGGCAGAGATCTGGAGATTTTGTCCCGATGGCCTAGGCCTTCCCTCCCAAGCGGAGGGAAAGCCTGGACGATCGGGAGGAAATCTCCTCCAGATCTCAGCCCCTGGATTGCAAAGCGCATTAGCGAGGCTGAGTCCTGCGTGTCCTCTTGCTCAGCGGGCAGAAAACAGCTCGTTGAAAGGCAGCCAGAGCCCCTGAGAAGAGTCCTGCCTGTCCCCCCACTCCACTCTCCAGCCCCTAGAGTGGCTTTCCTCCACATCTTGAGGATGGAACCAGCTATCGGAGAGGGAGCTGGCGGTGAGTCTGAATTATTTTGTTTGACGCCGATTTCTTCCCTCCGCGTCCCAGTCTAAACTGGGTTAAACATGTGTCCCCCCCCTTTAACTAAGTCATTCCAAAATTTCAGAATTAATCTGAATCGATTTTGACATTTTAATGAAAATTTTTGGAAGTCTTATCAGATTGGAAGCGCCAGCGCCACCTAGACTAGAAGCGAATTTTGAACCTTTTTTTAAAATCAACCAGGCCGATGTTCTGCACATCACACTAAATTTGCACTTTTTATTAAATAGGTTTGGGCTAAATACCTTGAAGGCACCAGATCCCATCTCAGTTTGGAAGTTGTGCAGGGTCAGGTTTGGTTAGTACTGGAACGAGAGGCCACCAAGAAACACCTGGCTGATACAGACTGTTTTAGAGCAGGGCTGTCCAACTTCTACCGGCCCAAGGGCCGGAATTCCGGTCACTGATCACCTGGGGGCTTCCCTCCACCTCTTCCTCCTCCCCGCTGGCGCCACGCCTGACATCACCCAGCCCCGCCGAAAAGGGGAGGGCCGCGCAGGACGCAGGGCGGGAGCGGCGAGGGGCCCTTCGCCATGTCCCTGGCTGTTGCAGCTGCCGCCCCCGGGAGCGGAAGGAAGAGAAAGGAAGATAAAGGAAGGTAAGCTCCCAGGGCGGCCGCTGCAGCAGCCAGGGACATGGCGGAGGGCCCCTCGCTGCTCCCGCCCTGCCGCGCATGCCTGCGAGCGGCCCCGGCCCCGTGAGCGACCCCGCCCCCCGGAGATCATTAATATCATTTTTAAAGGCCTCAAATATTACTATAATACATAATGAAATGCATTGGGATACAAATAGAATGAACATCATTTTTCAGCCCCTTGAACACAAGTGATAGTAGAATTCAACCTATGGTCAATAGTCTGCTTCTAGGGGGACATAGGTGAACATTGTTTCAATAAGCACAGTCATATCTGGACTGCAGGGGGTCTTGCCTTCATACTTTTCGTATTGAAATAAATTCTATACTGGGTTGGTAGATTTTTGTAGTAGCTACCCCCACGCGCGCACACACACACACACACACTGCTACCGTCTATTAGATGTTGTCAAGGAAGAATCAATGGAAGTCATTATCTTAATGATTTTTTGACTTACTAAACAATGACAAAATCAGATACCAGCTCTAAGGGAAAGGAAATATACTGATTTCCACCTTAACAGACATTTATTACGGCCCTTGGTTAAGATAAGTCAGTGTAGTGGGGGAATGGAGGCCAGATTGGAAAGGAATGATCTAAGATAGAGATGGAAGAGAAGCAGTTTGTATCACATCTGCAGACCTTGTGTTGAAGGAATTAAGATAAGAAAACTGGTTACTAATTAAAAGCATCTGAGGGGTTGGGAGAAGAGAATAGGATCACAGTCAAGCTGTAAATCTAGTGTCACACTGTTTTTCTCAAATCTTTCTACCCAAAACCTCTATCTGTATTTTATTTTTCCCTCCTCCTTGTTATATTCACAGTTTGGATTAGGTCTTCCTGCAGTTGCTTCAATAAATTTAATCTGATCACACATTTAAGGCTATCTTCTGACTTGACTTTGAGACTTACTTCCACTTAAATGTGCTTAAGCTTATGGTAGCAGCATATGTTAGAGGTTGAGTTGTATTTCATTTTTCCAAAACTGAGTAATTTACATGGAAACAAAAACTTTAAATCTCTTCTGTGTTTCCACTACCAATTCATTATCTATATTAGTGGTTCCCAACCTGTGGTTAGTGGACCACCAGTGGTCCGCAAGAATGAAAATATGGTCCACGTCCTCACCATTACTACACCGTTGCCTCGAAACCATGCTGAGGCAACAGGGATGTCAGGAGGGGAGAGGCTGACTACCCACAAAAGATTCCTACTACCACATCAGTTCTAGATTATTAAATATGGTTTTCTGTGGGTGAGCAGATGGTGACTACTAGATGGCATATGTTCTGTATCAGAAACTAGAACTGATGTGGTCTATCCAATGCAGTTTTTCCTAAATCAACACCCCAAATAACCAAATCTAAATCTAAAGTTGACCAGAAACTGATTTGTAACCCTTGATCAAGTGGCCCCTGATCAAGTTGTCCCTGGTCAAAAAAAGTTTGGGAACCACACACACACACACACCTCAAACCGACCCTCACAATTTAACGATCACCTATATCATGGATTTTTAAATATCTTTGTATTGATGTAAAAAGTCTGCAAACAAGGAACCTGAAAGAAAAGAAGAGGGATAATTTCTTTGAAAATGGTGGTAGGGCAAGTTTTTACGATACCATGGACTATCAGAAAACAAATAAATGGGTCATAGAACAAATCAAGCCAGAACTTTGAATGGAAATTAAAATCAGTCACTGTTTGAATGTGTTATGTGAAAACAGGATTCAGTGGAGAAAACAAAGCAACTGCTAAGATATACTGTATATATATTCTATTATATAAAGGGGTTCCCGTCATGGAACAACCGTCCCAAACAGAGAAACCTTACAACGCAGAAACACCAAACTTGCCAACAGAAATAGGCCTCAAGCAAGGTAGGTTTGTAGCAAAGAAATTCCCCCAAAAAACCTAAAAGGCCCCCAAAACAACAAGTAAAAACTACATTTCCCAGCATCCTCCGGGGCTGCCAACGACTCTCCCAGCCTCTACATTCTGACAACATGATTGGCTGCCAATAAGGGCGGATTTGCATAACTCCTGTACTGGCCAGCCAACATGAACATTCCGACCCATAATAAACTGTCAGAGGAGGATAAGGCAAAGGGCTGAGGCACAAACACAAACACCCAATTCACTTCCCACAGAAAATTTACACTCCTACAAATCACAGTCCACGCCCAAAATTGACAGTAAGGTTTCATTAACTTAATTTCCCTGACTAGGCATCACTTAATGGAATGCTGTTTACACTCTGAATTGACAGTAAGGTTTCATTAACTTGATTCTCCCGACTACGCCTCAGCTCATTGGACATTGTGTATGGCCTGAATTGACAGTAAGGCTTCATTAACTTGCTGTTCCTGACTAGGCCTCAGCTCATGGGACATTGTGTATGGCCTGAATTTACAGTAACCTACCTTGGCACACAGAGCCCCTATGACCCAGGCTACATTCTACTACAGTTTGGAGGAGGGTGGACCATGGATTATGGGACTTGCAGTACCTCCATGGATAATGGGATTTGTACTACTTCAAAACCCATCATTCCCCACAGACCACTGTGGCCCAGAACCAAGACCGATAAAGACCAAACTTGCCACACAATGCCCCCCATGACCCACACTCCATCCGACTGCAGTTCAGAGGAGGACACACCATGGATAATGGGATTTCAAATACCTCCACTCACTTCCAAAGTACCCCACCCACACAAGCATCAACCTCTACATCAACACCGCAAACAGAAAGGGTTCTGGGAGCGACGGGGAAGGACGCGTCCTAGGAAGCGCTCCTGGAGACGAGGCCGAAAGAAGGTAATTGGGAGATAAGATCCCCCCCAAGTTCGAGAGGAAAGAACTAAAGGGGCCAGGGTCAACATAAAGAGTCTGCTGCCTTGGCCGGGGGCCTCCAAAGAGGCCCAGGAGGGCACGCGGACGAAGAGGACCCGAAGGGGTTGCCGTCCGGCAAATCCACGGTTATAGTTGGAGACAACTTCCCCGCCACCCAGATGCACGGGATACAACAAAAGCAAGATTAAAGGAGACCACCTACTAAAGCTGAGCTTCAATTTCGGAGAGGCGAGAGTGGAGTGGCGAAAGAGCAAACAAGCCAAATAAACAAATAAGTAAAGAATTAAATTAAAGAAGAGAGAATGACGAGCCCGGAAGAGGAGGAGCCGGCGGGCTTGGATAACCAAAACATAGAGCGTCCCAAGGGAAGAACCAGGAAGCAAAACGGAAGTGCCCTAAGAGGAAGAACCCATAGACTGCAAGGTCAGAAAGGGAAGGCTTTTAGTCCAGTGGGAGGAAAAGAAAAAGAAAGATACATGGCCCAAGAGGATATTGAGAGACATGAAGAGATACCCCGCCATTAGGTAAAAAGAGTTAAAGACGGGACGAAGGAAGAGAGAGGTGCATAGCGCCAAACGTCAGACGCCAGAACGGGAGAAACCCAGGGCGGTGAGAATAAAGAGGCAAACACCCGGAGAGACAAGCAAATATAAGAGGAAAAAGGGCGAAAAGGAGAAGGTACTGTGAAATCCCGAGTGAGCTGTTACTAAACTAAGGCGAATAAAGAGAAGGACTTGCGGAAGGAGGAAAGATGAAGCAGTGTCTCTAACCAAAGGGAGGGAGCCCAAACAGACAAAACTAGCGAAAGTAACGCAAAGGAAGATAGAAGGAGCAGAAATCTAGAAAGAGTTCACCAGCTTTCAACCTACGAAAAGAAATAATTCAAATTATAAAGGACTGGGAATCCTGGGAATCTGGGAATCAAGAATAAAGAAGAATTTGGTAGACTAATAACGTGGACTGAGAGAGTGAGGAATTGCACCCATATAGAGAAAGAAGACAACAGTGTGCGTCTAAATAGAAGGGAGAGCAAGACATAAGACACTTAGAAGGAAATACCAAATCTTGAAACTAGAGGAAAACTCCCACTTAAATGGAAATAATGTCCACAAGGGGGAAAAACAAAGGAAATGAACCAATCCGAAATGAACCAATCCGACGAAATTCCGGGGCGGGTTTAGGAGATTCATGCCTAAAAGAAGTGTTAGCTGAACTGAAAGACATTAGGAAAATTATACAACGGGGAGACGAAGAGAGGAAGAAAATGAAAGAAGAGCTGAAGGGTGACCTGAAGGACATAAAAGGGGAAATGAAGGAAGTGAAAAAGAATGTTCAGGAGATGAATATAAAAATGGAAGAGATGAAAGAAGATATAGGAAACTTGAGAAAAGAATGTAATGAGCTTAAAAGGAAACAGAGAAATAATTCAGAAAAAGCTAAAGAATTAGAAATCAAAACAAAAGACATTGAAGACAGGCACCTACAGCTCGAATATTCCCAGAGAGAATATCAAGTGCGTTTCCGCGGAATCGAGGAGGAAGAGCAAGAAAAGGTCAAAGAGATAATAACAGCAATAACTGCTAAAATAATAGATACCCCCGAATCATACCTAGAAGGGAAAATTGATAGGGTATACAGGCTCAATTCGGCATTTTCAAGAAGAAACAAAACACCAAGAGACGTGATAGTAAACTATACGTTGAAGAGTATAAGAGACGAATTGCTCAGATGGAAAAAAACCCGACAGGGACAGTACAAAGGCAAAGAAATACTAATCCTAAAGGAGACACCACCAGAAATAATGGAAAGAAGAAAGAAATATTTTTTCCTTACGGACATTTTAAAACGAAACAAGATCAGGTTCAGATGGGAGAAAATCGAGGGCATCATGACCACGTATAAAGGTAGACAATACTGGTTAACAACAGAAGAAAAAGCAAACTACTTCCTAAGAAAATATGGGGAAGAACTAAAGGAGAGCCCGAATGGAAGAAACCGGGGGAAAGACAATAGGGAAGACGGCCAGAGAAGGTTCCTAGGCAAAACAGACATAAACACGCAGGACGAAGAACAAGAGAACATCTCTGAGACCGAAGACGGAGAAGTTGGAGAGGACCCAGCGGATGCGGTGGACCAAAAAGACCTGGAGGAGGATCAGGACCAAGAAGAAAACACAGAAGACATTGAACTAGAATGACTCTAAGGTGCATATCTTGGAACATTAAAGGGAAGAATAATGGGGCCAAACGAAAAAGAACTTTCCATAACCTAAAAAAAAAGAATGCTAATATAATAGCGATCCAGGAAACACACGTAAAAAAAACAGACACACACTATTTGAAAAAGGAAAATTTAGGAGTAGAGTTTATAGCGTCAGCAAATGTAAAAAAAGAGGAGTGGTACTCTACATAGATCCATTATTAAATCCCAAATTATGTTTCGAGGATGTAGAAGGCAGATATGTAGGCGTCATCATTGAAAAAGACCAAAAAAAGATTTTAATTTGTAACTTGTATGCGCCCAATAATGCCAAGGCGATTTTTTTAAAGGATATTGACAAAAGATTAGGCAATGCAGAATTTGACAGCTGCATACTGCTAGGCTACTTTAATGGAGTCATTGACACCAAGCTGGATAAAAAACTGAGCAGAATTAATAAATATACTAAAAATAGTCAAAACAGCAAATTGCCATTAAGTTTCTTTGAACTAATGGAAAATCAAAATTTGACCGATGCATGGAGAGTATTAAATCGAAAAGAAAGAGATTATACTTTTTATTCTGGGCGGCACCAATCCTGGTCACGTATTGACTATATTATGGTATCCAATGACCTAACCATACAAATCAAGAAAGCAAAAATCTTACCAAGACTCTTTTCGGATCATAGCCAAGTAGAACTAGAATTATTTCAGGGAAAAAGAGAATTTAACTGGAAGTTCCCAAGCTATATCCTAAAAGATAAGAAAATCTCGGAAGAAAGCAAAAAATACTTAAAAGAATTTTTTGAAATTAATTGTCAAAATAATGAGAAATACAGTATTATATGGGACACGAGTAAAGCCTTTATGAGAGGTTACTTTCTAAAACAACAATCAATTAAAAAGAAAATGTCCCTAAAAAGAAATAGAGAACTGTATGAGAAGATAGAAAAGGTGGAAAAAATATTAAAGAAAGAACCTAATAATAAAAAAGGAAGAACGAGCTAAATATATATAATAAACAGCTAGAGATAAATGAGATGGAAAAAATAGAAAGAAATATAAAATATATGAAACAGAAATATTTTGAATCTGCTAACAAAACCGGAAAACTACTAGCATGGCAGTTGAAGGAAAAAAGGAAAAAAAGTATGATTACAAGATTAAAAATAGGAGAAAATAATTATACCAAGGAAGAAGAAATAAAGAAGGTATTTGAGAGGTTCTTTACAGATATATATAAAAATGATAATATAAATTTAGGAGACGTGGAAGAGTATATTGGAAAGAAGAAACTGGGGAAAATTTCAGATAGAGACAGAGAAGACCTAAATAAAACTATAAGTAAAGAAGAAATTATGAAAGCGATAAAGAAAGCGAAAGGAGGGAAAGTGCCTGGCCCAGATGGATACTCAGCGGAGTATTATAAACATTATCAAGAAGAGATATTAGATATTCTCCATAAACTATTCAATGACATTCTAGACAAAGCAATTATACCAGCCTCTTGGAAAGACTCCAATATCATTTTAATAGAGAAACCAGGGAAGGACCCCCTTGACCCAGCCAGCTACAGACCGATATCATTGCTAAATATTGACTATAAAATATTTGCATCAATTATGTCTGAAAGGCTAAAACCCTTTTTAAATAGATGGATCAAGGGGGACCAGAATGGTTTCCTCCCAGGCCGACATATGAATACTAATGTCAGGATTCTACTCGATTCAATAGAATATTACGACAAACATATAAATAAAAAAGCAGCGTTTATCTTTGTCGACGCCGAAAAGGCGTTCGACAAAGTTAACTGGAATTTTCTACATATGCTGGTAAATGAGATAGATATGGGACATCAATTTAAAAATATCATTATGGCAATATATGCAGAACAATCTGCAAAAATTATAGTTAACTACAAAAACAGAGAAAATCAAAATACAGAAAGGAGTCAGACAAGGCTGCCCACTGTGCCTCTACTTTTATTTTTATATTGGAATTATTAATGGGAGAAATCAGAATGGACAATGGGATAAGGGGATTACAAATTTAAAAAGATAAGTTTAAAATACAGGCATTCGCAGACGATTTAATTCAAATAATGGAAGAACCGAAGAGCTCAATAGAACAATGGTTGAAAGTAGTGGAACAATTTGGTAAATGTTCGGGGTTTAAGATTAATAAGGAAAAAACACAAATTATAACTAAAAATATAGACGAAAATGAAAAACTAGAACTCCAGAGATTATCAGGGATAAAAATTACCAATAAGGTAAAATATTTGGGAATTCAAATAACCCAAAAAAATTCGCAATTATATAAAAATAATTACGAGGCAAAGTGGGCAGAAATAAATAAAATTTTGGAAGGATGGAAAAAAATAAATTTATCTTTTTTAGGCAGAATTTCGGCAATAAAGATGACCATCCTTCCAAAAATAAATTTTCTTTTCAACATGATACCAATTATCAAAAAAGAAAATCAGTTAGATATCTGGAACAGAACAATATCCAAATTTATCTGGGCAGGGAAAAAACCTAGAGTTAGGCTAAAATTAATTCAGGAACCCAAGGAAAAAGGCGGCCTTGGAGTGCCCAACATAAGATTATATTATGATGCCAATTGCTTAGACTGGATAAGGGTGTGGTGCGGTCTGGAAAACAATAAATTGTTAAATCTCGAAGGTTTTAATTTGAAATTCGGACTCCATGCATATCTCTGTTATGATAAAATAAAAAGTGATTCCAATTTTAAAGATCATTATATAAGAAGCTCTTTAATTAAAGTCTGGGAAAAATATTACAAGAAACTTTATAGGAAGATCCCTCTATGGCTATCGCCCATGGAAGCGTTGCGTATACGACAATTGGACGACTCCCAATGGTTAACATATAGAGACCTCCTATACTGGGATGGTCGAAATTTTAATATGAAGTCTAGAGAACAACTACAGGAAAAAAATATAAAAACAGATTGGTTCCCATATATTCAAATGGTGAACATATTTAAAACAGACCAAAAAAAAGGGTTCGAAAAACAACTAAATGAGCTAGATGAGATCTTAATAAATACAAAACAAAATCGGATAGGGAAAATATATAGAGTCCTGCAAAGCTGGGAAAAAGGGAAAGATCAACTCAAAGACCATATGAAAAAATGGTCCAGGAATCTAGGATATAACATCAGCCCAGAAACCTGGAGAACTATATGGAAGAATAATATTAATATTTCACTCAGCCAAAATTACAGAGAGAGCTGGATAAAAATAATTTACAGGTGGCACCTAGCTCCAGCAAAGATCGCAAAAATGTTCCCTAATGCAGGGCTGTCCAACTGGCGGCCCTGGGGCCGTACACGGCCCCCTAGCCTGTTGGCTCCGGCCCCAGCTATGCCCCCGGCCACCATTTTTAATTTTTTTTTTTAAAAAAAATTTAAATGGCGGCCGGGGGGGGGAGGCGGGGCAGGGAGGAGGAAGTGAGCCAGCTCCTCCTCCCTGCACCGCCCTCTTCTTCCTCTCTCCTGAGCCGATGCCTTGGAGGGGAGGGGGGTCCCCGCGGCGCCTCCCTCCCTTCAAGCTCGCTTCCCAGCGAGCCTTCCAGGTTTGGGGAAGGGTTTTCACCCGGCACTCGAGACGCGAGTGCCGCTTAAAACCCTTCCCCAAACCTGGAAGGCTGGCGGGGAAAGCGCGCCGCCTCGCCTCCCGGGAGCCTTCCAGGCTTCGGGCGAGTTTTTGCCCAGCTTCCGTGTCCCTCTGCTCAGAGGGACACGGGAGCTGGCGAAGAACCCTGCAAGCCTGGAAGGCTCGCAGGAAGCGGCGCCGCTCTCGCCTCCCGGGAGCCTTCCAGGCTTCGGGCGAGTTTTTGCCCAGCTTCCGTGTCCCTCTGCTCAGAGGGACACGGGAGCTGGGCGAAGAACCCTGCAAGCCTGGAAGGCTCTCAGGAGGGGCGCGAGCTCTCGCCTCCCCCGGGAGCCTTCCAGGCTTCGGGCGAGTTTTGCCCAGCTTCCGTGTCCCTCTGCTCAGGGACACGGGAGCTGGGCGAAGAACTCCCTGCAAGCCTGGAAGGCTCGCAGGGAAGCGAGTGCCGCTCTCGCCTCCCCGGGAGCCTTCCAGGCTTCGGGCGAGTTTTTGCCCAGCTTCCGTGTCCCTCTGCTCAGAGGGACACGGGAGCTGGGCGAAGAACTCCCTGCAAGCCTGGAAGGCTCGCAGGGGAAGCGAGCCGCTCTCGCCTCCCCGGGAGCCTTCCAGGCTTCGGGGCGAGTTTTGCCCAGCTTCCGTGTCCCTCTGCTCAGAGGGACACGGGAGCTGGGCGAAGCTCCCCTGCAAGCCTGGAAGGCTCGCAGAAGCGGCGCCGCTTCTCGCCTCCCCGGGAGCCTTCCAGGCTTCGGGCGAGTTTTTGCCCAGCTTCCGTGTCCCTCTGCCAGAGGAGCCTTCCAGGCCTGGAAGGCTCGCGGGAGGGCCTTCCAGGCTTGCGGGAGAGGTTTCCCTGGGTGACGTTAGGCTGGGTGACGTCAGGCGTCACCCAGCCTAACGTCACCCAGGGAAACCCTCCTGAAAATGGGCGGGCCGCGCAGGAGGCCGGCCACGCCCCCCGGGAGTGGCCACGCCCCCCCGCTCACTGCGGCCCCCCCCAGGTGATCAGTGACACTTCTTCCGGCCCTCCGCAGCATGGCAGCAAATGTGTTCAAATGGCTTTTAAAAATCATGGTTGCTTCTGTTTTAAATCAAGGAATGGAGGGGCACTTTGGCTCATGAACTGACTTCCAAATTGAAACTGTAGAGTTCAGAAACTCCAAATTGAAGACAACTCAAGAAGGAGATTTTCACAATTGGAACGGGATCTTCAACTAAAACCTTCCACAACAGAAGGAACTTTCTGTATTCCCTCTTTTAAGAAGAGCACTAAAACCACATACTCTCTATTTCAAAAAAAATACCACACATGGATTCCCTCCTGAAGCTCAGCCTGCTACCCCTTTCTTGGCAGATGTAAGCATCCACAAGAAAGAAGCATCAAGCACATGCACGGTTTTTCAAAGTGTGAGTCATCCAACAATACTGGCACAGAAAAAGCTCAGGAACATCTTCAGTTCACACAAGCTTAAGTGGCAGAGTTGCAATCACGGCCATTTTATTTTCAAAATATCTCACAAAAACATCTTAGGATCTCCTCTTACTGAGGCATCTACTGAAACACAACAAAAGTTGGGTTTTAGAATGTTTTTAATGATTCAGAGATCCTCCTCTAGATCAGTGTTTCCCAACCTTTTTTGAACCGCGGCACACTTTTAACATTAAAAAAATCCGGGGGCACACCACCAACCAAAATGACACAAAATGACACTGAGCCTTTCTGGCGTGTGTACCTATGTTTTAAACTGTTGTATTTTTGGGTTTTTAAATGATGTAAGTCGCCCGGAGCACCAGTGGTGGAGGGCGACTCACAAATAATAAAGTTATTATTATTATTATTAACACAGTAAAGAACGGCTGGGGGTTGGTGGCCTGCTGGGAACAACTGCTGGGAGTGCCGAAGCCGGGGAGGGGTGGAGCCAGGCTGCGCCATGCCCCGCCCCTACCCCTGGCTTCACCTCTCCCAGCAGCTGCTCCAGCCTTGAGGGGGCAGTGCCAAGCCAGTGGTGCCAGAGCCAGCACAATCCTGGCTTGGCACTGTCCCCTCAAGGCTGGAGCAGCTGCTGGGAGTGCCGAAGCCGGGGGAGGGGGCAGAGCCAGGCCGCACCATGTCCCGCCCCTCCCCCAGCTTCAGCTCTCCTACAGAGCTTCAGTGGGCGGGGCTCCTCTTCCACACGGCTTCAGCGAGCAAGGGGCGAGAGTCATGGCGGATTGGAGGCTGGCTGGGGAAACGGCCAAAGGAGGTGGCGCCCCGGTCCCTTCTTCTTTTTCTTTGCCATGGCCCGGCCCTTCCTCCTCCCCCAAGCAGCAGGAGTTTGGCAGGAGGGGGGAGGAAGGGGGGCAGAGAGCTTTTCTCGCGGCACAGCAGGAGGTCCATCACGGCACACTAGTGTGCCACGGCACACTGGTTGAGAAAGACTGCTCTAGATAACACAAAGTGGATGCAATGGTGTAGGAAAGTGCTTACTTATCTACCATTACCATCACCACAGGATAGAGTCGGTAATGAGGTCATAGTAGAGTTTAGTTTATTTTTTATATGTTTCTAATACCTTCCAGTGTATTCCATTGTCTTCAACTGCACATACACGACTAAGTGCTAAACTGTTCTGATACAATTGGTCAACCAACTTGCTCATCTCTTATCTCACCAATCAACTTATAGCCAGAAAATGCCACTGAACTCAATGGAATCCTCTGGAATCCATCAACTACAATGTATCAGCTAAAAAATTCAAGACCTTTGAAAGGTGAAGACACAGTGAGTTCAGAGGGCAACATTAAATTATTTAAACATGTCAAGAGAAAGTTGTTTGGAACATGTGATTTTTTGTTTGTATCTTTAGTAAAATTGCACCTTTGAACTGCTGTCTTGCTGTCCAACATAGAGAAACACATTTCAGTGTTAACTGCTGTATAAACTGGGCTGATGGCATGTTTGGAGAGCCATGTGATGGAGTCCTGATATACTGGGTCTTGTGACCTCAGTGTGAATATTGAGGGGTTCCTCAATACCTAATCCTGAATTGCCCCGCATTGCCTCAAGCACAAAAACTGCCCAGCAACTGTTTGGAAAGTTGTGTTAATGTTTGCTTTCAAGTTATCTCAAATTTCTGGTAATCCTAATGTGACTCTATTGCGTGTGTTTCTTGGCAAGATTAGTTCGGGGGGGGGGGGGGTTGCTTTTCTGTAACACAGAATACAAGCCCTTCCATTTGGCTCAGGAAAAGAGAGAAAAGTCCTCTTCTTGACCTCAGTGGCATCCTCTACCTAGCACTTCTATTGCTGGACTGATTAGTTGGGGAAAATATCTGGGGAAAACTGGTTTCCCTGAGTGTCTCTCTTACATTTTGCTTATACTGGGCTCATCATCCACAGTCAAATTGTGAATGGAGGGAATGTTGTTATGAACCAATCTAGCATAGAACAAGAGCACCAACATGCCCAAAGGAACACTGGAAGAAGAGGAAACTTTGGATCCTATGATTGGTTGGGGAAGGAGAGATAGAGGCTTGGAAAAGCTTTAGAAAAGATAAATACAATGATATTGTAGATCCATGTTAGCTTTGGGGTCTAATAGAGCCAGTATGGCATAGTAGTTTGAATGTTGAACTACAGCTCTGAGGAGCAGGGTTTGAATCCCCACTTGGACATGGAAGCCCACTGGGTGGCCCTGGGCCAGTTACATATTCTTCACCTCAGCAAACCCCATGACAGGTTTACCTTAATGATCTGGAGTTTCACAACAAAAACTAAACTTTGGAGATAATTCCATTTCATTTTTACTCCATAATTTTGTGTTAATCCATTCTAATTTTCTCTGTTTGCTGAAGACTTTTAACTTCAGTACTAACCTGTCTCCTTTTGTCTCACTACTTTTTACTCCTGTTGAGATTGCAACTATTAACGTGATTCTCCTTGCTAATTAAACCCAGTTATCAACTCTGCTCTGGATAGATCTTATTGGTTATGCTTTCCTATCGCTATAATTCAAATTAACCTTAATTCTCTCAAAAAAAAATATCAATATTTGGAAAGCCATGCTCGCTACACCCTGTCTTAAAGCAACCAATTTTAAAATTTAAACATATTCTACCCTTTCATTTAAAGAAAATCAATTCTCATTTCTATCAATGGTAGTTTGTAAACAATAAAAGTAATACCTGCTACATTCATGGATAAAACCCATGTTAGACCTGAGAAATAGAACAGTCTCATTCCTGGATGAATAACAGCATTTCAGTGATGCCAGTGATGGATGCCAAAGTTAGTGATAGCATCCTCTTGTGTAACTGCTTCCAATATCATGGGTGATAACTTTCAACCACATGGCCTAGATTTAGCATCGGATGCTAGCCGGCATTGCGGTTGCACACAGTTTATCACTGTAATGTCAACATAGTGTCTTTCCCCACTATATGCTACACATCTGTCTAGAGATGCCCTAGACAAAATATTATTTTGCTAAAGAAATATAAATCAGCATTATCACAAAAGAGAATATACCATTTCTTTCCCTCCTCCCCCACTCCCAAATTTAGAGGTTTCATAGATTAACAGTATATTCAACAGCTTTTCTGATGAATCACTTTGAAAAGCAAGTCTATGATGACATGCTAGTAATTAGTATTTCTATCAGAGTAAATACTTTTGAACACTCATATGAAGCTGGGGTAGAAGTGTTTGAAGAAATAGACATATAATTGCTTGTCACCGTTAGAGGATTTGCCTTGTACACTTAAGAATTTTAATTTTCTAGCTTTGGATGTGGTTTGACCTACCAAGAATAAGGAAGATCGAAGTCTTAAAAAGTAAGCCTCCAGTGTTTAGTTCACAAAGTATGCTATAATATAGTGGTTCTCAACATGTGGGTCCCCATATGTTTTGGCCTACAACTCCCAGAAATCCTAACAGCTGGTGAACTAGCTGGGATTTCTGGGAGTTGTAGGCCAAAACACCTGGGGACCCACAGGTTGAGAACCACTGTTCGGTAGTAGAAGAATCTACACTAATGTAAAAGTAGGTAATTTCATGGGCATACTCTAGTTGAGAACCATAAATGAATTATGTCCTTTGTTTCCTTCTATATTATTAGGAATGAATGTCCATTCTGTATTTAATCTGTACCTAAAAAACTTTGTGTCTTGTGGGATGGCTGGGGGGGGGGGGGAGCATTAAAAGTAGGGCTTAACTTTACTATGGACCTTTTAAATAGCGTTTGTTGCCACAGACCACAAAGACTCGGCTCAAGATTTAAAGCTCCAAAGTGCATTAAATGTTTATTTAAAGTCTTCAGATTTGGAGACAAGGGAGAAATAAGTAAGTGCACACACTATTACACTATTCTTACTAGAATGATCCCATACAAATGATGGTGATGATAGTAATAATAATATCTGAACACTGAAAAATGGCCAAATATTACTTGTTAATTTAATTACCATAAATAATAGCAAAAGCTTGTATTCTGAGAACAGTTTTCAAATCATTTCTGTACTTATTTTTAAGATAAATGAGAGCACAGAGGGATTTTTACACAAGTATGCCACTATAGAAAGCACCTATAATTTCATTCCCTTCTTTGATAGTTCTGGAAAACTGATCAGATTTTCAAATCTTGATTCAAGATCCAAATTTAATTGGATTAGGTTAAAAAAAAATCCAAACTGAATTCGGGCTCAGTTTGAAACACTGATTCAGAGCCTGTACTGGTACAAGTGGGTTGAATTTCCTGGATATACAGTTCTGTTGAAACATTACCACATGGAAGTAATCACAGGCTCACTGAACAAAAGGTATTCCATGAATTCCAAATGGTGTGCTACTAACATACAAGGCAAGAGAGCATTTCACAGGGAACAGGACTTTTCCTGTACTCTGCTTTACTGCTATCAGCAATTCCTGTCATATTTTTTGCAAATAACGTAATGCCTGTAGAGCTGCGGAAATCTTACAAAGAATCGTCATTCAATTGATAACTTCTTTAATCAATCTGCTGCCAAATGGTTTTTGATAAATACTTCACCAGTTGCTGATATAGTAGGATTTCACTGCTATTCATTTTTATAATAAGGACGAGAAGTATTCAACCCCTTTTCTTGGTCTTGGAATAGGTATTACCCCATTTATTCAATTATATTTCACCATCAAATGTAATGCACATCTCAATTTTGAAAGTGTGTATTTTTTTAAAAAAGGATTTGCCATTGAATGTAAGTTTCCAGTGGCCGCAAAAAGGCTGATGGGAAGCTGTGTCCCTTCGTAGGATTGGTAAGAAGCTGGCAGTGTCTCTGAAAAGGTTGTTGGAAAGCCACACTTAAACCCACCTTCTAAAACATCTAAACTAAATTCATTCTATAGTGTAACTACATCATCAATGTCACAGGCACATCTTGTGAGAATGCATGACAAAGATTTTTTCTGTGGCTACTCCTAACCTGTTGAATTCCTTTCCTAGACCAACTAGGCAGAACTTCCCTGTTATCCTTCTGCCTGCAGGCAAAGACAAGGGATTTTAATGGAGTCTCTCTCTCTCAGCATTACTTCACGAACGAAGATTCAGGAAGGACTCATCCCACGCTTTTTACAAGCACGTTGATGACTAAAAAGGCCAATCTGAGATGGGCAAGTTCAGTTGCAGAAAGCACAGCAGAAAGTCTCCTTGGGTGATGTTGTTTCCAAGTTGTGGTTCTTTCTGCGTTGTCGTTTCTCTTCGAGACTCATTTGGCGTGTCTTCTCGAAAGAGGCCACAACATTGTGGATAGTGTATCTCCATGCCTCCCGATGTGAGGCCAGGGTGGACCATTGTTGGTGATCAATCTGGCCGAGCCTGAGATGTTGTTTCAGGGAGTCCTTATATCCCTTTTGGGGGGCACCTCTCTTGCGCTGACCCGTGGCAAGTTCACCATAGAGTAGTATCTTTGGGAGGCAGTGGTCCTCCATCCTAGAGATGTGTTCTGCCCAGTGCAGCTGTTCAGCATGGCCTCAATGCTGGTGATCCCTGCTTGCTCAAGGACAGCAACATTCAGACCCATAGAGGAGGATAGACAGTATGATAGCTCTGTACACACTGATTTTGGTACTTTGCCTCAGGTTCTTGTTGCTCCAGACTCCTTTGTGAAGCCTTCCAAATGCACTATATGCCTTTGATAATCTGTGATCTATCTCTTTGTCAATCTTGGCGTCTGAAGAGATAATGCTTCCCAGGTAGGTGAACTGCTGAACGGATTTAAGCACAGATGTGCCTATGCTGACGTGGGGATGATGGTGTTCTTCCTGTGGTGCGGGCTGGTAGAGGACTTCCATTTTCTTCAGGCTGACTTCCAGCCCAAACAGCTCTGCAGCAGCTCTGTAACTACACCATCAATGTCACAGGCACATCTTGTGAGAATGCATGACAAAGACTTTTTCTGTGGCTACTCCTAACCCGTGGAATTCCTTTCCTAGACCAACTAGGCAGAACTTCCCTGTTATCCTTCTGCCTGCAGGCAAAGACAAGGGATTTTAATGGAGTCTCTCTCTCTCAGCATTACTTCACGAACGAAGATTCAGGAAGGACTCATCCCACGCTTTTTACAAGCACGTTGATGACTAAAAAGGCCAATCTGAGATGGGCAAGTTCAGTTGCAGAAAGCACAGCAGAAAGTCTCCTTGGGTGATGTTGTTTCCAAGTTGTGGTTCTTTCTGCGTTGTCGTTTCTCTTCGAGACTCATTCGGCGTGTCTTCTCGAAAGAGGCCACAACATTGTGGATAGTGTATCTCCATGCCTCCCGATGTGAGGCCAGGGTGGACCATTGTTGGTGATCAATCTGGCCGAGCCTGAGATGTTGTTTCAGGGAGTCCTTATATCCCTTTTGGGGGGCACCTCTCTTGCGCTGACCCGTGGCAAGTTCACCATAGAGTAGTATCTTTGGGAGGCAGTGGTCCTCCATCCTAGAGATGTGTTCTGCCCAGTGCAGCTGTTCAGCATGGCCTCAATGCTGGTGATCCCTGCTTGCTCAAGGACAGCAACATTCAGACCCATAGAGGAGGATAGACAGTATGATAGCTCTGTACACACTGATTTTGGTACTTTGCCTCAGGTTCTTGTTGCTCCAGACTCCTTTGTGACCCCTTCCAAATGCACTATATGCCTTTGATAATCTGTGATCTATCTCTTTGTCAATCTTGGCGTCTGAAGAGATAATGCTTCCCAGGTAGGTGAACTGCTGAACGGATTTAAGCACAGATGTGCCTATGCTGACGTGGGGATGATGGTGTTCTTCCTGTGGTGCGGGCTGGTAGAGGACTTCCATTTTCTTCAGGCTGACTTCCAGCCCAAACAGCTCTGCAGCAGCTCTGTAACTACACCATCAATGTCACAGGCACATCTTGTGAGAATGCATGACAAAGACTTTTTCTGTGGCTACTCCTAACCCATGGAATTCCTTTCCTAGACCAACTAGGCAGAGCTTCCCTGTTATCTTTCTGCCTGCAGGCAAAGACCTTTTAATTCAGGTGGACATTATTAAGATGACAGGTAGCTAAGGAAAGGGATTTTAATGGAGTAGTGCTATGCTATTCAATTGCTGTGTTTTAAAAAATCCAATAGTGTTTAATATTTTAAGTTGTCTAATTGTTCATTGACATAACTTCTGCCTATTTTAATCTGTGTCCGTTTTAACCCTGTGAAGTACCCAGAGTGCCTGTCCTGGAAGAAAGTCAGGATATAAGCCAAACAAATTGTGCCGTAGTATAGTCTCTTAGTACCATAATTTCTTTGATAATATTTTAACATTATAAGCTTTTGTTTCTTATCTGTGTTTGTTTTATTTTTATCTATGTTGTGAACTACGTCAAATTGCCTAGTTCTAGCAGAAAGACAAGGTATAACTCAAATAAATAAACATAAAATAAAATTTCCTAATTTGTTCTATTCCTAACTCACATTGCATCGTCCGATGCATCAAAAAGAGGTTGCCCTCACTAACCACATTCTCTATATGTTACATAGCATTCTTAGGTGTGAAAATAGAGGTACGTAACTCTTGGGAGCCTGACCATAGAAACTGTAATACTGCTCCCATTAAGTGAAGCTTAAACAGTAACTATTACTGAATAAAACATCTAAATAGATATAACAGGAAAAGCTTTCCTTTGCTGGAGTATATGGGTCATAGTTTTCCTGATGGACCCTAGGCATAGGTCAAACTTTGGTCCTCCCCACTTCATAAACATCATAGACATTTGGAGGGTCTCTCTTTAATTTCATTTATAAAATAAGTCAGAACTGTGGGCACCTTTGATCTCCTCCTCAGGAAAGTACAGAAGAGAAGAACATGTTGCTAAGCAACTGTGTGCAGTAGAATGAAACTTGTGGAAATCGGGAAGAAGGCGGAGGGAGCGAGGAAGGAATGAATGGTCCAAAATTGCAAAGAGAATGAAGCAGCAATATATGCAGCACAGCAATCACTTAAAAAAACTTTCTAAGAAAATAAGAAGACATGAAAAATGCAAGTACAAAAATCTCATATCGGCACAACCTTAGCCTACACTCGAGGAAAACAATGACAGAAATAAAACACATACGATTGTCTTCACCACAGCTTTGTATTTGCAGAGGAACCTGGATTTTATTTTAGTTCTTTTTACAGTAGGCAAAAGTTATTTTTAGCTGAACTCACAATCGTTCAGCAGCGTGAGTGTCAGGCTCACACGCTGAGATGCTCCAACATATGCATCTAGGGATTGTGGCTCAGTCGCTGTGTTATCTTTGATTTTTTATGCAACATACTATAATAGTTCTTTAGGCATGTGATGGGGCTCCCTAGGAGAGTTTAGGGCAAGCATAAATGCTCCAGCCCTACAGTTAGGCAGAGTGATGTAGCTGCTTCAGGCAGCAAATTTGAGATGCCACAAACGGATAGCAAATTAAAATTTCCATTACTGCTTGTGGCTACCAAAGATGGCATGAAGGGATTTTGTTCTGCCACATGGCCAAAGAAATTGTGCTGGCTTTTGTTACTACACACAATTTTGTTTGCAGCTTCATCTGTGGCAGCAAAATGGCTTGTGTCAATTCTGAGTTTATTTTATCCCATATTAACTCCCTTCTTTGTTCAGGCCTCACCCAATAACTCTGTCCAGCAGAGCTATGTTATTTTTATTTTATTATTTTGCCAGAGGATTATTATTATTATTATTATTCCTCATAAGATGCAGTCTTAAAGAATGTGTGAGGCCATATGATGCTTAGACTGCAGTGTTATTCTTTTCATCTGAAAATATAGGTGACTGAAATTAATACAACGTATTTCAAAGAAGTCATGTACAGGATTACATGGTGGGGTTCCCTTTGAGCTATTTTTCTCTCAGCCAAAGTGAACATGCTCTGGATCTCAATGGCCTACATCAGCCAATTTTAGACTTATCCAGAGCTCTTGAGGACTGTAGCTGCACGACCGCCATTTTGGTGGCAAGAAGTAACACTGAGTCATTCATAGTTTACTTTTTAAAACTATTTGTTCTTTGGGGGAGAGTCTTTCTCTTTCAGGTGGAAGATTCCCAGGACAGCATATTTTATTGCTGTAAAAGTACTTACATTTTTTTCCAGCCAAACAGGCATGGCAAATTTGGGGGGTGAAATGACAGGAGTAGTGAAGGCTTCAGGGTCTTCCAAACATAGACTCCCAGAATGAGGTCTATGGCTTGTATTAATGTTTCCATCCCAAGAATGGGAAGGTCCACTCCTGGCATGCCGAAGCACCAATGTTCCAAATTGAAGACACACAGAGATGGGTGCCAGATTGAGGTTTTTTTAAATTCTTCAGTGATCAGAGAAGGATGCCAGAGGAAGGTTCCCAAATCTGACATGCTCTTATAGTGGAGCCCACCCATCTTTTATCATATAACGCAAACAATGTCATTTGCTCTTGTTGGCTCAGTGTATACAATTTGTTTCTCATTGCTTTCATACATTCTGGAATATTGACAACTGTGATTGGCAGATCATGTATGATAAAGTTTTATTGGTGATTTCAAGTTGTGGCCTGCTGGTCATGTCCTATTCCCCTTCTGTGGTCTGCATTTTTCACAGAAAGCAAAGTTGTAGTTTTACAAGATCTTTAGTCTTTTTGCCAAAAGTTCTGGGGCCTTATTAAAGTAGAAATCCCAGGGTTCTATAGCATTGAGCCATGGTAGTTAGAACTGGTGTCAAACTACATTAATTCCACAGTGTAGATGCACCCTTAGTCACATATCTCCTAGTGCAATGTTGAATAAGAGTTACATGTCCCTTTTTGACCCTGCAATCTATGTATCAAAATTGCCATGTGTATAAGCATTTTCAGATGTTTCTCTCCAAATGATAGAATGCCTTACTCTTTAGGAGATTTATCAGCTCTTGACCACTTACCACAAGGTGAATTTAGCATGCTAGGATGCTTCCTCCTTGGAACCCCACGCCTCCAATCACACAACATATGGTGGGGCTCCATGGAAGAAGCGTCCTGACAGCATGGCAAGATGCTTCCCTAGGAACATGGGAGGTTCCCTGTGTTCCATAGACAACCATGGGGCCAGTGCGGGGGAAGCCGTGCTGTAACACTTCCCCACATGGAATAGGAAAGTGTCAGCTGAGGACGAAGTGGGACATGAGGCGCTGGGATTGCCCTGCTGCCCTACTGATTGGCCACGGAAGGTGATGAGATCTTCTGGAACATCATTGACAAGCATAGCAACAGGTCTACATTCATGTAATATTTACCCAGAGGGTTTCAACCACTTTACATTCTCAAGCATGGACTGAACAGGCAGAGAAAAAGAGTTGGTAGATTTGTGAGGCAAATGAAGGGATAGTACCACCTTGTAAAAAACCTTGTATAAAAACAGCAATGTCATTGCAAATTAAAGGCTGTCATGTTAGGCTAAAGATTATAATCAGTTAGTAACCAAGATTACTTGTTTTCCATTTTGAAATATGATGGAATGATACGTAGGAAACTTAGTATTTGGATTACAAATTCCATGATAGTTGTAGGATTCTGGCTGTTGTTATCCAAACATTATTTCTATACGGGTTACATCCCGTATAGATTACTGCAATGCTCTCTACGTGGGGTTGCCTTTGAAGACTGTTCGGAAGCTGCAAGTAGTCCAACGGACAGCAGCCAGGTTGATAACAGGAGCGCCATTCAGAGAGCGTACAACTCCTCTGTTGTGCCAGCTCCACTGGCTGCCAGTTTGCTAACGGGCACAATTCAAAGTGCTGGCTTTAGCCTTTAAAGCCCTAAACGGTTCGGGTCCAACTTACCTGTCCGAACGCATCTCTCCCTATGAACCATCGAGATGTTTAAGATCATCTGGAGAGGCCCTGCTCTTGGTCCCACCTTCTTCGCAGGCACGACTGGCGGGGACGAGAGATAGGGCCTTTTCAGTGGTGGCTCCTCGGCTTTGGAACACCCTCCCTAAAGACATCAGATCAGCCCCCTCCCTCCTGATGTTTTGCAAGAAAGTCAAGACCTGGTTATTTGAGCAGGCATTTGTTGATGAAATATAAGGCTCAATTGGATATAAGGAATGACGACGATGTGATGGAAACTGATTTCAACATGACGCTGAGGCTGCAATTGTATGTTTTTAATTGTTAAATTGTTATAGGTTTTTCTCGGGGGGGGGGGGGGTTGACTTGTTGCTGTGTTATATTGAGGGCAGAGACTGCCTGTGTAAACTGTCCCGAGTCGCCTTTGGGCTGAGAGGGGCGGTATAGAAACGTGACAAATAAAATTTTCTAAATTATGTTCCGAATCACTTCCACACACATATGCATATAGGTGGTATGATGGGATAAAATCTGCTCTAGCACCTCTATAACTGATTCTGCTGCATATGTAAACTGGGCCTTTTGCACATAATGTGGTAGAAGGCCTGTTGAGGCTGAGAGAATATTATCTTGTGCTGAGCAAGACAGAATACCACATTTCCTACTACCTGCTCTGAGCAGGAATGGGACTCATATGGCCTACAGTGCATGCAGCCCTTGGGGACAGGGACTTGGGGGCTGTTTTTAGGCCAAGGGAAAAGCTCAACATTGACAGGCAAGTAATAATTATTTTATATAAAATAGTGAAACCACAATACATTACATTAAAGGAACTGTCACCATCCAACTGAAGGTGGTAACAATCCAAGTACTTTGAAAACATTAGCAAATTAATTGTCATTTGCCAGAGTATTTAATTCACTGTCTTAATAGAACTACAGTGGACACCTTTGTTGTTGTCAATTGCCACCATGTTGACTCTGACTTATGTCAACTCTATGAATAAGAGATGTCCACGTCTCTCTGTTATCAACAGCGCTGCTCAAGTCCTGCAAACTCAAGCCATGGCTTCTTGATTGAGCCTGTCCACTTGTAACGAAGTCTTCTTATTTTCCTACTTTCTTCCATTTTATAAGGATTATTGCTTTTTTTTCTAATGGGTCTTATCTTTCCTAATGAGTGCTTTAATTAGTGGCCACTTTTTCACACTTCACCAAGAAAGAAAAAAAGGGAAAGAAGAGGGCACAGATCTGTATAACATTGCTACATACTGATTTGTATGCATAAACATTTAGAAATAATTAGTAGCTTTTAAAGAAAAATACATTGCCAAAACCACAGTGGGAGATTTTTGATCTTATTTGTTTTGCTGCAAGATGTATACAAAGTACCTCTTGTCCTGAGTATAGGTTCCACATTAGAACATTTGATTGCCTTGATGCATAACCTGTACTCAGGTCAAGAGGCTACCATCAAGACAAAATATGGAAAAATGGAATGGCTTCCATTTGGAAAGTAGGTCAGGCAAGGATGCACTCTAGCTGTTTAACTTATACACCAGTGTTTCCCAACCTTTTTTGAGCCGCGGCACACTTTTTACATTTGCAATATCCTGGGGCACACCACCAACCAAAATGACACAAAATGACACTCTAACACAGTAATACATATAGTTAATATGTTTTAAAAATGTATTTATATACTCAGTGTGAAACCTGGGCCTGTTTCGATGAACTCAACATAGATATCCTGGCAGGAATGGCAGAAAGACACAAACTTCCCACACAGAACTCCCATAACCAAGAGAAAATGCTATGAGTTTGGTGGGGATTGACCTTGAGTTTTGGAGTTGTAGTTCACCTATATCCAGAGAGCACTGTGGACTCAAACAATGTTGGATCAGGACCAAACGTGGCATGAATACTCAATATGCCCAAATATGAAAGCAGATGGAGTTCAGGGGAAATAGACCTTGACATTTGGGAGTTGTAGTTGCTGGGATTTATAGTTTCCCTACAATCAAAGAGCATTCTGAACCCCACCAATGATAGAACTGGGCCAAACTTCCCACACAGAACCCCCAGGAGGCAAGAGGAGGTCTCTACTTGGGGAAAGGGAGGTGGGCCTTCCCAATGTATGGAGAGGGAGAGACCAAGTAGACAACGGGTGGGAAGGGGGGGGGGTGTTTGTGATTTTGTGCCTTTATCGAGGTAGGTTTCTTAGGGTTTTTTATACTTCAACACACTAGACTCTCCCCCCCCCCTTTTCCTGGAGTTTCCCATTTCCCACGGCACACCTGATGATCGCTCACGGCACACTAGTGTGCCTTGGCACACTGGTTGGGAAACACTGTTATACACATATCATGCATAAAACAATACTTGATTGGAGAAAGGAAGTATCATAATTGTAGGAAGGAAAATCAAGAATTTAAGATATGGAGATGACACCATATTACAGGCAGTCCCAAGGTACGAACAAGATAGGTTCTGTAGGCTTGTTTTTAAGCTTGAATTTGTATGTAAGTCAGAACAGGTACATTTTAAGTGTTACGCCAGCACTTATGAAAGAAAGTCAAGGAGTAAAGTGCAAAGGGTAAGTTTAAGTTTGATCATTTAGATATGACCATTAAGAGAATAAAAAAAATAATTATCAGAGATGATTTACATAACTTTAAACTAGACATGAAGACATTGAAATAGTTCAAGATCATCCATACCTTGGTTTAATCACTAATCAGAATGAAGACTTCAGTCAAGAAATCAGAAGAAGATGGGTACTTGGAAGGAAATGTGCAAGATCCTGAAGTGTCAAAATATACTATTGAATACAAAAGTTAGGATTTTCCATTTTTCCCCATTCTATGTATGGTTGTGTAAACTGGACGGTGAAGAAAGCCAATAGGAAGTTAATCAATTTATTTGAAATGTGGTGCTAGAGAAGATTTCTATGGATACTATGGATGACTAAAAAGACAGATCATTGGGTCCCAATAGTAAATCAGTCCCAAACTCTTCCTAGAAGCCAAAAAGGCTAAACTTATCATTAAAAGGCATGACTCACTAGAAGAAGAAAAAACAATTATACTTGCCAATTTTAGCAGGAAAAGAAGCAAAGAGGAAGACTGCATTCCATCTAGAAAGACTCAGTATGAAAGTTCTCTCATTCATGGCGAGAAACATATTCCATGCTGACCATATAGCAAAATAAAACAGAATATAAAAACCACAAAAGAACTATAGCTTTATTGGCCAACCAAAATGCATTTTGTGCATTATGGTTGGCCAATAAAGGCTTTACTCTTGTCAGTTTTGTATTTTGTTGTATTTTTCCTTCATAAGGTCACCTTTGGTCAAATTTGGCTTCAGGTCAGTTAACATCAAAGGAGCTTATTGCTGATAGGAAACTCTGCTTTTTCTTCTTTATCTTCCAGTCAGATGATATTCGAGGGTACCCCATCTGGAATCCAGGCTTTGAGGTCTCCTCTGAACAGGGCCGTAGCCAGGACTATGATTCGGGGGAGGCTGAGTTTGGTTCGGGGGGGGGGGCTGAGACTGGGTGGAAGAGGGTCTGCCCTAGCAAACCTTTTGTATTGTTATCCCAATAACCCAATTAATGTGGGATATAATGAGCATGGTGATCAGATCATGATATGAATAAACATAACAGTTTAAATAATGTACCAGTAAGGCCTTTTCGCGGACCATCCTAAGAATTTGGGGGGCTGAAGCCCCCTTAGCCCCCCCCCCTGGCTACATGCCTGCCTCTGAACCAAGCATTTGTGGAAAGCAATGCCTGTAGTTTTGTGTACTTGATACTGTTGTACACAGTGGGCAGGCAGTAGTGGCACATAATGCAAAGCAATAAGGCAGAGAGAAGGTAGAAGGGGAGCAAGTAAAGGGGGGCCACCAATAGTGATGGTGAGGGTAATAGAGCTGTCACATCTCCAATAAGAGATCTGAATCTACTGTATAGCTAAACACATAGTTTAAAAATGGAATTTGATTCCACAAGATGTAGTAAACAACACCTTCTGCACCAATATGAATGACTTTAAAAATAGATTCTGAAACATGAAAGCCATTGACAGCTGCTACTCAGAATAGCTATATATAACTTCCACACAGCCAATGTGAAGTAGTGGTTTGGGTGTTGGACCATGACTCTAGAGACCAGGGTTTGAATCCCCATTTGGCCATGGAAACCAAAAAGGTGACCTTACATCTCACATTTTCAGTTCACAGGAAAGCAAACAATCTCTGAAAGGTCTTTCTAACATAGGTTGGCTTAAAGCCAACAGCAATGATATCAGAGGAAATTTGCCTCTCCAAACAATTTGTTGGGGGACACAATTGAATGGCTGCTAATGGGTTTGTGTCCCTTAGGCCAATGGAAATATAGCTTTGCTGGATGAGATAGGCTTTGGTGTGACCCAGCAGGGTTCTTCTTGCATTGTTGCTAGATTCATCACATGGCCGATCCCAACCCGGGAGGAATGTGATGACATCATTGAAAAGGAATCCCATCCAAACTGATGCTTCTTGCATAAATCAATGCCTTTTTCCAACATCTCTATAAAAAGTTGTGTAAAGGAAGGAAGTAGAAAAAGTTGTGTAAAGGAAGTAAGTGCTGATGGAAATTATTTTGTTGTTCAATTCAGCCCTATAGATCAGGGCTGTCCAACTGCTGGCCCTGCAGGTGTTTTGGACTTCAACTCCCAGAAATCCTAGCCAGTTTACCAGCTGTTAGGATTTCTGGGATTTGAAGTCTAAAGCACCTGCAGGGCCGGCAGTTGGACAGCCCTGCTATAGATAAATCTCCTCCTTCCATTAACCATTATATTTCATACTTTGAAGGACAAACCACAGAACGACTTCAAAGTATGTCAAATTATCTAGTACCATAATCTCATTTCAGATGGCAAAGAAACCATTCTAAGACTGGATCTACACTGGCCTGTACTCCAGTTTCAGAATGTCAATTAACTGCTTGAAACTGGATTATATCAGTCTACAATGTCGTATAATTCAGATCAATTCAGTAAATCCACATTATGAAACTGGATTATAGGGCAGTGTAGATCCAGAATTATACATCAGTTTGTACTGGAATTCAAAATATACTTTCTGTTCCATACACCATCTTCAGAATACATTCAAATTAAGTGGAGGTTTGCCTAAATCCAAAAGAATATCTTATTCTAGCATTGTTTGCCTGTCATAATGTTTATGAATTGTTGCCATCTGATGTATAGGGCTTATCTGCTTAGAAAATTTCCCTTCTTCCTGTTCAAAAGTCTAGATGGAATTCTCCGAGACCTCACATGGGCTGATGTCAATATCCTAATGTACACACAGATTTCTTATTCCCTCTCTTCACACAATTCCAAATTCAAGCTGTTTAATATTATAAACATTATAACATAGGAATGGTTGCCGAGAGTTCTAACTGCTTGCCACTTGTGCTTAGATTGAGCCACTTGTGTGTCCATGGCTCCATTTTTTTGACAGCCGAATCAGCTGTTTCAGGCTTTTAAAACACGCATGTGTGCTGGAGCAGTGCACACAAGGGGGCTCAGAAGAAAGTCACATGTTTTCCATGACTGTAGGAATATGCAGTCATGCAAAAGTGTACATTTTTGTGCGGAATCAGGTTTTAAGCGCTCCCTTTAAACACATGCTTTTCAGCTGTTAACCCAATTCTGTCCACACTTTCCCCAAGTCATTTAGCCACTACCCCTTTTATCCCGGTTTCTTCTGGTTTTTAGGCATGTCATAGAATCATAGAATGACAGAGTTGGAAGAGACCTCATGGGCCATCCAGTCCAACCCCATGACAAGAAGCAGGAAAATAGCATTCAAAGCACCCCCGACAGATGGCCATCCAGCCTCTGTTTAAAAGCCTCCAAAGAATGAGCCTCCACCACACTCTGGGGCTGAGAGTTCCACTGCTGAATAGCTCTCACAGTGACGAAGTTCTTCCTAATGTTCACATGGAATCTCCTTTCTTGTGGTTTGAAGACATTGTTCCGCGTCCTAGTCTTCAGGGCAACGGAAAACAAACTTGTCTTCAGACTCTTGATCATTTTAATCGCCCTCCTCTGGACACATTTCAGCTTGTCAACATCTCCCTTCAATTGTGGTGTCCAGAATTGGACACAGTATTCCAGATGTGGTCTAACCAAGGCAAAATAGAGGGGCACCATGACTTCCCTGGATCTAGACACTGTACTATTCACACATACTGCTCTTGAGCCACACGTCCCTCCATTCTGTATCTTTGCATTTTATTTTTTCTTCCTAAGTGGAGTATCTTGCATTTGTCACTGTTGAACTTCATTTTGTTAGTTTTGGCCAATCTCTATAATCTTTTAAGATTGTTTTGAATTCTGCTCCTGTCTTCTGGAGTATTGGCTATTCCTCCCAATTTGGTGTCATTTGCAAACTTGATGATCATGCCTTCTAACTCTTCATCTAAGTCATTAATAAAGATGTTGAAATGATGTTTTAATTTGTTTTAATATGGATTTTTATCATGTGATATTAAATATTTTAATTGATATGCATGTATGTATGTTTATGGCATCTAATTGTTGCCAATCTGTACGCTGCCCTAAGTTGCCTTCGGGCTAAAAAGAGAGGGATAAAAATGCTTTAAATAATAAATAAATAAATGTGCATGTCTCTTTTGAGTCTTAGCCCAGTTAGATGTTCTTTGGACATCCATTCTGGCTTCATTGCACTTGTCCTATTTTTTTCTCTTTGTTGGCACTGTTTGCAATTGCGCCTTAAGTATTGCACTCTTGAAAAACTCCCATCCATCCGTAACTCCCTTGTCTTTTAGTATCGGCGTCCACAGGGCCGTAGCCAGGATTTTGATTCGGGGCGCTGAGTTTGGTTCGGGGCTGAGACTGGGTGGAAGAGGGTCTACCCTAGCAAACCTTTTGTATTGTTATCCCAATAACCCCATTAATGTGGGATATAATGAGCATGGTGATCAGATCATGATATGAATAAACATAACAGTTTAAATAATGTACCAGTAAGGCCTTTTCGCGGACCACCCTGAGAATTTGGGGGGCTGGAGCCCCTTAGCCCCGGCTACATGCCTGGGCGTCCACGGAATGCTGCTCAGTATTTCCTTCAATTTTTGAAGTCAGCTCTCCTAAAGTCCAGAATGTGGGTTTGACTTGTCTTAGATTCAGCCTTCCTTCATATTGTAAATTGCAGGAGCACATGCTCCCTTGCCCCTATGTAGAAAAGCCCTAGAACACAGAGCAATAGACTCAAATTGTAAGGGGAAAGATTCCATCTTAACATTAAGAAGAACCTCCTGACAGTTAAAAGCTGGTACTAGCTATTCCGCTATTCAACAAAACTATTCAACAGTGGAATCTGCTGCTGCTTCAGAGCATTCTAGAGTCTCCTTATCTTGGTGGTGGCCCCAAGCCTGTGGAATGCTCTCCCTATTGAAATTAGGTCGGCTTCATCCCTCCTCTCTTTTAGAAAGAAGCTCAAAACATGGTTTTGGGACCAGGCATTTGGACAGTAGGTTTGGCAGTATTCACAATGTTTGAACACTGACAAGGACAGGCTTTGGACTGAGTTGTCGATCGTTAAATCAGATCTGGATTTGGCTATATGACGAATAATAATGTTTTAATGTATTTTAAGCTAATGTTTTATCGCTTTCATAATGTTGTTGTAATGTGTTTTGTATGTTGCTGGCATCAAATTGCTGCCGGTTTAAGCCACCTGATTCCCCCTTTGGGGGTTGAGAAGTACGGGGTAGAAATGTTGACAATAAATAAATAAATAAAATTATCTGGAGGTTTTCGAGTATAAGTTGGATAGTCATTTGATAAGACTGCTTTGTGTGCTCCTGCATGGCAGAATGTGGCCCTTGGGGTCTCTTCCAACTCTAGAATTCTATGAAGGCAACAGCTGAAGTACTCCTGACATATTGGGAGCAAGTTATAAGTCCAATAGTATCTACCACCAAGAACTAGTATTAAAAACCATGTTTACACCTATTGTTACTACCTACATAAGTAGGCCTATTGAATCAGTAGTCTATTGAATCAAACATAGATTCAATAGGTCTGCTCTATTTGGGAGGAAAAATAGGCTTTGGGCTCTTGTTTTTGATACCAGTGGAAGTACTCTTGTGTGTGTGTGTGTTTGTGTGTGTGATACATTCTTCAAATTCTTATGTAAATCTAATTCAATATTGATTTATTTTCAAGTGAGCATGCAACTCAAAGAGACTGAATAGGAAGTTAACATTTTCAAAATGGGATATTAAAAAAAACCCTCAGCTAAATTCAGTGGATCAGATATGGTATAGTTGTTTTTGCAAAAATTGTTTATTTTGTGCACTCCATGTACAATGCATATTTTATTGTCATGATGTGTCTAAAAACAGATTACACAGAATTAAATCAGAAGGTAAATTATCACCCTTGTTTCTTGCATGTTGTATACAATTCATTCATTTAGAACACCTTGAATCTATTAGGTGCTGGATAAAACATACCTTTGCCCATAGGCATAAAAAATCCATAGGTCCAAGTTATTATACAGTATGGATTTTTCCCCACAAAGCATCCATGGCAAATAGAAAGCCATAGCATATTTTTTCCTATTCTACAGGATACACTTGCACCAGATCCAAAAGTATATTTATTTTGAAAGAAAACGTCAAGTTCTCATTAAAATGAACATTCAGTGGGCTGGGACATATTTCCAAGTGAGTGCATCTGGGACTGCAACTTTAGATGTTAAGAGAGTTTTAAATATTAATAACCACATGCATAAATATGTGGCTATTTTCCTTCATCTGTAATTCTGTAGCTGACTGTTTAGTTTCAACCAAAATAATGAAAACTCTGGAAGGCTTGCTTATATGCAGAAGGCACATAAAGTCAATAAGAATATGTTGGTTGAATGAATAGTGGGTTTTAAAAATATTTATGTAAATTTAGGGATGATTTACATCTACATATTTCCACCTCCTTTTCAGCTTTGCCTTTGAGAACTGCAAAGAAAAAACAACATTTTTTAAAATATGCCAGAAAGAAAGAAAAAATGCAAGCAAAAGTACCAAGTTTCATTTGGATCCAAACTAGAGCTGCCTATTCCCAGGGCCTTCTCAGTGGTGGCTCCTCGGCTTTGGAACTCCCCTCCTAGTGACATCAGATCGGCCCCCTCCCTCCTGACATTTCGTAAGAAAGTCAAGACTTGGCTGTTCAAGCAAGCATTTGCAGACAAACTTTAATTAATCGAGATCAAAGGATTAGTATGACGACGAAACGGAAACCGATTTTAAGATTGTGGAGCTGAGATTTGTATTTTGTAGTTTTAATTGCTAATTTATATGGTTTTATATGATTGTTTTTATCTTATTATGATGTGTTGTATGTGGGCACTTGCTGCCGCTTGTTCACCGCCTCGAGTCGCCTTCGGGCTGAGAGAGGCGGTATAGAAGCATAGCAAATAATAAATAAATAAATAAATATTCGGGAATATTCAATGCCCTAAGATTTCAAGGCCAATGCCTGAGACCAAAGGAATGCCTCTGGTAATGTCATTATGGATGGTACCTCAAGTATTTATCATAGTTCCACACAGGTTGCTTTTCAAATAAAAACACTAAATGCATGTGTGAAAAGAGGAAGAGAGAAACATTTTCTAAATACTGTTCTTACCCTGATATTCCTCTTCCTTCCCAGAGGACCAGAGAAGAGGTTGCAGGCTTGAAGTCTGGGAACAATTGTTCCAACAATCTATCAGGTTCTCGCCTCAGAACTATTTCTCCATGCCAGCATTTGTTCAGCCACAATCAGATTCACTTTCATCTTCTGTTTTCTATTCCTCCCCATCCAAACTCTTTTTCTCCATTGGTAGTCTCCGGCTCCATCTACACTGCCATATAATGCAGTTTGAAACTGCATTGTATGGTAAATGTAGACTCAGAGCATTTCCACACTGCCCAAAATACAGAATGAACCATCATTAAGCATAATAATAATAATAATATATTTATATTCTGCTCTATCTTCCCTAAGGGACTCAGGGTGGATAGGGACTCATGCTGATTTGCGCCTCTTTTTGCAGCCTCACATGGTGGCAAGCCCCTGCCCCATTGGCAGAGGGTGGGATGAGGCAGGATGGCCAGACATCTCCACCTGTGCCGATGTGGTCTCTGCTTGGGGCATGGCAATGTCTCCCTCCCCTCCCTGCCCCCCGTTTCTCCTATGAAATTAAGAATATTTTCTTTACTTTCTCCGGAGGCTCTGTTTCTCCTGGCTCTGTATCAGCAAGATGCAGTGAGAGCTTTACAGAAGTCATGGGGGCATCCTGCTCCAAAGCTTCTGTTGTGTCCTGTTAATGCAGAGCCAGGAGTGACAGGACCTCAAAGAAGGTAAGGAGGCTTTTTCTTAATTTTGGGAAGGAAACAGGAGGCAGGGAGAAGAGGAAGACACTGGTATCTCACCACCCTGAGAAGCCTGAGCCCAGGGAGTGTGTGATGGCTGTGGAGACTGCTATCAGGGATTGCACATGGTGATCCCCAATAGTAGTCTTCACAGCCAGTCCCTGAAAGATCTGGACCTTTGCTGGTGTTTTTTGGTTGTTGTTGACCTAGAATAAATATGCAATAACAGGTTTATCCCAGGTTAAATCACATTAGCTTAATATGTTTTTTGGATGCCTCATGTTAATGTGATTACCACCATACATTATGTGGCAGTGTAGATGGGCCATCATAAAATGCAGTTCATTGCAGTTAAACTGGATTAAAATTCTTCTAGGGTTTAACATGACTCCTCTTTTCTAGCACATTCTCTTATTTTAATTCCTCAAATCCAGGTATATTATTTGCTCATTATGTCAGTTATAAATGGCTTGGTTTTCCAAGACACACGCAGGTATGCACAACTTTGATTTCCTGCTCTGAAGCTTTAGAAACGACCGAATTATAGCTATAGAAGTGCTGTAGCGACATCCTATAGAATCCTGGAATTTGGCTGAGAATGAAAGCAGAGCAATCAAAGTGGAAACATAGTGATATACCTTCATTAACTACGATTGTGATTTTCATTTTGGCGGCCATACTTATCTATCCCTGCTATAAAAATCAAACAAATCGAGATTAGCAGGTGACATAGGCCTACAAGTTCCCCCCTTTCTGTATATTTATTTATTTATTCAAATTATAGAGGATTGCGCCATCATTTAATTGGCTTAACATAATTTTTTAATAACTGTAGTGGTGGCCTGATAGCCAGCATTCATATGGCTTTTCATTGCTTCATAGGGAGTTCTATGACTGATAGGTGTTTTGACTTGTAGTAGGTTGCCTTAAAAAAGCAAGACAGGTTTCCTATGTGCTATGCAATTTGGTGAACAAATTGGCCTAACAGCGATCATAATGTCAAGAATATAACATTTCAATATATACATCTACATCTTTCTCCCTGTCGTTTGGAAGCAACAGTTTTGCTGTTCCTGAAATCTGGAGGCTTAACCACTATTGGAAATTAAAATGTTCTAGGTAATTTGCCTTTGAACTACTTGGTAACAGTGCCTAATTAATAGGAAAGCGGCAGGAAGATGCAGCTACTATATATTTATGCAGGATAGAACCATGTGGTTAGAGCATAATAACAGGGATTAAATCTGTGTGGGAGAATAAGGCTCCAGAGTGTAGAGTGCTCTCATTTGATGTTACCTTCCATCACTAGGTCCCCAAATGCTGCTCAGTAAACACTTTCCTTTTGCTGTAGGTAGACTGGTGCTATAGAAAGAAAGAAAAAAATGTACGTGGCTCCAAAGACAATGACTTTCTTGAATAAGGTGCATGGATTTGGAGCAAATCATGTCGGAAACATTTCTGTATTAGACAAAAACTACAATATTTGTATCTGGATAGCAATCCCAAAATTATATAAATAAATAAGATTGAATAAAAGCTTAAATAAATGGCTTTCCTTTTCTTTTAGTTAATCCATGCATGGTGCAACATTTTTTAAATATCTATGCTGTTCTCTAATACAAACTAAAAATATGGGCTAAGTCCAAGTATTGGTACCAGCTTAGAACAGACCCACCGAATAAATGGAATTTACATAAGTGCTGATTTATCATGTTTCCATTGATTTAGTAGTGGGTCTGCTCTAGCTGAAACTAACAATTTAATTTAGCTCTGTAAGTTCAAATATTCTTCAAACATGCTTATTACTTCATGGATTTGGTCCTAACACTTATAAGTGAGCCTGCAATTTTGTTGCAAAATTTACACCATGATAACGTGTGCTTGAGTAAATTCCAAACTGCCATTTCTTTCCTTGAAATAATCAATCTTTTCAGCATGATGAATTTATCAAACCTGTCCCAACACACACCATGTTGCTTTAAATAAATTATGGAGAGCCTCTTAAAAGTACCTGTGTATTCAGTATAGCATGAATGGATATAGTCAACCAGCCATACATGGCATAGTTCCTCATTCTAGACCTGCTTGTAATAATAATGTGCCTGTATACTTTCTCTAATAGTAATGTCAAAGTATTTAGAACACATGACATGAGCACAGCTTATATAGGCTTCTCTTTTGACAATGCTTGGATTGATCGCACAAGGAAGGGGGAAACCTTTCATCATTTCATGTATTTTGTGAAATTAAAGTGCTAGATTTTAAGAGTGTACACAATTATGCGGCAGTAGATCTTGAGGCAGAAACTAGTAGGTCTTGGAAGAGGCATAAAATGTGAAAATTGATAAAAACTAAATAGTCTTGGAAGAGCCGAAAGCCAGAAAAATTGCCAAGAAACTCGTCAGATTAATTTCCTTTATGCTCTTGAAGTTTGTATCCCCGCCTATGGAACACACTCCCAACTGAGACAAGATCGATCTCTTCCCTCCTAGCTTTCCAAAAGAAAATAAAGGCATGGCTGTGGGACCAGGCATTTGGTCAATAAATGCAATCAGCACCTTAAGGGACGAACTGGATTGGCGTGAAGACTGATGAGGCTGGTTTAATGTGCAATGATGACTTTTGTATAGTTTTAAATTATGTTGTTTTTAATATGTTATGTTGATATTGTGATTTTATTGTATTGTTGAAATAGCCTCTTGATGGGGCTGAATGTAAGCCGCCCTGAGTCCCCCTTCTGGGGTTGAGAAGGGCGGGTTAGAAATATGGCAAATAAATAAATAAATAAATAAATAATTCCATGGCTGAGATCTAGAAGATTTTAAGCAATAAATGTATGTAAACAAGATGTGTTTCCAGCAGTCCTCATAAAGTTTTGCAAAGGTGAACACATTTTTTCTAAACAAAATGGTATTCCAAGTGGGTTGTTGGGAGTGTGGTTCTGCTGGGAAACAAGGTATACACCCTACTGGCACAATATTTTCTTTTTAGCATTGCAAATGATGACATTGACATAAAGAGAGACATGCTGGATTTTTCCAAAGGCCCACATCTCATAGTGTTGTGTTCACACAGTACCCAACCAGTTTCCTATTGGAAGCCCATAAACAGAATATGATAATGAAATGGCCTTTGATGGAAGGAGGCAGTGAGCTCTGGTGAGTTCCAATGAACAGTGCAGTACTATATTGCTGACCTAAAGGCTAAGGAGGCTAGGGAGTCTTGTAGCCTAAGACCTCCTCATTTATAAGATAAACACTGGTTTCATCCTTCTATAAACTGCATACCTTATATTGTCAGATCAAACAATAAAAATGAATATATTTACAAATAACTGTGTAAATGTGGAGGGTTTGAGAGATGGTTCTCGGGGTCTGGTATTGTATGTAACCATAATATCTGGTTGTTGGCCCTGGGAACACTCATGATATTAGAGTTACAGAATTTTTTAGTGTAGCATAGAAAACAATGCAGGCCATGGCAAGACTCAAGATGGAGTTGATCAGACTCACTAAAACAGAGCAGTATACAGCTGAATCTTTAATTTAAATTTTATATAAACAATCTTGCAACAAAGAACTGACCAAGGACTTTATCAGATGAGTGTTTGACGGTATCATAGGATGCTTTTGCCCCACTTGAGCAACCCCATGCCGGCGGGGCTCCATGGCTCAAGTGGAGCATAAGTGTCCTATGATGCTGTGCCCTGAACACAGGAGGCTTCCCGTGTTCCACTGAAAACAAAAGGGCCAGTGTGGGGAGAAGCTGTGTGGCAAAAAACCTCTTGTTCTTCATCCTATCAAATCCTGGAGATTGTCATTTGGTTAGGTGCTAGAGCTCTCCAAAATGGCAAATACTAGGATTGCATAGAATGCTATCATGGACATTATTATGGAATCGTAGAAGTATAACTCAGAATTTAATTTTTCAAATGTAAAATTGGTGCATTCTCATTTACTAGCACTATCTTGGTAACATTTCTGCTACTTGGTAACTCGTTGCATTAGAACACAAGTCTTTCCAGTTTTTTGTGATGACTTGATCAGGGAAACAATACAAGACTTCTGATGGACTGAACCTGTGCAAAAGTTGTTCTCGCAGCCTTGGAAGTTATAGTTAACGGGGAAGGGAAATACAATAACTATTGATACAGAATGTGAACTGCCAGGATAATAGCCCCATTGGACTTCATAAAAGCAATATTTTGACTGGACTGAGTGATTATTGCTGAATGAGAGCCAGCAAAAATAACTGTAAGGAACTGATTAATTTGATAGTGCCTGTTTCTTTCTTCTTCTTTTTTTTTTAAAGAAAAACTGTTGAAGAATAAAACTCAGATCCATAAATAGCTGGAAAAGAATTCTGTGAAACAGGGACAACCTTAAAATTAAATGTAATGAGGGAGTGGTCTTACATGCTGGGGAATAAAGAGTGGGGAGAATTGGAGGACAGCATTCTGTAGCCCATGGCCTTCCCTTTCCTCCCTATACAGACTTGATGCCTTAAGTTTTTGATATGGGTCGAATATCTGAAATATTTGGGACAAAAGCGTTTGGGATTTTGGAATACTTATATTTGTATTTCTATACATAATGAGATATCTTGGAGTTGGATGGACTGACTGAGGGCCCTTCTACACATCAATTGAAACCTAAGAGAAGTGGGTTAAGGGAGGGTAAACTATATTTAGTCAAAGTGCTAAAGGAATCTGGAGGAACTGGGTTAAGGGCTGGAAAACACGTGTTTAAAATGTGCCCTTTTTTCAGACCCCAGCCTGATTCCTTAGTCAAACCAGACCAAAGCCATGTTGTTTCTGAGATGCCAGCTAGGCCAGAAAGCAAGCCTCTGCAGAGGCCTCCAGTTCAATCCACGTTCAAGGACAGGCGAAGCTTAGCTCCATCCCGGGCCGATAAGAAGCGCTGGGAAAGTGGAGTCGAGTTAACTCCTTTCCTTCCAGGTGCAGTCACTAATGAGTTGACATACCATTCTGATGCGGGAGGCTTGAGAAAGCCCAGCCGGAGATCGGCTCATGAGAACCAGTTACGACGCACCTTTGCGTCGTAAGGATCAAAGCCCATGAGACCTATTTAAGTTGGGTCTTAGAGCTGTGGGGCATCTCTCGCCAATGTTTAGTTTCAAACCATGTCTTCACGGAACTCTGCCTGGGCCATTGGGCCTTCCAGCCTATAGACTCTATTTGCCAAGTCTTCATGCCAAGAACTGAATCCTGGATTTAGCCCATTGGGGCAACAAGACTCTTTTTACCTTTTGATCCTGTTTGCTTTTGGACTATTGCTTTGCAATACCCTGATGCTTGGGAGCATCTAAGGACTATATATCTATCTTCTTTACTCTTCTACCTATTCTAAATAAAGAATTTAATCGTGGCTGGTCTCAAGTGGTTTACTGGGGGATCCATCAGGTGTACGGTGCAACACCTTTAAACTCGATACTTCCTGAAAAACACAACTTTCCATGTTTGTGTATCCCAGTAGTCATGGAAAACACATGCTTTCCTTCACTATTTCCTGTGTGGACTCCTCTAGAACAGTGTTTCCCAACCAGTGTGCCGTGGCACACTAGTGTGCCGTGAGAGATCATCAGGTGTGCCGTGGGAAATTAGATTCTTATCTATCTGATGTCATGTATAAAGTTTGCTACTCTGTCTCCGGAACCTCAGCGCGTGGGTCCCTGTTTCCGGGAGGGCCGCGCAGTAGAGCGGACCAGTTTGGGCCCGTTCCTTTCCATTCCACTCCGGTGGGGAGCACTTCCGGTCCAGTCCAGCCCAGCCCTGTTGGCGCTATGCGAGGTGTCAGTCAGAGAGCAGCGGAGCTCGAGCGCTGAAGGCAGGCAGGCAGGCAAGCAGCTGGAGGGGCAGGTAGGCAGGGAGTCAGCCAGCTAAAGGGTGAAAGGAAGGAAGGGAACTCATGGGAGAAATATGGGTCCCCAAAGGCCATCCAGCCTGACCCCCTTCAGCCAAGCAGGAAGGCATCACCCAAGCCCTCCCAACAGATGGGCATGGAGACTCTGGCTATACATTAAGGCAGGCAGCATCTTTATTAAGGGCTTGGAAGAAGGTTTAGACTAGATATGGTCAAACTTGGGCCTTCCTCCAGGTGTTTTGGACTTCAACTAAAATTGCGATATAATTGTTATAATACAATGTGGTATGTAATTGTTGTACTGTGACAATGACATAGTATGTTGTATTTGATATTATAGTGATATACTTATATTGTGTATACATATAATATTGATAATGTAGTAATGTAATGCAATATTATAATAATAATATACTATAACTATATATTTTGTGCTCATCGAAACAGGCCCAGGTTTCACACTAAGTGAGTGTATAAATACGTTTAAAAACATATTAACTATATGTATTACTGTGTTAGTGTGTCATCAGGGGCGGTCCAAGGTAATTTTAAATGGTAAGCGAACATTATTTTGGCGCCCCCTAAATCACTTGATAACAAAAGGTATAAGGTATTATTTATTTATTTATTTGCAACATTTTTCCCCGCCCTTCTCAGTGGCTAACAAGGCAGCACATCGATGCCCAAACATACAATGTAAAGAACCCTAAAACATACATCATTAAACAATAGTTTAAACAAACATATACTCATCACTCAGATTAAAAATAGAGGTAAATAAAAGATTTTTTTTAACAAACCAGAAGTTTACGTATCACATGTTCATATAGTTACATTACATAAAATTAACACAAAGTAACTTTTTTAGAATGCAATTATTTATTAATCTTTGCAACAAATTTAAGTGTTTTTGTTTTTTTAAAAAACATCAAGTTATCCTTAACACACAAGAAATTGAACACTTTTCAAATCAAGGCAGATAATACACAATGCCTGCTTTGAACTGGATTATATGTGTCCACACTGTCACACATTCCAGCTCAAAGCATTGTTTTGGATTTGATATGGCAGTATATAGAGGGGGACTAAAGCCCCTTTCACACAGCCATATAACCCAGAATACCAAGGCAGATAATACACAATGCCTGCTTTGAACTGGATTATATGTGTCCACACTGTCACACATTCCAGCTCAAAGCATTGTTTTGGATTTGATATGGCAGTATATAGATGGGGACTAAAAGCCCCTTCACACAGCCATATAACCCAGAATACCAAGGCAGATAATACACAATGCCTGCTTTGAACTGGATTATATGTGTCCACACTGTCACACATTCCAGCTCAAAGCATTGTTTTGGATTTGATATGGCAGTATATAGATGGGGACTAAAAGCCCCTTTCACACAGCCATAGAACCCAGAATACCAAGGCAGATAATACACAATGCCTGCTTTGAACTGGATTATATGTGTCCACACTGTCACTCATTCCAGCTCAAAGCATTGTTTTGGATTTGATATGGCAGTATATAGAGGGGGACTAAAAGCCCCTTTCACACAGCCATATAACCCAGAATACCAAGGCAGATAATACACAATGCCTGCTTTGAACTGCATTATATGTGTCCACACTGTCACACATTCCAGCTCAAAGCACTGTTTTGGATTTGATATGGCAGTATATAGAGGGGGACTAAAAGCCCCTTTCACACAGCCATATAACCCAGAATACCAAGGCAGATAATACACAATGCCTGCTTTGAGCTGGATTATATGTGTCCACACTGTCACACATTCCAGCTCAAAGCATTGTTTTGGATTTGATATGGCAGTATATAGAGGGGACTAAAGCCCCTTTCACACAGCCATATAACCCAGAATACCAAGGCAGATAATACACAATGCCTGCTTTGAACTGGATTATATGTGTCCACACTGTCACACATTCCAGCTCAAAGCATTGTTTTGGATTTGATATGGCAGTATATAGATGGGGACTAAAAGCCCTTTCACACAGCCATATAACCCAGAATACCAAGGCAGATAATACACAATGCCTGCTTTGAACTGGATTATATGTGTCCACACTGTCACACATTCCAGCTCAAAGCATTGTTTTGGATTTGATATGGCAGTATATAGATGGGGACTAAAAGCCCCTTTCACACAGCCATATAACCCAGAATACCAAGGCAGATAATACACAATGCCTGCTTTGAACTGGATTATATGTGTCCACACTGTCACACATTCCAGCTCAAAGCATTGTTTTGGGGGCGCCTCTCTTGCGCTGACCCGTGGCGAGTTCACCGTAGAGTAGTATCTTTGGGAGGCGGTGGTCCTCCATCCTAGAGACGTGCCCTGCCCAGCGCAGCTGTGTTCTCAATAGCATGGCCTCAATGCTGGTGATTCCTGCTTGCTCAAGGACAGCAACATTCGTCACATAGTCGGTCCAGTGTATATTTAGGATTGTGCGAAGACAGCGCTGATGAAAGCGCTCGAGGAGTCGTAGGTGTTGGCGATAGGTGACCCATGTTTCAGACCCATAGAGGAGAATGGACAGTATGATAGCTCTGTACACACTGATTTTGGTGCTTTGTCTCAGGTGCTTGTTGCTCCAGACTCTTTTGTGAAGCCTTCCGAATGCACTATATGCCTTTGATAATCTGTGATCTATCTCTTTGTCAATCTTGGCGTCTGAAGAGATGATGCTTCCCAGGTAGGTGAACTGCTGAACGGACTTAAGCACAGATGTGCCTATGCTGACGTGAGGATGGTGGTGTTCTTCCTGTGGTGCGGGCTGGTAGAGGACTTCTGTTTTCTTCAGGCTGATTTCCAGCCCAAACAGCTCTGCAGCTGTTGCAAAGCAGGATGTGAGGCGCTGCAGGGCTGCTTCTGAATGGGCGACAAGGGCAGCATCGTCAGCAAAAAGTAGCTCACGGACTAGATAGTTTAGAGTCTTAGTGCGAGCCCTCAGACGGCTTAAGTTGAACAAGCTTCCATCAGTACGATAGCGTATATATATGCCGTCTTCTTCTTGTAGGTCTGCCATAGCCCTTTGGAGCATCATGCTGAAGAAGATTGTAAATAGGGTTGGTGCAAGAACACAACCTTGTTTCACTCCATTAGTTATGAGAAAGGGCTCCGAGAGAGCATCGCCATATCTGACTTGACCGTGCTGGCCCTCATGTAACAGGACAATCATTTTGAGGAACTTGGGGGACATCCTAGACGTTCCAGGATCTGCCACAGACCTTTCCTGCTCACAGTGTCGAAGGCTTTGGTGAGGTCGACAAATGTTACATAGAGTCCTTTGTTCTGCTCTCTACATTTCTCTTGCAGTTGTCTAAGGGCAAAAACCATATCTGTGGTGCTCCTATTTGCTCTGAAGCCGCATTGGCTTTCAGGGGAAGTTCTTCTGCAATAGCCGGAACTAATCTGTTCAGGAGTATCCTTGCAAGGATTTTTCCAGCAATGGAGAGCAGTGTTATACCTCGATAGTTTGAGCAATCGGATTTTGTTCCCTTTTTCTTATACAGGGTGATGATAACTGCATCTCGGAGATCTGATGGCAGTTCACCTTTGTCCCAGCAACTCACAAGGAGCTCGTGGAATTTAGCATGCAGTACATGACCTCCCTGTTTCCAAGCTTCAGGTGGGATTCCATCGATCCCGGCTGCCTTGCCATTTTCAACTGCTGTATGGCCTCAATGGTCTCTTCCAGAGTGGGAGCTGTGTCCAGTTCATTTTTCATTGGTTGTTGTATCATGTGTTGGATAGCTGAACCTTGGACTACTCGGCTGGCATTAAAGAGACCCTGAAAATGTTCAGCCCATCGGTTCAGGATGGAGGTTTTATCAGTAATTAGTGTTTGACCATCTGTACTGTACAGGGCTTTGGACCTGATAAGTAGGTCCAAACACTGCTTTGAGAGCTTCATAAAAACCTCTGTGATCACCGAGATCTGCACAGCGTTGTGTCTTTTCTGATAAATCAATCCACCACTTGTTCTGGATGTCTCTGAGTTTTTGTTGGAGTTTACTACATGCGAGACGAAAGGCTGCTTTTCTTACATGGCAAGATGGCTGGGCGAGGAATGCCTGGTGAGTGGTTCTCTTCTTTGCCAACAGCTCCTGGATCTCTTGGTTGTTTTCATCAAACCAGTCTTGGTTTTTCTTAAGGGAGAATCCTAGGGATTCTTCAGCAGACTGCAGGATACTGTTTTTGATGTGTTGCCAGAGCGCTGTAGGAGAAGAATCTGTAGGGTGGACTTCAAGTTTTGCTTGCAGATTTACCTGGAAGTTGTCTCTCACAACAGCCTGTTGAAGACTGTTGACTTGGAGTCTCCTCTTTAAGATGCCACCCCTCTTAGGTTTGAGCTTAAGGTGTAGATTTAGTTTACATCTTACAAGGCGATGGTCTGTTTGACATTCTGCACTGGGCATCACTCGAGTATGACGGACATCACGAATGTTTCTCTGGCGCACTAAAACATAGTCAATGAGGTGCCACTGCTTGGATCGGGATGCATCCAGGTGGTCTTCAAGCTATCTTTCTGCTGAAAGATGGTGTTTGTAATAGTCAGCTGCTGTTCTGCACAAAACTCTAGCAGAAGGCGCCCATTATCATTACAGTTTCCAACACCGTGCTTGCCTAATACACCTTTCCAGGCTTCAAAGTTTTTTCCTACTCTGGCATTGAAATCACCAAGGATAATGATTTTATCTTCTGCAGGGACCTTTTGTATGAGGTGGCGTAGGTCTGAGTAGAATTTGTCTTTCTCCACAGGGTCAGCTTGCATAGTTGGGGCATATATACTGAAGAGAACAGCATGTGGGAGGCGTAAGGAGATAATGCGATCAGAGTGACCTGTCGGCAACGTCTCGAGTTTAGAGGCGATGGAGTTTTTAATCATAAAGCCTACTCCTGAAAGATGTTTCTCAGTTTTGGGTTTGCCAGACCAGTAGAGAGTGTAGCCGGCACCGTGTTCTTTAAGGCTGCCTTCCTCATGGAGACGAACTTCACTAAGAGCAGCGATGTCAATGTTAAGCCGTGATAGTTCATGGGCTATTAGAGCAGAACGACGCTCAGGACGTCCACTATCTGCAGAATCTTGCATGGTTCTGATGTTCCAGCATGCAAGTGTCAGTCTATTTGCACCTTTGCAGGCAGGTGTTGGCCTTTGTTTCTTTGTCTTTGTTCGACCGCATCGGAAGATATATAGAGGGGGACTAAAAGCCCCTTTCACACAGCCATATAACCCAGAATACCAAGGCAGATAATACACAATGCCTGCTTTGAACTGGATTATATGTGTCCACACTGTCACACATTCCAGCTCAAAGCATTGTTTTGGATTTGATATGGCAGTATATAGAGGGGGACTAAAAGCCCCTTTCACACAGCCATATAACCCAGAATACCAAGGCAGATAATACACAATGCCTGCTTTGAACTGGATTATATGTGTCCACACTGTCACACATTCCAGCTCAAAGCATTGTTTTGGATTTGATATGGCAGTATATAGAGGGGGACTAAAAGCCCCTTTCACACAGCCATATAACCCAGAATACCAAGGCAGATAATACACAATGCCTGCTTTGAACTGGATTATATGTGTCCACACTGTCACACATTCCAGCTCAAAGCATTGTTTTGGATTTGATATGGCAGTATATAGATGGGGACTAAAAGCCCCTTTCACACAGCCATATAACCCAGAATACCAAGGCAGATAATACACAATGCCTGCTTTGAACTGGATTATATGTGTCCACACTGTCACACATTCCAGCTCAAAGCATTGTTTTGGATTTGATATGGCAGTATATAGATGGGGACTAAAAGCCCCTTTCACACAGCCATATAACCCAGAATACCAAGGCAGATAATACACAATGCCTGCTTTGAACTGGATTATATGTGTCCACACTGTCACACATTCCAGCTCAAAGCATTGTTTTGGATTTGATATGGCAGTATATAGATGGGGACTGAAAAAGCCCCTTACACACAGCCATATAACCCAGAATACCAAGGCAGATAATACACAATGCCTGCTTTGAACTGGATTATATGTGTCCACACTGTCACACATTCCAGCTCAAAGCATTGTTTTGGATTTGATATGGCAGTATATAGATGGGGACTAAAAGCCCCTTTCACACAGCCATATAACCCAGAATACCAAGGCAGATAATACACAATGCCTGCTTTGAACTGGATTATATGTGTCCACACTGTCACACATTCCAGCTCAAAGCATTGTTTTGGATTTGATATGGCAGTATATAGATGGGGACTAAAAGCCCCTTTCACACAGCCATATAACCCAGAATACCAAGGCAGATAATACACAATGCCTGCTTTGAACTGGATTATATGTGTCCACACTGTCACACATTCCAGCTCAAAGCATTATTTTGGGATTTGATATGGCAGTATAGAGGGGACTAAAAGCCCTTTCACACAGCCATATAACCCAGAATACCAAGGCAGATAATACACAATGCCTGCTTTGAACTGGATTATATGTGTCCACACTGTCACACATTCCAGCTCAAAGCATTGTTTTGGATTTGATATGGCAGTATATAGATGGGGACTAAAAGCCCCTTTCACACAGCCATATAAGGCCAGAATACCAAGGCAGATAATACACAATGCCTGCTTTGAACTGGATTATATGTGTCCACACTGTCACACATTCCAGCTCAAAGCATTGTTTGGATTTGATATGGCAGTATATAGATGGGGACTAAAAGCCCCTTTCACACAGCCATATAACCCAGAATACCAAGGCAGATAATACACAATGCCTGCTTTGAACTGGATTATATGTGTCCACACTGTCACACATTCCAGCTCAAAGCATTGTTTTTGGATTTGATATGGCAGTATATAGATGGGGACTAAAAGCCCCTTTCACACAGCCATATAACCCAGAATACCAAGGCAGATAATACACAATGCCTGCTTTGAACTGGATTATATGTGTCCACACTGTCACACATTCCAGCTCAAAGCATTGTTTTGGATTTGATATGGCAGTATATAGAGGGGACTAAAAGCCCCTTTCACACAGCCATATAACCCAGAATACCAAGGCAGATAATCAAAGCATTGTTTTGGATTTGATATGGCAGTATTTATATGGGGACTGTAGCCCCTTTCACACAGCCATATAACCCAGAATACCAAGGCAGATAATACACAATGCCTGCTTTGAACTGGATTATATGTGTCCACACTGTCACACATTCCAGCTCAAAGCATTGTTTTGGATTTGATATGGCAGTATATAGATGGGGACTAAAAGCCCCTTTCACACAGCCATATAACCCAGAATACCAAGGCAGATAATACACAATGCCTGCTTTGAACTGGATTATATGTGTCCACACTGTCACACATTCCAGCTCAAAGCATTGTTTTGGATTTGATATGGCAGTATATAGATGGGGACTAAAAGCCCCCTTTCACACAGCCATATAACCCAGAATACCAAGGCAGATAATACACAATGCCTGCTTTGAACTGGATTATATGTGTCCACACTGTCACACATTCCAGCTCAAAGCATTGTTTTGGATTTGATATGGCAGTATATAGATGGGGACTAAAAGCCCCTTTCACACAGCCATATAACCCAGAATACCAAGGCAGATAATACACAATGCCTGCTTTGAACTGGATTATATGTGTCCACACTGTCACACATTCCAGCTCAAAGCATTGTTTTTGGATTTGATATGGCAGTATATAGATGGGGACTAAAAGCCCCTTTCACACAGCCATATAACCCAGAATACCAAGGCAGATAATACACAATGCCTGCTTTGAACTGGATTATATGTGTCCACACTGTCACACATTCCAGCTCAAAGCATTGGCAGGATTTGATATGGCAGTATATAGATGGGGACTAAAAGCCCCTTTCACACAGCCATATAACCCAGAATACCAAGGCAGATAAGAGACATAATGCCTGCTTTGAACTGGACATTATATGTGTCCACACTGTCACACATTCCAGCTCAAAGCATTGTTTTGAGCCATTTGATATGGCAGTATATAGATGGGGACTTTAAAGCCCCTTTCACACAGCCATATAACCCAGAATACCAAGGCAGATAATACACAATGCCTGCTTTGAACTGGATTATATGTGTCCACACTGTCACACATTCCAGCTCAAAGCATTGTTTTGGATTTGATATGGCAGTATATCCTGGGGGACTAAAGCCCCTTTCACACAGCCATATAACGCAGAATACCAAGGCAGATAATACACAATGCCTGCTTTGAACTGGATTATATGTGTCCACACTGTCACACATTCCAGCTCAAAGCATTGTTTTTGGATTTGATATGGCAGTATATAGATGGGGACTAAAAGCCCTTTCACACAGCCATATAACCCAGAATACCAAGGCAGATAATACACAATGCCTGCTTTGAACTGGATTATATGTGTCCACACTGTCACACATTCCAGCTCAAAGCATTGTTTTGGATTTGATATGGCAGTATATAGAGGGGGACTAAAAGCCCCTTTCACACAGCCATATAACGCAGAATACCAAGGCAGATAATACACAATGCCTGCTTTGAACTGGATTATATGTGTCCACACTGTCACTCATTCCAGCTCAAAGCATTGTTTTGGATTGTTTTGCCTATGGTACAGCCTCTTTTCCCTTTGTATAATCCACCATTAAGAAGAAGGGTGCCACAGAAGTATGATACATATTCATATTTATCAAAAGCATAGACAATATAAAAAGGAGCCAGCACTAATATTAATTATATTATGTTATAAATTATAATATATAAATACATATTATATTTTATAAAGATTATACTATATGGTATTAATATAAATTGGTATTAAATAACTCTCTCTCTCTCTCTCTCTCTCTCTCTCCACACACACACGCACACACAACTATTAAATAGGAATAAATAATACTGAATATATATATTACTTAATACTTTATTATTTTTGGCATAACTATCCTAATAAGGATCTGGTCCTATGACTCTCCACTGTGACAAAGGCACCCTTGAAGCAAACCAATTTAAATGCGAATAGAAAAGCCAAACAGCAACCTTTAATGAGGCTTGGATTTCAAACGCCTCTTTAGTGGGAGAAGTCCGCACTTTTGGCAAGGCTTTGGCCCCCGAAATAAGGAGAGAGGAAAGCAGGGACTGGAGCCAGGAAGTATTCACAAAGCAAACATTCCCGAATAAACAACTGCTTGTATTTTGAATGCCCCAGCACTGGGAATAATTCGGACTTTTGCCAGAGCTTCTGTTTCCAGCAAAAGAAGCCAGGGGGAGGGGAACTGCCACCTGAAGGAAGGGGGGGGGGGTGAAAATACACCCTCAACACTCAAAGGTATTATAAAACTTTTATTTCCTTCCTTTCTCCACCGTCACCCTTTCCTTCTCTCCTCCCCTTTCCCTACCTCTTCTTTCCTTCCTTCCTTCCTTCCTCTCCCTTTCTTTCTCTCTCTCTCGGAGGAGGAGGCGCTGCCACTGGTGGCGAGGAAGAGGGCCGATCTTCTTCTTCCTCCTCCTCGCCGCTCAGCTCAGGGGGCGGGGCGGAAGCTGAGCCGGGGGCGGGGCTTTGAAAGGAGTGTTTGCCCCGTGCCTCTGCCCTGCCTCCTGACTGGAGAGAGAGAGAGAGATGGGAGGAAGGCAGGCAAGAGGAAGGCGAAGGGGCCCGAGGATGCGTCGGTGGCGGGGAGGGGTGGGCCGGGCCTCCCGATGCGCCCAGCAGGCGGGAGAATTCGCCCCTTCCAAGATGGCGCTCTACGCGGGGGCGTAGGTCGCTTATATGGACGGACCGCCTCTGAGTGTCATTTTGTGTCATTTTGGTTGGTGGTGTGCCCCAGGATTTTGTAAATGGAAAAATTGTGCCACGGCTCAAAAAAGGTTGAAAAACACTGCTCTAGAACATGTGCATTTCTGAAAAGCATGAAACAACTGATCAGCTGTCAAGCTTTCAAATGGAAACACAGGTGGCTCAGGGAAGCATAAGTGGAAAGCAAATACAACTCTCTCAAATTCAGCATTTTATGCGTTGTCATGTTAACAAGAACTTGAATTAACAATTGGGGGAAAGCAGAGATCCGATGGAACTATTTTTTTTAAAAAAAATGCTGTTATACGCTGGACCTCATATGCACATATGCACATCTCTGAAGTGAATCTTTTTTTTAAAAAAAAACCTTCCGCTAGATGTTCCCTGTTTGCCCTCCATCTTAATTCATTTTTTTAAAAAACAGCTGTGAGGCTTCAGTGGGACTGAGCGGTCTGTCTTTGGACTCCTTTTGAGGTCTCAGATTTTTAAAACCCTTTTTGGTGCTGTCTGGAAGCAGCCAGACTGAAGTAAACAGATGACAAAGATGGAAACGAAAACGGATAAGTGAAACAATAGTTGTCAAGCTTTCAGACAGAATCACAGGTGGCTCAGGGAATTAAAAGATGGAAATGAGAACGGATAAGAGAAACAATAGTTGAACAAGTGGGACAATAGAGGAAAAAGTAGGAAAATCAGAGCTGTTCCTGCCAAATCAGGGGAATCTGAGGGCCCTTCTATACAGGTCCCAAAATGTGGGACCTGTTGAGCTTTTACCTGAGGTGTCCAAATGATGCCTCAGATAACATCAAATTAATTTGGGACAAAGCAGGTAAACCCTACTTTCTTCTGAATTAATGAGTTATCCCATAAGATCCAGGCCTTCTTCAAAGGCCCAAGTCTAATCAGGTATTGGACCTGTGGGGATGGACTACCAGGTAGTTAGATTTTTCTCCCCCCCCCCCCCCCGGTCTCCTGGTGCATCATTTCTATACACTAGGAGGACTCCAGCAGTACCTTAATGATATCCAGGTAGGTTCTTTTGTTCTTTTAAGGGCTTTTGGGGGGGGGGGCTTCTGGTGTCTGGGTGTCATCTAGACACCCCCATCCGAGAAAGTACGGGTTTTGGGAGGAGGTGTGGGGATGAAAACCTACGCCAAAGCACCCTTAAGAGTATGTAATATGTATTTAAACTGCAACTTATCTTTTTTAAGTTAATGCTCTTAAAACAGGATTTTATTGTCAATCTCCCAAAGATGTTTGAACATAGGGTTGGATATATATTTTTAAATAAACAACAAACAACATTTTGCAGATTTCAGAGAACTTGCACATTGTTTAGGGGAGCACCATTTTGTCCTTTGCGTGGGCCAGGACTGATTTGAACATAGGTACAAAATGAACAAACAGAAATCTACATTTTACAGCCTTTAGAACAATTGCATAAATTGATAATAAATAATGTGAAAATGGAGTGTCACTTTCCAAAAACTGGCAAATATTTTGCATCCAATCTGTTCAAGAAAACCAATCTGTTTGGTGACATATACAGTACTGAAAGGAGTAAAATGACATTGTGAATTCTTATATTAAGCAGTAACATTTTAGAGGCTGTGTTTTCAAAGCCATGTTTTTGGATGGGGATTAAAAAGTAACTTAATATGCTTGGCTAGGGGAATATTTTCAGCATGCAGTACCAGTATCAAATATCAATATCTGAATAGCTTAACCTTTGCTGATTCCTAAAAAATATAACAATAATACATAAGCATAGATTAATATTCTATCCAAATATAACTCCCAGCATTTCTAATATACAGAATTGAGGTTTCTCTTCTGCTCCCTGTCTGGGAATCTGTCTTTTTGACACTTCATTCTGCTTTCAGCAATGGGGAGGGGCAGCATTATGGTTTTAGGTGCAACTTAATTCCTCCCCCTTCTACCCCTGCAGTGAGTGATAAATCTCATATGCAAACTGGAGAGGGGTCATATTCCTTTAATGGTCATATTCCTTTTAATGGAACAGGACTTCTGAAACCCTTTCCACTTGAGACATTTGTATATGATCTTGGGTATATAGGTATATAGAATATATAGAATAAGTATACAAATTAAATGTTTACTGATAATAAAACAGCATTTGCAAGGCTTGATTATGAAGCAAGAACACAACCCTTCCTGGCAGGCATGTACCCCGGGGGGGGGGGGGATATATTGACTAAATTGCTAAATGATAAGTCATTACTTCTGTAAATCCCATTAATTGAATGGGTCTACTTTGGTTGGCAATGTCAATTGGGTTTAGACCATAGTCCACATTAGACATCCTACTTAGTGCTCTATTCCTTGGATTACATTTTTCATTGCTCCAGAGAGTGTAAAAAACCTTTAATAACTGATGAATAATGGGAGTTGTAATTCCAAACATCTGGAGGGATGTGGACTGGGGAAGGTGCGTATAGCTTAATTCAGAAATAATGGGTAGTGGCTGGAATCTGGATATGTGTATCTGCTCATATCTCTATTTCTAAGAGTGGCATTTGAAGTGCCCAGTGTCATCTCCTCCAACCCACTAACCTTGACTGAATGCTATCTGCCTCTTTAGTGTATCAGTTATTTCAGTCTCACATTATAGATCACATTCTGAGAAGAGGTCAGGCAATTAACACATAGATGCTTCATTCTTTGGGCGAGACCTGAAATTCACAGGAGGATAATGAAGAAATGTAGGAGTTGAACTTTCTTTCACCTTCAGTTCTGCTGTTGTGAAAGCTGCTGGAAATGAAGGAATGCATTCAGTTATGTTGCTTCTTCAGTGGACCAGCACAATTGGTTTGCTGTAAATGCAGAAAAACTCAAAATAATAAAATGTACCACAGAACAGTGAATGTGGATCAGTGCAGTAAACAGGGATTTCACTGTAAGAGGAAATCAGAAATATATATTTAAAGCTTTCCACAACTGTATGTACAATAAGATATATTTCTGCAAAGAGAAAACAGCAGTCTGCCATAAAGGGATGGCCCCCTTGATTACAGTAGTGTCAAAAAATTACTGGGAGGGATCTCTCAAAGGCAGGAATAGGATTGCATTATAGTTGTGTGAATAATAATAATATAATAAAACTGTATTTCTATCTCCCCATGGGGACTTAGGGCGGTTCTCAACAAACAGTGACAAATATCCAATGCTGTAAAGTGCGATCAGGAATATACACAACCATAACTCAAAGTAAAACATATTAAACATCAACATCAAGCAATAGTGAAACATTACAACAAATTAAGCATGACATAACAATAATTACGTTTTCACAAATAAACGTTAAAGACAAACAAAGTGAAACAAAGAGGTATGCAACAATATACAATAGAAATGTAATATAGTGACCAGAAAGTGCTGGATTGGGAACTTTCAATATTCTAGGCCAAGTTAAGGGGAATGTGCATTCCTTGTGATAAAATCATTTTCCCACAGTGGAATTTCCTCAGAGGTGTACCTTTCAGCCATCAGACTTGCCAGTTCAGCATGTGTTTAATATCCCCAGTAACCAAACACAAAGCCTGTTAAATGCAATGTAAGATACATGGTTGAGGAAAGACAGATGTCTTTCAACACTTGCGGGAATATATCTTTTAATTAAACAAAATGATAAATAAATAATTTGTTTGACTCTCAGTCAATATCATCCTGGTCTCTCCCATAGATGGAAATAATGAAGAACAGAAAAACCACTGAGGCCCCTTCAACACAGCTGCATAAAATCCATATTATCTGATTTGATCTGTATTATATGGCAGTGTGGACTCAGATAATCCAGTTTGAAACAGATAATGTGGATTATCTGCCTTGTTATTCTGGATTATATGGCTGTGTGGAAGGGACCTGCCATTATCTTGAGCTTAATGACAGAAATATAGAACATCAAATGTAGATAATAAAATAGATGGAGGATGAATTGGATCTCAGAATAAATGTATTAAAATTGAACACATTTCATACAAAACACAACTCAGGCTCAAATTACTGGAAATAAGTGGTTAATCTCTAAGAATGTGAGAAGTTGGCTAGTTGAATGAGTGACAAGGAAGACAATATGTGGATTATGATGGAGACAATGAGGAGATTGTGTCACCGTATCTCTGCCAAGAAAAGCTGGACTTAACATAGATTTTATATACAGTGGTACTTGACTTAAGAGTTTAAGTCATTTTGTCACTGAGCTCTTAACTCAAACCACTCTTATATCAAAGTGAAATTTCCTATTAAAAGGCTGTTAATTGGTTTCAGCCTCTGAACCCCCTCTCATTTTTGTTACGTCTTTTAAAATAAAAAGTACATTATATATAACAAAAAAGACACATTCACATAGAACAATAAAAAAGATCAACTTTAAAATGGTAGAAGCACAAAGTTGTGGCACAATGGTGGAAGCACAAAGTGAAGAGGCAGAAGCAACGTTTTCTTCATAATGTACTCATTCCAGTCTCCCTCCTCTCTTGTTCTCTCTTGTGCTTACTCTTCATGAATCTAAACATACCAGGAATAAAAACCACACAAAATCAACTAACCCAAAGTTCCTCAAAGTGGACAAGAGCAAAGCGGACAGCAACCTCCCAAAGCAGACAAGAGCACAAGGCACGAAGGCTGCTTCCTTGAAGCCCCAAAGCCCCTGTGCTCTCACACAGGTGCTCCCTCTAACTCTTAACTCTAAACACTCTTAAACTGGACACTCTTAAGTTGAGGTTCTATTGTATACTTTTTCCATCTTTGGGAGAAACTAAAAAATATTGTTTTTAATTCTTAAGAACAATATTATATATCATTATGCAATTTTTTTTAAAAAAACAAAATAATTATCTATTCAAATTTTCTAAAAATTTGTACTATGTCCCCAGATATTTGTTGTTGTCCTTGTTTTTTTTGTTTAAAGAAGTAATAAATAGAACTGGTAACTAACTGGCATAATGAGATGGGAGACAGAAAAGGAATTTACTGCAGAAGGTATGTGCGTGGGCACCAATGAAATTGAGGAAGGAACTAATTAAATGAAAATATTTTAGGCCCCTTCTAAGGAAGAACATTTCCAGCTCATATTTTTAAACACATACACACACATTCATGAAAGTCGATGACAATAATATTGTTTATTATTTTATGTATATGTTGCTCTCTGGGGTTGAGATAGAGCAGGGCAAAAATGCCGTAAATTAAAAATTAAATGGCTCTCCATACTATGATAGGATCAATTCAGAAGAATACTTAAACAATCCGCAATTCCATAAAAAACAGGCTGAATTGCTAACAACTTGACTGTAGCATAGTGGCAAAGAAATTCAAGGAATGTCACTTCTGCCAAGAACTAAGTAAATACTAGTTTCTCTCACTCCAATCCAATTCTTTTATAGGAGTCATAATAATATTGACTTGGTGCCAGATTGTAAAAGTTACTTTTTAGCCTGCAGCTCACAGAATCTAGGATTATGGAATTGCTGTCCAATATTATCTATTTCTATATTCCAGTTCTACTTAGCTTAAAACTAGACAATGCAGTAAAATAGCTTTGAATGCCTGAAAGCACTAGCCAGCTATGGTGATGTAGTAATTCAATTCTCACTCTTTTAATTAAATTTATATATTTTAAGTCCCTCATTTCCACAGGGAATCAGACCGACCCATGCTAAGAACCCTGTAAAACTGTTTTAAAATAATGAATAGCAACACAGCAGCCAACATGTCTTGGAGAGGTTGATTAAAATACACAACGCCCAACATTTTGCAGATGAAAACCAGGCAAATGTGGCCAAGAAACATCAGAATGTGGCTGAAATGTCAAAAGAAGAACACAGAACCTAGAAGAAACTGCCCCAATTTGGCTGAACCTACGAGGGCAGGACTTTTCCTCTGCTAAATTAATTGGGCTCAACAAACTTTTGCACATTGAACTCAGTTTGCAGCAGTTGATGGAGGCTGAGGAGAAAAGAGAAAATGGGAAAAGGAGAAAGAAACTGGGACATTTCAAAAACCAACTGAAAAAATAGGATGACAGAAGATTAATCAGGACTGTCCCTGCCAAATTTGAACAATTGGAGAGCATGGACATGTGTTTATTTTATTTTGTGACTTTTGGATTTCACACTTTGGCAGAAAAGATTTTGAACCTGTATATGAATGTAATTATATTTTTGTGTAATGCTTTTTAAAAAAACACCCACATACAGGGATATAGCTATGAGTCCCACAAGCATCACAGCAAAATGAAGTTAGTCACACTTCAAACCTTTACATTTGTTGTGTTCGTTTTGTCTGCTTCTTTATTTTGGATGCCCAAATCATGTTTCTAAAAACTCAACTCAAATGTTAAGTTGCAACAATGATAAAAATGTGGGAATGGAAACAAAGGTTGATGAGAGAAGAGATTTTTTATTCCTCCATAGCAACATCCCTGCTCATGCATTTTTGCATGCTAAATAAAGAAAAGTTAATGAATCACAGAAGTTAAACATTGTTTCAGCTGTTTTATTTTGGAGGCATGTAGTACAGGTACCAGTTTCACTAAAAGTAATGGGAACTCCATGCAGCTGACCCATTAAATGCCTTTCTTCTCATTTGTAAACCAGCTGCCTCTTGTTGTCATGTGACTCATTTGCACGGCTACCTTGAAAAATGATAGTTCCTAGCAAGGCTGCCACAGAAATAGGGCAGAAAATTGATTTGTGGTCAAGTTTAAGTAATGGGAGCTATTTCCCATTGAAATAAAAATGCAGGTTCTCTGTCTCATTAGCCCACCAATAGCAGGATATTAAGCAACATCACCCGTTTTCATAAACACCCCAAAGAAGAAAACTGTTTTCTCATGTACTTGCTTTTTAATGATCATTCTGTATTCTCAGACATTTGGTGAGGACAAATGAGTTGTGTTAGTAGGAGACAGTCTCTCGTTGTCATTATTGCTGTGTATGGGCTTTCATGGTGGGGTATGTGAGGGGCATTGACACTGCAAGTTCTTAACCAGTGGATGTAGGAGTATAAAAACAACAATACTGCTACTATCAGGGCTGCTTACTGTGGAGAGCGGCTGGGATTTGTTAGTATGCACAATCCTGCTCATGCATAGTTTCAGCCCTGTTGGCCTGTTTGCATTGTACAATATGTACATTTATGCAGAAATAAAAAGTTGTCTCATCATGAAGGGTTAGTGTTTTTTAAGGTTTGGTCCAAGGGAAGTCTAAGGCTCCATACGCACAGAGTCACTTTCTCCAATTATTCAGAGTATTCCTTTTCTCAAAACAAGGCTGCATAGGACAAGGTTTGTTTACAACAGCAGCGGCAACTTTGTTAGGCCCATTTTCTTTGCCTGGAGGCTGGTGTGACTGCCAGGAAGGCCACAAAATAGAAAAAAAGAAACCAAATAGGAAGTAGCCAAACATTTTCTTTCATTTCAAAAAAATGTTTGTTTTTTGGTGTTGGATACTGTAAGGAGGTCTGGGTCACTATTCAAAAATCTAATCACCATTTCTGGCAATCTCTAGGTGAGACAAAACAGCTTTTTTAATTTTTTACTAAAAACAATGGGTCCATGGATGTTTCAGGGTGACAAATCATTAGGGGCTGAATTTAGGGGTTGGTTTACAAGGGTATAATTTCTATTTTATTTTATTAAAATATGAGTATCCTGCCACTACATCTGAGCAGTATTTTTGCTAGAAAAATGATGCTTCATTACTCACATCTATATCTTCATATGTGTGTGTGTGTGTGTGTGTGTGCGCGTGCGCGTGCGTGCATGCAATTTTTACCACTGTAACCTCCCCCTCCCTTTTTTTTGTGTGCCAGGAGCAACTTGAGAAACTGCAAATCACTTCTGATGTGAGAGAATTGGCCATCTGCAAGGACGTTGCCCAGGGGATGCCCGGATGTTTGATGTTTGACCATCCTTGTGGAAGGCTTCTCTCATATCCCTGCATGCGGAACTGAAACTTACAGAGGGAGCTCATCTGCACTCTCCTCAGATTTGAACCTCCGACCTTTGGGTCTTCAGTCCTGACTGCACAAGGGTTTAACTCACTGAGCCACCGGGGACTCCTTGCCCCTTATGAGCCCCTACATGTCAAGTAGTAGTAGAAGTAGTAGCGGTTGTACACTTCAAAGTTGCTGGGCATAAAGAATGGCTATTCTAGATTATGTACAGCATGAATCACCAATAATATAGCAATAACTTAGTAGTTTTTGGGAGGCTCCCATTAACTTGTGGGGTTCCCCAGGGTGCCATCCTTTCCCCGCTATTGTTCAACATCTATATGCACCCACTGGCCCAGCTGGTTCGCAACTTCGGTCTGGAGTACACGGATGACACCCAGCTTGTGCTGAGAATGGATGGCAGGCCGGAGACCATACCCAATTGTTTCCATCAATGCCTTGAAGCCGTGACTGGATGGCTGCGGGCTAGCTGATTGAAGGTTAACCTGTCGAAGATGGAGATCCTATGGCTGGGTTGCCCTGGATTGAGTGGTTGCCGGCTGCCTACCCTGGACGGTGAGCCTCTAAGCCCGTCATCCTCCGTAAAGAGTCTGGAGGTCCATTTGGACCCATTGCTATCGAAGGAGACACAAATCTCCATGGTATGCAAGACCACATTTTACCATCTGAGGCAGGCTAGGCGGCTGGCTCCCTACTTGTCCAGAGGTGACCTGGCCATGGTGATCTAGGCGACAGTCATCTCGAGGCTAGATTACTGTAACACCCTCTACATAGGCCTTCCCTTGGCAACAATCCAGAAACTCAAGCTGGTGAAGAATGCTGCTGCTCGACTTCTGGCAGGAGTGTCGGTCCGAGAGCATATAACACCCATCTTGCAGCAACTGCACTGGCTACCAATAGAGTACTGAATTGTTTTCAAGGTGTTGGTTTTAACCTTTAAGGCCTTGTATGGCTTAGGGCCAGTGTACCTGAGGGACCGTCTCACCCCATATGTTCCCCCGAGATCACTACGTTCAGAAGAACGAAATCTCCTGGTAGTCCCGTCAATCCACTCCTGTCGGCTATCATCAATGAGATCGAGAGCCTTCTATGCAGCTGCACCATCCTTCTGGAACTCCATGCCGGATGAGGTTCGCTCCATTACGGAATTAGCCCCATATCCAATAGCTTGTAAGACTTTCTTGTTTAAACAAGCCTTTAACCCCACCAGCCCATGAAGTCAGATATAAGTTTAGAATTAATATGTGACTATGTAGATGCTTGCCTTTAGGGATAGTTGTATTTCTATGCTTTTAATGTTTTATGTTTTATACTTTTAGTAGGATGTATTAAACCGCTTTGTGCTATTGTATGTGTACTGTGTAAACTGCCCCGAGCCTGCAAGAAGGAGCGGTTTATAAAAGTGAATAATAAATAAATAAATAAAATAGTGAGACCCAGCATTGTGTAGTGGTGAGAATAGAATGTCAGGAGACTGGGGCTGAAATCCTCACTCGACCCTGGAAACCCAATGGATAATCTGGGCAAATGTCTCTCAGTTCCAAATAAAGGCAATGGGAAACCCCGCTATGCATACATCTTGCCAAGAAAACCTCATGAGGTGTAGTACAACTTGTGCATCCACACAGAATACATTCCAGATTGCACATGGATATGCAAAATCTTGGGCAATAGTGAACCCTATTGAATGAACAACCTCTGGCAGAAGCACACCACAGAATTGTCCTGGAGGACCTAGAAAATGTCTAGGGAGGAAATATCTGTAGGCATTGCTAGGTCCTCCAGCATGATTCTCTGATCAACAGCTGTTGGAAGTATACTATACAACTCTGGAGGATTTAGAAAATGCCTAAAAAGGGCATATTTTATCAGATCTAGGTAAATGAAACTTTGGTACTGATCATGCAGATGTTGTGGTTGTACTGTACACAACAACAAGAACATTTTAGTCAACTTCCTTAGTTATGGACTGATGAGAGTGATGTATAAGAGGACAAAAATGACAGGTGTTTTTATATCAATAATGGTGGTGCTGCTGGTGGAATCTTTTAAGTTCAGCACCTTGGAGAAGACACTCCACTGAAGGGCTGTCACCAATTAAGGGCATTCTCTTTCACTCAAAGAGTGATGGGATTGTAAGGCACTACTGTTGGGATTCTATGAGGCTACACTGCTGGAAAGCTGCAGGTAATGCAAAACATCATAGATATTATTCAGATAACTTAGACTTAGTGACTTTTAAACAACACAGTGCTAATAACTGATTACAAATGGATGACATAACAGTAGTGTGACTCAGCTTAGACATTGGAGTGGAAAAACATGAAGCATCGCAGCTGTCCATAAATTCTAGCATTTCTCTAATGCCGCTGACAATGAGTCAGTTGGTCACCACAGATAATACCCAATGTTCTTTTCCTGTACATCTTTTCAGTCATTGGGGAATGTCATTTACAAAGATGTGCTGCTCAGCCACAATAAGCAGCAGTCTTTTGGTGCTATTCTGGCAACTAACATGTTCACTATAAATGGAAGGCTGATGTACATTTTTGGCAGTGAAAAGCAAAGCTGTACACAGGAAACATCCTATCAGAAGCATTATTAGTTCCCTTCATCACAGTATTGTCCTTATTTTTAGAAATTGAAACAGTCTCCTTCTGCGCTTAGCAAATTTATTTATTTATTTATTTCAAATATTTGTACCCCACCCTTCTCAACCTCCTGGGGGGACTCAGGGCAGCTTCTGATCGGCAGCAATTCAATGCCTTAAATATACATAATAAAAACAGTCAATAATTATAAATAGTTAAAAACATTAAAACAATGCAGTTAAAATCTACTAAGAATTACCATTCTGTGGTTGGATGCTCCATTAAACTTATCCATAATCCATTTCGAAGCCATTGTCAATATTGTTATTGTCAATGTCTGCTTAATTATCCGAAGGCCTGGTCCCACATCCACGTTTTTAACTTTTTTCTAAAGGTGAGAAGGGATGAAGATTTCCCCGGGGAGTGAGTTCCACAGATGGGGGACCACCACTGAGAAGGCCCTGTCCCTTGTCCCTGCCAAGCGTGTTTGAGACAGAGGCGGGGCTGAGAGCAGGGCCTCCCCAGAAGATCTTAAACTCCAAGGTGGGACATAGAAGGAGATATATTCGGACAGGTATGCTGGACCGGAGCCGTATAGTGTTTTATAGGTCAAAACCAGCACTTTAAATTGTGCTCGGAATTGGATTGGCAGCCAGTGGAGCTGACATAACAGGGGGTTGGTATGCTCCCTGTATGATGCTCCAGTAAGTAATCTAGCTGCTACCCGTTGTACTAACTGAAGTTTCTGAACAATCTTCAAAGGCAACCCCACGTAGAGCGCAATTAAGATGGAACAAGTGATGTTTTGAAAAATAAAGTTAACCATGGACTTGCTGGTTTGCCCTCAGATTAACAATGTTGTTCTTCAGACTGCATTAATTTAAAATGTTTCCTAGGTATCTGTGAATCTGACATTAAGGTTGAAGTCCCTATATAAACATGTGTGTATGTCTATATGTGCCTTCAAGTTGCGGATCAACTTATGGTAACCTCATGAATTTCACAGGGTCTTCTTAGGCAAGGAATACTCAGAGGTGGTTTACCAGTTCCTTCCTCTGAAATATAGCTCCTGGTATTCACTGCTAGTCACTCATCCAAGTACTAACCAGGGTAGACCAGCCTGTCTTCCCAGAGCAGATGGGACTTGGTTCCTTAGGGAATTCGGGCCCCATATATACATAACTAGACCTTGTTTCTGAGCAGGATGTATAAGATCACACTGTAGTGGTGGAATTCCGTTAGAGGAAATATAGGTTATACATCATTTGGTGTTACTATGTTGAATTACAAATGGTCACATGGAGTAATGACTGCGTATTACCAAAGTCCAAAATAGTTACTTTTTTGGAACAATTCCCAAAATCTCCCAGCCAGCTTGGGCAAATTTCTGAGGGGCGGACACTGAGTACCATTTCAGCTTCTTTTTTCTTGTTGGTTCACAAGTATTTGCCTACCTCAGATGACAAAAAGCTACTGATGAGAACAAGATCTAACAACGGACAGAGTTGGGACTGCTGTAATCTATGCGTAATGTTGCAAAAATATGGGAATGCCACTCATCTACTGACAACAAGCAATTAAGTCTGCATGCCTTGCCAGCAAAGGGGGGCGGCAGGGGAATAACTGTTTTCCAAGATTTTTTTCTTTGGGGTGCCTGAGACATAATCTAGAAAAGATTCTGATTTGCAGAAAATATCTAATGTTCTGGATTAGCCCCAGATCACCACAAACAGCATTTATTTATTGGTGATTTCTGAATGGGATGGAATTTTTGAAAAGTTGGCTGTGGCATCATTACTGGGCATCCTGTTGCTGAGGCATGTGATGTCAGCATTGATTAGTACTCAGCAGCACCCAGGCATTCATGCACAGCTACATCGTGCATTCAGATCACCACCCTCTGAACAACAAAAGCCTTTCATGTCTGATTCTTAAATGTAGCAGCCCCCAATTTTTAGTCTCAGTCTGGGATCCTGGAAAAAAAACAGGTGCAGGAGAGACATGGAGAGGAGAATGGATTACATTTATATTACTATTTCTAGCAACTACACAAAGTTTGGCAGTAGAACAAACGACCCCATTTCCATTCTACAGCTGCAGAGGAATCTGCCAAGCACACTTACCTTAGTCTGTTAGAGAGAAAATTAAAGCGGCAGGAAGTTTTTTGTTTTTTTTTACAGAAATGCAAGATGTGGGCACAGCAGGCATTCAGCACTGCCTTTGAGTGCTGCGCATTTGATTCGAAAGTAGTTAGTGAGGCCTAAGACCTCATCAGATGCAGTCTCCCCCATTTCTACACACTTTAAAAACACTTCAAAAACAGAGTCCCACAGACTCATATAGTACAAAACTATTTATGGCTGTTCCCTGTGGGACTCCACCTTAAAATGTGTTTAAAGTGTATAGAAACAGAGTTTTTAGGAGTTGGGTAACAATCGTCTTCAGAACTCCTGATTTGTGAAAAAGCAGACAAAGGTTCTTAATTATACATGGGAAGGGAACCGTCAGATCCTTCCGTGTTAGATTGTTTTAGTGTGGGCATTCCCATGAATGGTCTTGAAATGAGGTTGGATGCTTTTTTCTTGCTGGTAATCCTGTTGCAAGACTTGCAAAGTTTCCCTTTTTTAAAAAAAGGAAGAAGAAGAATGTGGAATGTGGTAGCTCAAAAGTCAGAGGATTATAGTAGAAACAGACAAAAGTACATTGTGTGTGATGGAATGACTATATTATCCATTTTCCTTTTAAACAAAACGGAATGAAATGCTATGGAAAGAATACAATTCCCCCTCCCTCCCTCATGTGATGAAGTTTCTAAACAGTATCAGTGCTAGACCAATATTGCTAGGTTCATTAGCATCATCATAAGTTGGCCTATGATCTTTAAGGGAAAGACTTCTGAAGAGCATCTAAGCATCATTGTAAAAGGTTGATTTATCCGTTACTAATTGGGCCAATCAGTCTGGCACTTGCTATTCATTTCATCAGAGCATCCATGACTTAGTCCCAAAGATTGTTTAGCAGCCACTTGACGGTTTCTGAAGGGAGCTGTGTTTCAAGCAAGGCTATCTTGATAAATGTGTCAATTATGGGTTTGTTCATAGCTAATACATAGAGGGCTGGATTCTACCATAGGTGGAAGTTATACATGACAAATATTGTTCTGGTGCAATAAATGTGCGAGGTCTGGATGTCACTCTCAGTTTTGCTATAGCAGAATGTGGCTCTCCCTCCCTCCCCCTCCCTCCCTCTCTCTAGCAAAATCTCCCTCTCCCTCATTTTAAAGTTCATCAGCCATCTTTTAGAAGTACAATCAGTCGTCCACATTTGCAGGTTTAGCTTTTGCGGATTTTATTATTCACAGATTTGATCAATATGCTATTTCTAGTGATAGGCCCAGTTAAAGAAAAAATTACTAGGCACATAGAAAGAAAATCAACATGGTTTCTGCAAAGGCAAATCATGTCTTACTAACTTGTTAGAATTCTTTGAGGGTGTAAATAAACACATAGATAAAGGGGACCCAATTGATATTGTTTACCTTGACTTTCAAAAGGCTTTTGACAAAGTCCCTCACCAAAGGCTCCTAAATAAGCTCTTCAGCCATGGAATCAGAGGACAGGTCTTGTCCTGGATTGGAACCTGGCTAAACTGTAGGAAACAAAGGGTGGTAATAAATGGACATTTCTCTGGGTGGAAAGAGGTGAGAAGTGGCGTACCCCAAGGTTCAGTTTTGGGTCCGTTACTTTTTAATTTATTCATTAATGACCTGGATGTAGGAGTAAATTCTGAGGTAGCAAAGTTTGCAGACGACACTAAATTGTTCAGGGTAGTTAAAAATGAAACTGATTGTAAAGAGCTCCAGAAAGATCTCTCGAAATTGAGTGAATGGGCAACAAAGTGGCAAATGCATTTTAACCTAAACAAGTGTAATGTCATGCACATCGGGGCAAAGAACCCCAACTACACCTACAAATTGATGGGGTCAAAGCTTTCTGAGACAAACCAGGAAAGGGATCTTGGGGTCTTGGTGGCCAGCTCAATGAAGATGTCAACCCAGTGCGCAGCAGCAGTGAAAAAAGCAAATTCTATGCTAGGCATGATCAGAAAGGGAATCGAAAATAGGTCAGCAAATGTTGTATTACCTCTCTACAAATCTATGGTAAGGCCACATTTGGAGTACTGTGTACAATTCTGGTCTCCGCACCTTAAGAAGGATATAACGGAACTGGAAAAGGTACAGAAAAGGGCAACAAGAATGATCCAAGGGATGGAGCGGCTCCCTTATGAAATCAGGTTGCAACGCCTTGGTCTTTTCAGCCTTGAAAGACGGCGTTTAAGAGGTGACTTGATCGAAGTGTATAAAATCATGCATGGGATAGAAAAGGTGAATAAAGAAAAATTATTTTCTTTGTCACAAAACACTAGGACTAGAGGGCACTCCCTGAAGCTCCAAGGTAGGAAAATTAGGACTAATAAAGGGAAATATTTCTTCACCCAGAGGGTCATTGGGTTATGGAATTTATTTCCAGAAGAGGTTGTGACAGCTGTCAGCCTGAACAACTTCAAGGCAGGATTAGACAGATTCATGGATACCAAGTGTATCGGTAGTTACTGAAAAGGACATTCAAGTACCACCTCGGAGTTGGTTGAGGTAGGCAGGATTTCCCTGGGTACTGGTTGTGGGGGTCGGGAGCAGGTCAGGTTTTGCCCTCCCTTCTGCTCAAGATCCCCGTGTACAACTGGTGGGCCACTGTGTGATACAGAATGCTGGACTAGATGGGCTGAGGTCCGATTCAGCATGGCTCTTCTTATGTTCTTATGTTCTTATGTACAGTTTTATCCGTTTATTTCATGTTTTCGTTCTGTTTGTTTCATTTGGATGGCACGAAATGGTTCAACCCCCATGGTATGAAAATAATAGTGAAACGAAAAGGAAAGTAGCAACAGTAACCATGTGGTCGCATGCTTTTCAAGCCACGTAATGCGGCCCAGGGAGTATTTCTGCATTGCTTTACCTTTGAGCGCAGTTGGGCCAGTTAAAGGAGAAGAACATAGTGACATGAGAATGCATTGCTCAGGGTATTGGGGAAACCTCCCCCAATATGCTCATTGCATGGCATGTGTCTGTTGGTGCTGGAGCTCACATCTGTGCCTGCTTTCCTTGTTGCCAGCCAGCCACTGTTGTTGGGTTTTTTTTGGTCTTAGCTTGGCTGCTGGCTCGGCTGCTGGCATCTTTTTGATTTCTTTAAAAAAATCTTTATTTTTATTTAATGGGACTGGGTGTTTTGAATGGGTAGGGGCGGGTTGCACCGGGCATCGCCCCTCGGCGCCAGCATGCGGGGCTTTGGGAAGAAGGGCATCACTTTCCTCACTGATCAGATTTTTCTTTTCTTCTCTTCTCTTTCCTTTCCTTTCCTTTTAAAATATTTTTAAAACCTTGGGTGGCTCACAGAACCTTAGTCAGGGTCACCCTAATTTTGTTTTCTCCTCCCTTCCTCTCCTATTCCTAAAAAGCCTTGTGAAAGATACTAATTATAATTATATTACTGTAATAGCAATTCAACCAAAAGGGAAACCCTACAAAACCACTTTCTTTACCTCCCCCTCTAGTACTATATTTGCATTCCTTACTTCTACTTCTAATATATTTCTCCCTGTGAATATTCTGACTCCTAATTTTTTAATAATTATTTTTCAAAGGAAAGTAATTGTTGACCTTCAGTAGAATCATTTCACCACCTTTGAAAGCCACTATCTCTCTATCAAACTTTCAATCACACTCTATCTCTGTACCTGGCATGCCTTGTTCTGCCCTTTAAATCACTGCATTTCCGGGAATAGTTAAATCACATCTTGAATACTTTTTAAGAAAAACAGCCATAGGGTTGGGAAAAGGTGTCATGGTGTCACCTTCAAAGGATTTTGACCAAGTTGGTGGGCTAAAAGTGGTAGATATGCCCTCCATGTCTGGTGATTTTCACCCCTCTAGCCCTAAAACTGAGGGGAGAGGATGCCTGGGAAGCCCTCCCATTGCTGCCAATGGTCTGAAAAATTTTGTCCTTTTGGATGCGGAAAGAAAACACCCATTCGGAAAGGTGCCCGTTTTCAGAAGCGGTGTTCGAAAACAAAAACAAGGCCGCACAAATGAAACAAACAGAAATGGATAACAATTCAATACAAATGCACAAGACTAGTTATTTCTATTTCTATAAACTGTTTTGAGTTCCCTTCGGAGGAGAAATGCGATATAGTAAATAAATAAATATTTCTAGGAATTGCTATGTTCTCCAGGACACCTCCATCAGAAGAGGTGTTCCCAAGAGAGGAATTTTCTCAGATTTTTTTTAAAAAATAGCCATATACATATATATACTGTGTGTGTGTGTGTGTATATATATATATATATATATATGTGTGTGTGTGTGTGTGATATATATATATATATATATATATATAAAATTATATATATATATAAAATCAGTTTTTCCACTTTTGTAGTGGTCCTATACCTCTAATCTCCATGAAAGTGGAAGGCCAACTATAGTTTAAGATAACAAGAGGGGAACTTAACACAGGTTCTGGCAACAATTCATGGTGAAACATTGTATCTTTTGAAAGAGCAGATGCCACAAGACTGGCAAAATAGGCTTTAATGATCACCATATTTTGAGTTTCCTTGGAATTTAATTTCTCCATCTAGTTACTTAGTTTTGAAAAGCCACAGAATTTGTACTTTGATATGGAATACACTCATTAAATATTTATGTCCCTCCAAGTTAAGTAGAAGGAATTTTGCGTTCTTTCCCGTTAAAAAAATAGTATATTAGTAGTAGTTAGTTTTTTCTCTCCGTTTTGTGGGCACTAGTCCCCCCCCCCCCCAAGCAAAGCATTAACTCAGAAGCCAAACATTTTGATTGGGGGCCTGCCATCAGTGGGACAGTGATAAGGAATGCAACTTGTTTGAAAAGCAGAGCCTTTCTTTCAGCTCTTCAAAAGAAAGTATTTTTTTTCAAAGAGAGTCTTTCAAATTCCAGGAATATGTTTTCAAGAACTACTAAATGCTTGATGAACTTTGGCCACAGTAAAGATTACCAAAAAGAAGAAAAGGCATGCAGGGTTTTTCTTTCTTTTTCTTTTTCTGAAACACTCATAAAATGTGTGAATCTGAAACCAGGTATTGAAATAACAAAAGCTTGAAAATAGATCACTGTTGTTTCTACTCTCAGGTTTATACACTCAAACTATGAAGAAGAAACCTTCGCAAAGTTGCTGGTTGCTGATAGAACTCTGCAGCCATGACAACAGGAAAGCATTACTGAATCTCCATGACAAAGAGCTTCAGACAACTGGTGCTGCTATGAAAAAGCCAGATTCCATAAAAGAAAGTTTGGCAGCAGCCGAAAAGGAAGAACCGGCAAAATAAATACATAAATGATAGTTCAGTTATTAGATTGCAGACTCTATTTGTATGATGACCTTGATCAATGAAAAATGACAAGACTAACCAGGATTTTCTCGTGACTAAATTATTTCTCCTTAATACAGAAGCCATACAAATGTGCACTTAGCTCAATTCTTGTAAAACAAACAAACAAACAAACCTGTCTTTCCCAGTAGTATTAGGGATAAAAACTTCAGTGTAAAACGGTTACAGTTTTATTCTATGGTCTTCTATCAGTTTCTATCAACGTATGCCTACACCTGTCACCGCCTATATTAATTCAGTTACTACAGTATGCTGGCATTTTAGTTCAAATGGTATAGTAGTTTGAGTGTTTGATCACAACACTGGAGAACAGGGTTTGATTTCTCACTCAGCCATGGAAACCTTGCATGACCTTGGACAAGTTATACGCTCTCCATCTCAGAGGAAAGCAATCTTGCCAAGAAAATTATGTGTCATAAATGACTTGAAAGCACACCGCAAAAACAAAATGAACCCCTTCAATCAATTAGATTTTCAAAAGGGTTGACTTAAGAGTGTGTCTACACTGTAGAATTGATGTGGTTTGAAACCACTACAGCCATGGTTCAGTGCTATGGAATCACGGGAGTTGTAATTTTACAAGACTAGTGCCTCACCAAACTAAAGCTCTCATGATTCTATAGCACTGAGCCATGGCAATTAAAGTGGTGTGATGCTTTTTTAATTCTACAGTGTGGAGGAATCATATGACTGGAGAACAGGGTTTGATACCATAGAAATGCACTGGCTGATCTTGGGCAAATTACATCCTTAGAAATTAGGATTTAACAAGATCACTGCTCCACACTTTAACCAGACCCAGAGCGTTGTAACAGGACATTTCACCAACACTGAGCCATTGAGCTTTGCTCTGTTTGTTCAGGTTGACACACAGGGTGAGCACCCAACTTTACTTACCACTAAGGCAGCATTTCTCAACCTGGGGGTCGAGACCCCTAGGTGGGTCATGAAGGGATGTGAGAGGGGTTGCCAAAGACCATCAGAAAACACAGTATTTTCTGTTGGTCATGTGCGTTCTGTATGGGAAGTTTGGCCCAATTCTATCGTTGGTGGGGTTCAGAATGTTCCTTGACTGTAGGTGAATAATAATTTCCAGCACCTACAACTTCCAAATGTCAAGGTCTATTTACCCCAAACTCCACCAGTTTTTACATTTGGACATATTGAGTATTTGTGCCAAGTTTGGCCCAGATCCATCATTGTTTGAGTCTACAGTGCTCTCTGGATGTAGGTAAACTACAACTCCCAAACTCAAGGTCAGTGCCCAACCAAATCCTTCCAGTATTTTCTGTTGATCATGGGAGTTCCATGTGCCAAGTTTGGTTCAATTCCATCCTTGGTGGAGTTCAGAAAGCTCTTTGATTGTAGGCTAACTATAAATCCCAGCAACTACAACTCCCAAATGACAAAATCAATCTCCCCAACCCTACCAGTATTCAAATTTGGGTGTATGAGGTATCTGTGCCAAATTTGGCCCAGTGAATGAAAATACATTATGCTTCATAACAGTAGTAAAATTACAGTTATGAAGTGGCAACAAAACTAATGTTATGATTGAGGGTCACCACAACATGAGGAAGTGTATTAAGGGATTACAGCATTAGGAAGGTTGAGAAACACTCCCCTAAGGCTATTTCTGGCTAGGAAGGAATGATTTAGATCCCGTAAACTTGATTTCATGTGTAAAAGCTCAGTCATGAAGTTTAAGGACAGGACATTTACACTGTGAAAACAATACAGATTGAAGAATGTCTTGCTTGTGTCTTAGCTGTAGACTTGTTTACCACAGTGATTCACTTGTTCTCTTACGATGGTTGCCTCATGAGCAAGCAGGTCCTCTTACTCACAAGGAACATTTTTTTCTCAACTTGAACAAACAAATTGAATGTTAACAAAATTATGGTTGCCATTTTCTATACTGACCTATTCTCATTGCTCCATAGGAAAGAAGAAGAAAATAGAAGACCAAAAATCTTAATTTGGTTTTCTTTGCCTACATATGACAAGACAAATCAAAACTATTATTCATAGACATGCAAATATGAACCTATGTTGTACTGTGACTTAATAAAGCTGAAATAGTTGGGGTTAAACTCAGGAGTAAATCTTAGAAGGTCAGCTACTCACAAGACTATCCTGAGAGACAAAAAAAATTACAGTTTATTCCCCCTCCCCTGAGGCCAATTTTAACATTTTAAGCCTTGAGTGTTCTTTGTCAGCCATGGCCAAATATTCTGTGCTGACAGAGAATATTGCTTTCAGTATACCAGCTGAATAAACAACAGATTGTGAATCAGGTAATTTCATGGACGTATTGATTTTTTAAAAAGTTAGACAATTACCTTCCATCTCAGTCATCCTGGTTGAAAATAATGGGGTAAAACCAGATTCTCATTGAAAAAGAAATGCTGGGAACAATCCCCTTAGATATAAAACAGAGCAACTGAAAGCTATATAAAAACAGGCTCACCAGTAACAGAAAACAATTATGTTTAAATCCCTATCCAGTTTTTAAAACACATATGGTTCCAACTGCATTTAGGAAAGGAGTGCAGCTGGAACTGCATTTATTTTCTTTCAGAGTAAATAAACATTTTACTGTCTTCATGTTACAGATAGACCTCTTAATATATAGTATTTATCTACTTAGTATGAATGCGCACTGCATGCATGCTGCACAATCATAGCATTCTGATACCACTTTAACTGTCATGGCTCCATCCTATAGAATCCTGGAATTTATAGTCTCAAGGGCACTTCCCTCAGCTACAGTCTAGGTACCTCACAAAACTACAAATCCATAGACCATAATAGTTAAAGTGATATCAAAATACAGTAATTATGTAGTGTAGTATGCAGGGTGCTTTGAGAGTCAGAGTGTGGTGTGGTGTTATTCTGGTGTATATCTGGCCTGGAGCCATACTAGATGCAACATGTATGTGCTGAATCCTTGGCTGGTATCCAGACAATCCAGACAGGGCCACATGAACCCCACTGGATCAGCACTCATCCTCTGTGTTTCTGCTGCTGCACCAAGCCAGCCATGAAGCTTGAGGTGATCATCTTGTCATCATCTGTAGTGTCTGCTGATATCAGAACAAGGCAGCAGCCCAATCAGCAAGTGTGAGAAGGTAGATCTACCCATTCCTTCTTGATGGTTTTTCAGATGCCAAATTCTGACAACAGATGTGACAGGTGAAGGCCAGGTTCATGGACACAACTCTGTGGTGGGTAAGGAGCAGCATTGGTGGCATGGGGACAAGTAATTGCTTTTTCCTATTCTAATCAGTGCAGGGAAAGAACAATTGCAACAGTGTCCATCTGGGTAGGTCCAGCCATCCAGGCTGCTGTGAAGTCCTAGAATACTTCAGAGTTTTCTGTAATCTCAGGAGTATCCATAACACTGCCTTAAGTAGGAATAAGTTGAATTAAACAAGAAAACCTGGGACACTCACCTAAAGTCCCTGGGAGTTGTAGAGATAGCCAGCAGTAAATCGCATAGAGTCCAGTTTATTTTGTTTTGTTTTGGTTAATGTAGACAAACCTTATGACTCTGGAAACCAGGATTCAAATCTTTGCAAGTCACACTATAGGCAAGTCACATACCCTGGAAGTCAAGGAAGGCCTCATGAAGGGCCACAGAAAGTAACGTAAGTGCCACTCTATAGGTAGAATACAATATTCACTTGTAGATGACTATCTGTACTGCTTGAGGTTCCCCAATATGCTATAGGTGTCCCAGCAGTGCTTCAGTGTTTTATAAGCTGGGGAAAAACCTGGCATTTCAGGGATATATTAGAAGTGAGTCATAAAGAATGTGTTTCCCCTGACATTCCTAAAAATATGAGGGAATTTATACCAGTCTTGGAACTGGAACAGGAACTTAAGAGCAGGAACTAAGGAAAAATAAGCCCCCTTATTCTACTCTCAGTAGGGTATGGAATAGGAGGGTTGCTTCACCAATACCCCCTCCCCGGCTCCACTGCTGCTCCAGTGCTACAAGGGAAATATTTTATGACTAGACAAATTGATAACTAGAAATTTCGTAAGCAGAAATAGAGAATTAGTACTATAAGTAAAGGTTTTCCTCTGACATTAAGTCCAGTTGAGTCCGACTCTGGGGGTTGGTGCTCATCTCAATTTCTAAGACGAAGAGCCAGTGTTTTCCATAGATACCTCCAAGGTCATGTGGCTGGCATGACTACATGGAGCACCATTACCTTACTGCTGGAACGGCACCTATTTATCTACTCACATTTGCATGCTTTCGAACTGCTAGGTTTGCAGAAGCTGGGGCTGACAGCAGGAGCTCATGCTGCTTCCCGGATTCGAACCTACAACCTTTCGGTCAACAAGTTCAGAAGCTCAGCAGTTTAACCCACTGTGCCATCGGGGGCTCCATATTAGTACTATATTGTTAGACTGTTATATGGCTTTACCCAGGGATGGCAGAGGACTGGGCATGGTGTAGAAAATCCTCACTTTTCCATGGAAATCCATTTGGTGATCTTGGACAAGTCATACTCTCTTAGGAACCTCAGCAGAAGGCAACAACAACCCCCTTGTGAACAAAGCTTTCCAAGAAACTTTGGTAATCAGAACACCTTAAGGTAGCAGAAAATATGAAATGAACAACAACACAAGGGTGAGCAACTTGTATTCATGCAACCCCTCTACACATAATCTTCAAGTGATCAGATGAAGGGAGGTACTGGACTTGTCCAGTTTTGGTTCATTGCTGTCTTCAGCCAAGCCTACCACCTCCAGAAGGCCCCAAAGGTGAATGACCCTTAACAGAAAGACCCTCTCTATCTTATCTTGTCTATTGATAGAGAAAAAAATAATCCAAGAACAAACATTTTCCCTCAAAATAATTATAGTTTATTTTTTTTGCATAATGTTCGAATTTCCAACTATAAATTAAAAAAGCTTACAAAGAAGTTACAAAATTGAATGGAAGGGGCAAGAATAGTAGAGTGTCTCACGCGTGACATCAGTTCGTCTTCTGGGCTAGTTGATATAAGATTTTGTGGTTGACCCCATGTCTGAGCTTGGCCATGTGTCAGTCGGTGTTCTCTTCCTCAGAATCTAAGAAAAAGTGACCAAAACCATATTTGATTATTGATGATCAAGAAAAGATTAACAGTTCTTCATGAAAGATGCCCATTTTTAAAAGAATAGTTCAGCCGCCTTAAAAAAAAAAGAGAGCCAAAATCCACTCAGGTCAGGACAATCAACATACACGTGTGCCATGCTGAAAGCTCAATAAAGTTATTCCCTGCCTGACTTTAAATCAAATCTTTGGTCAGTTGAAGCAAACAAAGGGACCCCTGCAAAGCCATTCATTTTGGGCACAATGGCCACAATGCAAGCTGGACTGCCCTTTCTAATCATTTGAAACTGAGCAGCATAATTCAGATCCCAAAGAAGATGGACAGATGAAAGCATCCAGCAAGCATCCAGTAATGGCAGCTACGAGTGTGTCCGTGGCAGGATGTTAGAATGAGAAAAGCAGATTTGACTTGATTCTTGAAATGAAAGTCAGGAAATAAAAGAGAAAGGCTGGGAAATCCCACAAAAATTAGGCCATGGAATTCTCAGAATGAGGTCTCCTGGCACTTGAGTGGCTGAAGAAACCTCAGTAAAGACTCCAAGCAGCAAAGGCTTTAACTGCAGCCTGGAAGTTACCTATTGCACAAGTCAATATTTCTTTAAAGAAGATGGTTTTTAAAAGCTTTAGGGCTGGGCCACAACAATGACAAAAGGGAATGGTACAATAAGGAGAACATATTCTCCTGGCTTTGAAGATTGGCAGGCCATTTATCCTGCTTTCCATAGGAGAGTCCCTTTCTGAATGGCTGTCTAGACCAGGGGTGCTCACACTTTTTCAGCATGCGAGATACTCTTAAAGCAATGAAGTCCAAAAGATCTACCTGCCCCTGCCACCATGCGCTCCCACGCGTTCCTGCCGCCGCGCACTCTTGCCACCGCACGTGCTCCTGCTGCTGTTTTCTGCCTGCGCAGCGCTTCTTCCGCCTGCAGGGCATTGCAGGAAGGAGAAAGCATGAGGCGGGGCATCCAGAGGGAGCGCTCCGCCCTGCCTGTCTCACCGGCAATGGAGGCTGCACAGCTGCTTCTGGACAAGAAAGAGGCAGGGTGCTCCCTCCAGAGGCCCCGCCTCGTGCTTTCTTCTTCCTGCAATGCCCCACAGGCGAAAGAAGCACCGGGAGAGCGGAAGCCATCAGCAGGAGCGCGCGTGCGCGCAGGGTGTGCGCGCGCATGGCAGGAGCGCCCCATCCGGCTGGTGAGGCCCGAAGATCACCTGGAAGAGGGCCGAAGATCTACTAGTAGCTCCCGAGCTACCTAATGAGCACCCCTGGTCTAGACCATTCAAAAATAAAAGGATTAAGAGTAGGGGGCTTTAAGTGGTCCATCTTCCATGAGCATCTGGACAGCAGGCCACAAGTCACTTGGTAATAGTATTCCACATTATGGTGAGAAGTTTTGCATTCTATTTGCATTCTGGTTATTTCTAAATTTGTGCATTACATAAAATTAGCATATGAAACTTCTGTGCATATCTAGGAACCCTTTTCTCTTTTTATGTGTATGGAGGGATGTGTGCCTTCTGTCCACACTGCCTGTTTTCCAAAGAAGAGAATAAAATATGAGGCAAGCAATTGTTACAATAGGCTATACAACCCATGCTTGAATCAATCCCAATCCAACAGAGTACTGAAAATTTGTTTCCTCATATTGTTAGGAGGTAGAATATGTGAGTTGAAGCAACGAGTCTCTAAACAATTCAAAAGGTAACATAATAACAAGACCTTCAAAATATCTATGTGGGATATTTGACTGTTTTTGTGTGTAGTTATTATTGTAAGCTACTTTGAATATATGTTGGTATAAAAAGGTGGAAGAAGTGTATCTCACAATAATAATTAGAGAGACCTCAAGGGCCTTATAGTTCAACCATAAAATACTGCAGGATTCTACAGAGCAGCTTTGACCATTTAACCTTTTTTTTCAAAACCCCCAGCAAAAGAAGGTCAATTTCTATCTTCAGTCATCTATTTCATCATCAAATAACTCTTCCCAATGGTTAGTTGGAACTTCCTTTCTTGTCCTCGCCATCATCACCATCGCCACCACCACTTAAAACAGTACGGGGTGGGGTTGTATGTCCCACTGTTTCAGACTGTCAATAGGTTCCTACGGTTTTCACACTCACATTCCACACAACACCCATGACTTCTCTAAGGGAAGAGAAAGACTGGAGGGATGGATATAACAGATGCACTATGAAATAATACTGTGTTCTGGTTTGTTGGCATGCCAAGTTCTCAATGAGCAATAATAGCACATTTTGTGTTAACATATATATTATCAGGCGATACTTTATGTATGAATGGTTAATTAATATGAAAAGTTATTTAAGGCTTCAGTCCTATATACACTTACTTTAAAATATAATTGAATTTAATGACACTTATTCTGAGCAAACATGCATAGAATTGCATTATATGTAATCTAAACGTTCTCCAAGGGTGCTATATTGGGCAAATCTTTCATGGCTGGATAGTGCCAGAATTGTACTGCAAGATGTAGAGGATAGAGCCATAAACGCTGTCAAAATACTGGCAGCATGCAACCACAATCAAAGCATGCATTCGCACAAAAGAAATCTGTACAGCTTCCCATTGCCAATTCATGCTGAATCAAGTAAAAACATTGGTTATTAACTGTTAGGTTCCAATCCCATGGAGAGTCAATGTGATGTAGTAGAGATCAGGGTCTGAATCCCCATTCAGCCATGGAAACCCATTGGGGAGATCTTGGGCAAGTCAGCTTCATGGGAAGACAATGGCAAACCCCTCTGAATGAATCTTGCCAAGAAAGTCCAGTGATAGGTTCTGCTTAGGGTTTCCATAAGCCAGACATAAATTGAAGGCACACCACAACAATCCAATCCTCTTCTTTCTATGTGCATTGTTTATGTACCTGATTCACCATAGTGTCGCACATCAGCTTGTGCGAAGTTGCTTCATCAAATTCTTCCAATTCCTCTATTTTACTGCAACAGCCTCTCATGTCTCACACTATTCAAGAGGACTCACAGACTCTCCAGCTTTCATGACATACAAGAAGATAAAGTGCCAGGGAACGCTTGATTATCTGAATTCAATATTAAATATTTTATTCTATGGAATGAGAGAGAACTGGGCTTTTTACCCTGGAAATATCTGATCAAACCAGATGAGAAAGCAAACCAGCAGGACACTGCTGAGGATTTTCCCCTACTTGTGTGTTTTGGATTTTGTCTTTTTGTTCTACCAACAAGAGGGTATCCTGGTGTGGCATTGGGATCTAATATATTGTTCCTGTTGGCTCCCCCTAACGTTTGGCTTTTCTTGCTGGGAGAACATTAACACAGTCCTCTGCAGAGGAAGGATAAGAAACTCTAAACTCGCAGCGTTGTTGTAGGTTTTTTCGGGCTATATGGCCATGGTCTAGAGAGCATTATCTCCTGACGTTTCACCTGCATCTATGGCAAGCATCCTCAGAGGTTGTGAGCATTTTCAATAGTGGGAAATGAAAGTTGGGGTTTGCAGGCTTCCTAACCCTGCTTCAAAGCATGTCTTGAAATTTCTCAAAGCATTTCCTTTGGGATCCTTAGGGTTCCAGCTCGTTTCCATTTTAATATGAGCAAAGATGATACAATAAGATTATAAAGAAAATTATAGTATGTTGTGCTGATTGCATTTGCTCACTTTTTTGGTCATTGGTAATGGAGGGAGAATGAGAAGGAGAAATATAGATCGTATTATCTCATTTGGGCCAGAAGAACACATCACAGATGTTTTAATTTTTATCATATTAGGATAGTATTTGCACCAATAACATTGTCATAGTAGTTCTTCCCTCTCCAAAAGCTATGTTTTAAAGGTTTAAGACTGGAATTACTGTGATACCCACTACATTGGCCTGTGAAGATTTGGAAATAAAATAGGTCTGTCCAACTCAAACCTAACTCTACGCTGACCATTTAATGCAACTTGGAACTAGCTTCAAGCTGCAGCTGCCAGACAAAAAACTCCCACAGTATGCAATAGAAAACCCTTAATGCTCATCACTGCTTTGTGGTTTGTGTCATTGCCAGCTGGGCCTCAAATTGGTTCCAAGAATTCAGATGTAAACATCTGCATTGCAAAACTGCTTCCTTCAGTACTGGTTTGAAACTGCATTAAATGGTGAGTGTAGATGGGGCCACTAAGAAAAAAACAATTGAAGGGTATTTTTCATTGTTGTGCTATGATAGGTCCTAGAGAACAGATAATTGCTCCAAAATTGTAAATTTGTCCACATTTGGTTTTGACCTTATAGTTCCTTTCTTGAGAAGGATCATTTGTTTGGGGTACACTTATTATTTCTTTTTAATAAGAATGTGTGAAGATCCAAGTCAGATCTAATTTACAGTGCCAAATGGCTGTCAATGGGGAGTTCTCACTTAAAACCCAAGTGCAAGAGCACTCTCTCACTCATGCGCCCCATTAACTGATATAAAGAGGCAAAGTGCCTCTGGTAATCTTGAAGACAGAATTCATGGTTTTAATTTAAACAATATCGGATATTTGAATATCTGTAAGAAAGATATGAGGATGCAGCCTCATCATGATTTCACCATAATCTCTAGTAATTTGACAGATGGTAGTTCCGTACTCGTGAGTTTATGTGAATTATGATATCATAACAAAACTGAATGTGGGTGACTGGGTGGGAATTAGATTGTCAGTACACTGTTAACAAATCAGAGAGTTCTGTGGCACTTCAAAGGTAAATAAGCTTTTCATACCACTAGCTTCCATGGACTAGACCCTGCTTCACCAAATACAAGAAAAAAAATCTAAAATACAATTTAAGGGTAACCTACAGAAAATAATTAGTAGAGTTTAGAATGAGTAAAATCACACATCTGCAGACCAATCTCTCTAATAATAGAATGTAATGGGGCTCCAGTTACACATATGTGAGAGGAAAGCGTTTTGCAGATTCAGCGGACATATACAGGGCTAGTCATGTTGGCCATGCAGCAAGATACACGTAGATTCAAAAGCCACAAAAATTGATAATTTTATTGGCCAACCAAAATGAAGAAAATACATCATACAAGCTTTCAACGCTTCAATGACTCCTTCATCAGGCAGCAATGTTAAAAATCATACAGGAGAAGAAAGTGAAGATGTTAGTGTCACAAGTCTACATTTTGTTTCAGATGCTATTGCTGTTGTCAGATAAGATGAGGGCAATGCAGGCAGAGGCCACTCCTTTCTTCCACTGGGGACAAATTTCAACTCCACTGGCAAAAGAAAAGTAACTTTCCTTGAGTTCTAGACAGTGTGATGCCCCTTTTTTAGGCAAATAATTTTCAACATCTTTAAATATGTTTCCTGGTATCACTCTTTTGTGAATTCTGGATTTCTTTTGTACTCTGCTAAATATTCTTATTTATTCTTCAAATAAGATTGTGGTTATTCTTTTCCATTAGGCAAAATTCAGTAGTCTTAAGCATCTCCTTCAATGCATTGCCAGTGACAAAAGCTAGGTGAGCTTCATTTATCTGCATGTGGATATGTCTTAAAGTTGCCTATCAACTAATGGTGACCCATGAATTTCATAGGTGTTTGGCAGAACACTCACTAATAGCAACTGGGTCTCTTTTTAGTGAGTTATTTCAGCTGATGTGGAATAACTTGAAAGTTCAATGCATGACCAGTCAATTCCATTCCTTAAAAAGCATAACACTACTAAGTAGCTGAGACAAGATACTGAAGTGATAGAATTGTCTGAACTTCTGTCATTTTATGAATCCCTTTGTCCTTTAACCATTACTGATCCAGAATGAGAGAGGGGAGGGGAGATGGAAAGGGAGAAAGAGGGGGGTGTCTTATTTCCAAAACATCAAAGCGGAATGAGTTAACTGAATTATTATTTGTAATTTAATTATATTTTTAGACATAAAAGTGAAATTCTTTCAGGATGATGTGGCAAAAACATGAGCTCTGCCAAGGGCTGCTTTTTGATGTAAGAGTGAGCTCTGTGCACACGTTACCTCCCACCAATGTGAGGTACACATTCTTAAAACTGTGATAGCCTACATTTTGCTGCTATTAGTACTCTGTTTCAAAGTATGCTGATGCAATGGCAGAAACAGCATTATGTGTGGCCTTGCAGGGCTTGGTATTCCCATCACATCTATCAAAGGGTGCCATCTTTGACCCTACAACAAGGAGACAAAACAAGACATTCTTGGGTAGCTGCTCTGCTCTCTCCCAGCCATAGAACACTGTCTTGGAGACTTTTCAAATCCAGTATTGAGGTGTTAAGAAATTCTACAATACCCCTTTGAATGAACTGATTTTCAGCAATCTTGAATAAATCAGGAGAGAGAAAAGCATTGTTAATGATCACTAGTATCACAGATCAGCTACTTACTTATAGCAAAATCACTAAGTAATATCTCTCATGACCCAATCCCTCAAGTTCACATTAAGAGCTAACACCAAATTGAGTGAAAAGGGTCAATTCTGCTCTTGACTGGGGCAAAGTGGCATTTCTACCACCTTTCCTGCCACAACGAGGTTGCAACTGATTGTCACAAACTGTCCTTTGCCCAGTCTGGTAGCTGACTCTTCAGGAGAGCTGAGATGGTATTTGCATAGGTTTCCAGTGAGACTATAGTCTTACTCAGGACATGACAGTTATGGATCCATAACGAATCCACAACTATAATATTTAAAACTGTACCCACCCCAAGCCATTAGGATGGTTATGGGCTATGAAACCCAGCAAAGACTGGAAATTATCAAGTTAAACTTTTTTACAGCATCGCTGAACATCCATACTAGTGATTAGGGGCTCACTCACACTAGAACATTGTAATGAAGCTATTCCTCTGCACCCATAGATTCCACACTCCACAATTTTAATTTTTAAAAAAATAATCCAGAAAACAAAGCTTGATTTTGCCATTTGATATAAGGGACACCATTTTCTATACCACCATATATAACAGAACTTGTGCATCCATAGATTTTGGTATCTACAGAGGGTCCTGCAACCCAACTCCAATGGATACCAAGTGCCCATTGTACTATATTCCACTTTAACTGTCATGGTAACATCCCATGGCATCCTGGGATTGGTAGTAAAGAAAGAGCATTTAGAATGTTCAAAGAGTCTCTATAAACTCCTGGATTCCATAGTATGTTGCCATGGCAGATAGGGGTAATGTGGCACTTAATAGCTGTTTGTGACATGATACTATTCAAATTTATTTAATACTATGGATAATAAGATCTGGGAGTATCAAACTAATTACAAATCTACTGTGCTTGATTTAATGCTTTGCTCAGTATTACTGACATCCCAACTCTCTGGAAATGGCTAAATTAATGTTTTATCTCTTGACTCACTCACACTAACAAAATTTTGTGTAAATTGTGCTTTAGTTACATTTTTTTATTCCTGTCAGAGTAACAAGTGTTGTTCAACAGATATTTTCTGCCTCAAATTGAAACATATATTATACGGTACAGGAGTCTAGAGCAGGGGCTCCCAAACTTTTTCAGCCACAGAGCACTAGCTGAAAAGGTTTTGTGGAGTGCCAAGAAATGTTTAGTTTTTTGTTCTGTCTACATTCTATGAGGCATATTACACATGGCACGTATACAAAAGTATGAAAAAGGTGTTTATATTAATAAAGGAAACAGTAGTAAAAACAGAACTGGAGACAATATTATTATTTAAATCTACAAAATGATATAACAACTAGTTAAGATATTTGAAAAACGTTACGATGTTACGTGTACACCTGAAGTTAATGTGAACACTGTGCCTGCTTCTTGCAGCAACGTTTGCCAATATCCAGTGTCACAAAAGTCAGTTGAAGACACATATTTGCCTTTTGCATCCAAACAAGCTCAATATTTAGTTTTTGTAGCCATGTACCTCAAAAAGGCTGTTTCACAGAGGTACGTAAAATGAAAAGGTAATAAGAGCAATTTAGCTTTTGAACTTAATATCAAAAGATCATCCCCTAACTGAGCCCAAAATTCAGGAAGTGGTTTGCTTTTAAATGATGCCTGGCAGAGGCTGTCCGAAACCATGTCCATAAGGAACTCAACTCATATTCTGCTGTAATGAAGGCTTCTGGCTTTGACATCACTGAAAATTGATCTATAGTCCACTCAGAATTCTTTCAAATCACTTCCCGAGTTTCCCTGGAATAGTCTGAATTCAAATTTTGAAGCAAATTGTTAAGGTGTTCTTTTATTATTGCTGGCAATAATGCATTCATCATTATGTTATTTTCTTCTACAAAGTTTAAAGTCAGTGAGAAACATGTCAGATCCTTATTCTTGATGCTTCTTATGTAGAATGCTATTTTTTTCTTCAGGGTAGAAATTTTGTAAGAACATAAGAAGAGCCATGCTGAATCGGGCCTCAGCCCATCTAGTCCAGCATTCTGTGTCACACAGTAGCCCACTAGTTGTACACAGGGATCTCTAGCAGAAAGGAGGGCAAAACCCTCACCTGCTCCCGACCCCCCACAACCAGTACCCGGGGAAAATCCTGCCTGCCTCCATCAACACAGAGGTGGCACTTGGATGTCCATTTCAGTAACTACTAGATAATCTAATATTATCTTCCATTTCCCTTGTATGGATGTGCTGAATTTGTTCATTTTCAAAAAAAAAGGTCTTCCAAGTAACATAATTTGCAGGACCATTCCTGATCATTTGAATAATCTGCTACCAAACTGTTTTCATCATTCAAAAGTGAAGAAACTTCCATTTGAAATACAAATAAATGGAACAGCACTTTACCTCATGACAAACGTAATACTTCTGTGTATACTTGTGCATACTTCCCATATTTTCAGATAGTATTTGGAGAAGCCTACCCTGTAAAGGCCATGCCTCAACAAAGTTGATAATTTTGATGGTGTTGTCTAGTACCTGTTTTAATAATGCTGGCATTTTTTGTTGTTGTGAGGGAGTGCTGGTGTATGTTTGCATTTCTGCATACTTCAGCAATTGAAAGAGTGTTTAAGTTGAAGAATAAGAATATAATTGAAGTCCTGCTGCACATGAATAATATTATTCCTCCATTACTGGGCAATAGCTATGAACAGCCTTATGGGACACCTTCAACATTTCGGTAATTACAAGAAACAGGATTCAAGTGTGGAACTATTGTACAACACTTAAGAATGGTATCAACTACTGGGTTTCCAACAAAGTTCTCAAGCACAAAATGTTTATTTTTTCCTCCTCTTTAATATATACAGCATCTTGAGAGTGAGAGGTCTGTGCCACTGGCTGCCACTATACAAGGGGCTGGACTATTCAACAGGCAATAGCAACAGGCTGGACATTTTAGTGCAAGCCATGGAGAAAATTGTGAAAACAGATTTTCCATGTTTTGCTCATATAGCATACAGACATGAATCAAAAATTAATTCTCAAACAAATGAAAGATACATATTAACAAGAGAATAGAAATCTCTTACTACAGGATGTATTTTGGAACAGACCAGAAGACCTGCATCATGTTATACAAAAATCAATTCTAACTGAATTGATGGAATAGTATGAGCCAAATGCTATTAACAAAATATTCTAGGCTGTTCTTAGTGCTCAAATTACAATCAAACTTTATAATTCACAGCAAGAGCTCCACTTTTCAGCAAGCAGTTTAGATTGTAGTTATCTCACACACTAACTCTCTCTCTCTCTCTCTCTCTCTCTCTCTCTCTCTCTCTATATATATATATATATATATCAATAGCATAAAGAGAGGAAGGGGAGATTGAGATTGAGAGAAAGGGGGTGGAAGAGAGAGAGAGCAGTCTTTCACTTAATGATTGTAATGATGTTTGTGGTACACCATATGTTTGTCCTTAGGCCCCTCCTTTCTCCCACCCATAAGAGACTTACCAATCTGCAAATCAATTCTAAGTGGCTACTTGAGCATTTTAGACAAAAAAGATACACATTCTTTGTACAATAAAGTGAATATGATGAAGAGCCAAGTATAAGTCAAGCCCAACAAGAAGTGCCATTCTATCTACAATGCAAGGTGTTCAAATGTCAAAATCAAGTAATTTTAAAGAGAAGTAAAACAGTTGAAAGGTTATGCTCCATGTCCAATTCCACTTCTGTAAATATGATTTAAGCACTTTGAGGCCAAATATGTTTCTCAACTAATATCGCTTGCATGGATGGAATATATGCAAAAGTCATGCAAGTAAAATTCTGTACTTACATCATTCTTATAGCAACTTTTGGTTTGGGGATCTGCTACAATCAAGACCGGTTAGGTTTACTTCACGTAAGAACCATGCACAAAATTGTAATTTAACTTAGTTTTACCATTTTTACAGAATGGGATGCAAAATATTCTAACTAAACCCAAGAAAGTGGGGGGAGAGAAACACTGAAAAGGGGAGGGGTGGGAGAGAGAAAGAGGTCTATCTGCCCAATACGTTATTTCAAAGGTGTTCCTTCCATAAGCTTTTTCAAAAAGACACCCTAACAGAGTGATTTGCACTGCTCAAAGCTGCAACCAGAGCACACATATACAACTAACTTTTCAACTCTTGTAAATGTTGCCATTTGTTAAAAAATATTCCATTTATTCATTCAAAGGAAGAAAAGCTCAAACATTTGCAAACTGAGTTGCTTCACCATACTGACTGAAGTCTTTCTTCAGTCAATATGGTGAAGCAATTCACTGTGCAAATGCTTGACCACCAATTTAATTCCATCCTTTAACCACTAGTTCAAAAGAAAGCATTTACAGGAGAAAAAAAGTGAAACTTTTAAAATGTAAACCTTCACTATTATATTTAGTGCAAATAAAAAAACAAAAAATAAATTTAACCTCACACAAGCAGACTGTAAGTAAAATACACCTTTCTATTATTATTTATTTATTTATTTATTTATTTATTTTACATCTTTCCAGCTAGGACTGAAAAGCTTGAATTCAAGGCACTATACTCCTGCAAGGATTAATATAGTTGTCTTAACCATCAATTCAAGTACATTAACGTTGTAGGTTGCAGCTTCGTACACCAAAACACAAAACAAAGTGTCTTCGGCTATGGAGATGAAGCAAATATTGCCATAACAACAAACGAACCGGAGTGAAAACATTTCACAGTGATCGCTGATGCAGTATATGGCTAAGTGCACTAGCAGGCCTGAACTGAGTGCCAATGGGTAAAGACATACTGCATATAGGCTCAAACACACTGCATGTACAATTTAGACATCATCATCTATCAAGTGATGGAGCTAGGATATTCTCAATTTAGGGCCTGGTGAACTGAGAACAGGTTGCTGTAGTGGAACTGGAATCAGTTGGAAGCCAGTCTTGACAAGAGGTGGGAATTTGGCAAGGCTCTGATCTCCCACAATCCCAGGCTGTGTTGCTGAGCCCGACCACTGCATCCCAAACAGTGGCATAGGGAAAATTCCTCCATACGGACAAAAAGGCATCACATAAGGTTTTATTGTGCCAGAAAGGGTAGTACCTGTCATAGGCACTGGCATGGATGGTGAAACTCCGGGAGTTAATGCGGCAGGCATTGGGCAAGACACTGGAACAATGCACTTTTCCCCCACTCTTGTTCTTACTGAATTTACCTATAAAACAAACATAAAGAACACAGCTATTACGCTTGAACCGTTCTAATGGAGAATTCTGTGCAACAGAACTGATTCATGGCAACTATCATTTTCAGTCCAACTGTGCTACATTTTCCTCTATTCTGAAGGGATGTGCTGGTCTTGCTCCCTCCAGTGGCTGAGATTTTGAATGAGGTGAAAAATGCAGAAAGCTCAAGAGGCTCTCAAATAAAAATCCCACTGGAAATCCACACAACACCACAAGGAGCCCCTTTAAACTGAATCTTCTGGACAGCCTATTCGGCCAAGGAACTTAAAAAAGATATTATGAGTGTTTCACATAATAACTACCTTCCTCCTCATGGGAATATGCAAACTGAAATCCAGCCAGGGCTCTCTTCAATACAGAAAAAAAGACCTTCCTTCTCCAATTGACCCCATCCTTTTTCTTTCAGCAACACCAAGAAAACCTCTGGACCTATGCACACTATAACAACTAATCTGAAAACCCAGCAGCCCAATATATACCAAAGTGTAGAATGAAAAATGTAAAACAAAGCTGTAAACTCTTTCAACCATCCCCACAATAAATTTACATATCTTCTATTAGAGCTTCGGGGGGGAAATGGGACTACAACTCCTCTAGTAAGAAAACATCCATGTTGGCCTGGAAGCTATAAACCCCCAAAGTAGCTCTCTCTCTCTCTCTCTCTCTCTCTCTCTCTCTCTCTCTCTCTCTCTCTCTCTCTCTCTCTCTCTCTCCCCCCCCCGCCTCTCCCTCTCCCTGAGCTGAAGCAGTCACTGAAAATACCTAGACTCTGCAAAACTTAAATGAGAGAAAGAGGTTTCCTTTTTAAACACACAGAACAGCTGACTTCCTGGGATTTATGAGCTTAAATACAGACTAAATGCTACAAAAGCCATTGTTGTACAAGAGACTGGCTGGTTCCCCTCATGGATCTAGTTAGCACATCATTGTTGTTTTGTTTCACTTATATTAAACAACTAGCTTTAATCCAAGAAATAAAATAAGAAGTATGATAGCATTAAATATTAAAAACATTTCATTTAGCATTTGTATTAACAACTGCCCAGCTTAAAAACAAGGCAAAACTAAGTGCAGTTCTAGGTCTACTAAAAAAGAATCACCATTTTAGGTTAATGGAACTGACTTACAGATAATTCAGTGCCTAGAACTGCAGCCTTAGACCTCATCTCATTGGAGAAAAAACCACTTAAGATCCGGTTTCTGCCTCCAGCAGAATTCTGGGGTTTGTAATTTAGGGCGGAGCCTTTAACAGCCTCACTAAACTATAAACCCCAGAATTCTGCAGAAGGCAGAAGCCGGATTAAAGTGGATTCATTCTCTACTGTGATAAAGTAGTAAGATTCAATTATACTTTCTCAGTAAGACTTCTTAGAAAATATTCCTAGTATCAGGATTGCTCAGAGGACAGGGGGCAGTCTTCCCCGAATCCCCGTAAAGCAAGATCAAACCCCACCTGCCTCATTTCTTGCACATACTATTGATCCCTGCCTCTGCCAGAGATTGCTCACCAGAGCCCCTCTCCTGCACTGGCCATTGCAAGGCTGGATTAACCATCAAGCAAAATGTACCTAGGGCATCAAAAGAAAGGGGCACCATGGAAATTTTCCATTGCTGGATTTACCACGAACCATATGGTGCAAACTTGCAAATAGTGCAGGTCAATGAGGTTCTACATAGAGGGCTCCCCCAATAAAAGACTGCAATTTGAAAAAGTAGGAGAAAACTTTTCAAATATAATTAATTAGACTTCAATATATATGGGACACCAAAATCTTTTTGTGTGTTTATGGCCACACCATATGTTATTAGATTGCATGTCTCAGCAGATCTCACCAGTATGAGGAATGCTTATACCTGCAGTTTAACTCTGAAAGGCCACGTGATTTCCATACCCTGTTGCAAAGGGTGAGGCACTAGTGGGACCTAACAACATATAGCTTCATAGCACCATCAAACCTCTGGGAATTTGCAGTGCTTAAGGCTTCCTGTAGTTGCCAAGCTGAACCCAGGAACCATTCAACCAATCAACCCAGAAACCAACAACTCTTAAACACACATGCACACCTGTTCAGGACATATGGATAAAATAAAATTTCATAAAATGTCAAATCATATCTGGGCAGTCTAATAATAGGGAGTTGCAGGAGCTATTTTAACTCAAGCAGTAGGTTTAGCTTCTGCTCCTGGGACGATCCAATTCTTAACAAGATATTGTAGCTGGATAGTTTTTAGCAGCATGGCCAACACACTTGCATCCTTAGGGGTGTCAGCATGAGTGCCTGAATAAAAGAGTCTGGAAAGTACAGGTAAGGCAATCCAAAGTTCAACTTGGTATTCCCCCATGCCTTAAACCAAGAATGAACAGAACTGATCATTTTATACTCAAGAAGCTCATCTACACTGACCACTTAGGCTGATGACTAGTTGGATCAGCTCTGTGGCAGCTAAACCTGAGGCAGGGTGGTCTTTCTGCAGCTTTGCCCTAGGTTAAGCTAACTTAAGGGGAAGCCCAAATCCCAACTTTTCCCTAAGTTAGGGAGAATAAAGGCATCTGGGATGGTTCCTAACCAGAAGTGGTGGTAGCCATCAACCTATCTGGCTGTTAGACAAGCATGACTCAGCATTCGAGATATTGGAATTGGGCCCTCATTAACGGTTAGGGTAGAAGGGCCCAAGGGGATGGGTGTTAGGGCTAGCCAGTGAATCTGCATCCACCCTTCAATCACTTCCTCCCACAGGTGCTCTGGGTGGAACAAAAATTCTCCTGGCATTGGACTCTGTCCAGAAATTCAGCACCAGCAGTATTTCGGGTTTTAAATAATAATAATAATAATAATAATAGAGAAGTTGCCTCCTGGCTCTGCTTCCACTTGGCTGCTACATTTGTGTGGCTTCTTTCTCTACCAAATGTTCTCCATTTGCACCCTGTAAGTTAATTAGCTATGAAGCCACTTTGGAAATGCTTTTCACTTGCTTTAAAACTTCCCAAGGGCAAACTAACCCTTACGCTACACTTCTTTTTCTTCCTTGGAGTTATTTCTCAATGAATTCATTGCTATAGCAATGGATGGAGGATTGCTGCAAAAAAAATCCTTTCACACATTAATGATGCTGTTCACTGGTCAGCAATCTGTGGATGTCTTCTCAGACAGGAAGTACTGGAGTTTAATTATCCCTTTCTCCCCCAGTCTCTTAGTAGATGGTTTACTTCATTTCAGTCATTATTGTGTTGGCTCAGCACACTATTTCTATGGCTGCTCTGATGTGTGATATATCACCATATTTCCCTACTGCTTTCTGGTCAGTGAGAGCTGGTGGCTTCACTAATAGTTGAGGTGGTGAATCCACTTCTGGTTTTATTTTGAGCATCTAAGGAGAGCTTCCTTTCTCTACACAGCAGCACCAACATATTATGTAATATCACACAAATCTTAAAATTGTCATTGGGCAGGTAATATTCAAGGAACTGGAACCAGTATATGCTTTCACAGAATTTTGTGAGGTCTTGTTGATTCACAAACCCAGGTGACAGATCTATATGCAAGCTTTGCTGGATGTTGTCCTTCTGGAAGGCTGTATTTTTATCCAAGTGCTGAATCTGCATCTCCTTCTTGACCTGTGTTTTATGTATCACTAAAACAAACCTTCTGAAGCATTTCTATTCAACCAATGTCATTTTGTAAAGCAGGGTTTCCCCTGTCATTTTGTATTTCATAGAATCATAGAGCTGAAAGAGGCCACAAGTTCAATCTCCTGTCATGCCGGAACATGCAATCAAAGCACTTTAGGCAGATGGCCATTCAGCCTCTTGTTGTTTAAAAGTCTCTGGAGAAGGAGACCCCAACAAAGACAAACAGTTCTTACCATTAAGATGTTCCTCCTAATGTTTAGGTGAAATCTCTTTTCCTATAGATGAAATCATTGCTCTGTTCTCTCTGGAACAGTGAAAAATAAATTTGCTCCATTTTTAATATGAAATACTTTAAAATATTTAAGCATGGCTATAAAGTCATATCTCAACTTTCTATTTTCCAGGCTAAATGGAAGCAGCGTCCTAAGATGCTCTGGGTCTTGTTTCCAGATCTTTTACTATTTTGTTCATCCTCCTCTGGACACATTCTTCTGTTGCTTTGTTCTCCAGATTAATGCACCATTTACGTGCAATCCTTGTGCAGACTTGGATGAAGACCTAAAGATTCCAATGTAACCTATACCAGGCTTTCCTTCATGCCACATCCTATATGTAGTGGTCCTCTCAATTTTCTTTGATTTTGAATCTCCACTTTACTCCATATATGTTGCTGTACATTTCAACAATCTCTGTTTATGGAAATAATTCATTTCTTCTTCTGTTTCTAGGCTTTATCAGTAAGTAATCAGGCAATATCCTGCCAGCAGGATGATTTTGCATATGCTTTTACTGTGTTGAATGAAATTCTTTGTTGTCCTGCTTAACTTTCTAGGTTCTAATTCTGGTTCCTAGATGGGTTCCATGCACTGGTGTTTGTGGGTTTACTCATTGTGAGTTCTGTATCTGCTTCATTTTGTTGGCTTCTATCTCTAATTTGGTTTGCATCATTTTTTTGCATTTGCTGGTAATCCTTCTTCAAGTTCTGCTGATTTCATGGCTCTTGATTTGGAGCTCTTGCTACAGTACTTTAAAACCAATTGCTTTACATTTCCTATGCTGAAGGACTGTGTATCCTTTCAACTGTTCACTGTGTCACATTGTATCACATTGGCATGCTCTGTGCTGATATGTTTAGTTCAATGCCGTTTAGTGCATTATTCACTTGTAATCCATGTGTAGATGATATGAATAAAGAGCTGAAGAATCTGAGGTGACCAATGTTAGGTTTTTCTCCAAGCCATATCTTATATGGAGTGGTTCTTCCAATTGCCTTTGATGGCAGTTCCTACATTTTGAGACAAACAGTTGGCCATGACTGTTTTTCACATTTGAACAACAAAGATCTCCCTCTAATGAAAATCCTGCATTTTTGATGAATTTAGCAATTTTCAGTGACATACTGAACTGAACTCCCCAGCCTTTATTAACTGTCAGTCTCCTCCCTCCACGTTAGTGCTCGGGCGACTCACACACAGCAATTCAACAATTAAAATGATAGAATAATTAAAATTAGATTAAAATATTCAGTGGTTAAATGCGAGGGACCAGGCTCGGTAGGAGGGAGAGTTCCTGGTTCTGCATTAACAATGGGCTTTCCTAAATAGCCAGGTCTTCAGAGGAGGGAGTCAGGAACTGGGGCAGGAGGAGCTGGAGGCTCTCTGGTCTGGTGGCATCGAGTTCCAAAGAACGGGGCCATTTTAGAAAAATAGATTTTTAAAAAAATTAGAAAGTGCACCAAGAAAATAGCATGCTTTTACATTCATCTTGTCATGACTGTTTTTCACATTTGTCTAGAAGACCAGCATTCCATAGCATGAGTCCTATTATCAGAAAATCGTTCTGTTGTTCTCCGTAATTATTATTGTTATTATTATTATTATTATCCCACTCCAATGCAGCTTAACATAAAAACATTAGCACACATTTTTAAAAAATTGCATTAAAACATTATTTAATATAAAAAGTACTTTATGCTTTTTGTGTAATGTACATGTTTCCTTGCCCATATATTTTCCTCCCTCAGTATCTGCTTGAATTATGCCCAGACTGATGCTTAAATTTGTTCTAAATTGCTCTTGCAAATGTCTTTAGCTTGTCTAGTGTTGTATTTTATAAAATGCATACTGGAAAAATTATCAACAAAATGTATTATGGCAACCTTGGTGACAGAGTGCAAGTTGCATTGACCTTAATGTAACATTGCATGGTTAAACCAAAATCATGATGTCCTATCATGTTCTTTTTCTTTTGGCATGGATTCCTTAAGAAATTTTTCTGCCATAGGTCACTTGATGCCCTCAACCTAAAATCAAAAGGCTGTAGAGTGTAGATGTAGTGACTAGATTTGACTGAAAATTATTGCCCCATGCAAATGAAGTGTTCTTTCCTGTGGACCTACATTTTGAGCCACAGCTAGTTGGCCACTCTAGAACCTTCACTCTAGAACAATAAAGATCTCCCTCATGAAAATCCTGCATTTTTGATGAATTTAGCAATTTTCAGTGACATACTAGATACCAAGAAAATAGCATGCTTTTACATTCATCTTGTCCAGCTGGCACACTTTCCTTTATACTCCGGAGCTATGAAACCCTTCATCAGCATTTCTTCTTTTCTTTTTGCTGAAATTTTCTTTTTGCTTCCTGCTAGTCTTCTGTTTGTCTTTTTTCATCACTTATCCCCAGGAAGATGCAATGAAGTGATTGCTTAGTTGGATCAGTGCATGGTCTGCTTGTGACAGTGACTGTGCTCCAGGATGCTTCCTCAGAATTATGATTTTCTTCATTTTCAGTGATAATTTTATCTTGTTCCATTCAGGAAATCATTGTGTTCTCTGATATGTTGAAGAGTACCAACATGTAGCTGCAGTATACTGACCTCCTTTTCCAAGAGAGCCAGTAGTTTTCACTGCATGCGAGGTCAGGGAGGTTTACTGGCAGGGATAAAAACATTGCACAAACATGAAGCAGTTAAAAAAAAGATCCTTCCATCTCAATCCTTGCACTTATTTTCCTATCCTTTCAAACTGTAATAACTCTTCCTGATATAACTGAACATGCCATAAGACAGCACTGCTGCTCACCTTCAGAAGCCTACTCCCTTAGACCATGTGCTTTGGGAGAGAACATTGCCAAAAACAAACAAAAGTTCTCACAAGCTTTAAAAAAGAACAACAATCACAGTCAAAAAGTCAAGGACAACCCCATCTTCTGATCTCTCCTTGGAGACTGACTTCCAAAGACTGAGGAAGCAGTTATATTGCTTATGAACTCAAGTAGTTAAGAGAGAAAAGCCAAAGGAAGAGCAGTTGAACATTTGAGTCTCAGGGCCCTTATTTCAGGATGGGGGAAAGCTGTGAAAGGTCAAGACATTGTGTGCATACCTAGGAGGCTTTGGAAGGTGGTATCCTTGACAAAAATAATGTGAAAAAATTCCCCAATGCACTCTAGAATGCATTTTTGTTGCATTGACTCTTTAGGGCCATTTTAGACCCCATGGAAACATTTTTTAAAGCAACAGAAAAACAGAAAGTCATTTATTGTTTTCAAATAAGTTTTTTTGTCTAAAATGCACAAAACAGAAAAAAAAACACCTCTCCTAGAAGTCATTTTGGGGCAACTCCTCCCAATGTTTTAAAATTCTCCAACTAACCCCAGGACCACAAAAACAACAATGGGGGAAAATACAGCAAATTACTTCGCTTTTTTGTGTCAGGGATGACTTGAGAAACCGCTTCTGGTATGAATCACTTCTGGTGTGAGGGAATTGGCTGCTTGCCAGGACGTTGCTCATGGGATGTTTTTGATGTTTTACCATCCTTGTGGGAGGCTTCTCTCATGTCCTCGCATGGGGAGCCAGAGCTGACAGAGGGAGCTCATCCGCGCTCTCCCTGGATTTGAACCTGCAACTTGTCAGTCTTCAATCCTGCCGGCAGAAGGGTTTAACCCATTGTACCACCGGGGCTCCAGCAAATTACTTTCCTAAACTCATACTAATTAGCTTAGGTGTTATTTTACTAGTGAGAAGGTAACTTTAGTAGAATGGAAAGATTTGCAGTTATTCATTCTCATTTTGTATCTGCCTATATCACTTATTTTCAAACTATCTGATGTGGTTAAAAACCAATAAACTTCCTTCCAAGGGCCAATGCCATATTAGCTTATCCTGGAACTAAATGCATTATTTATTTATTTATATTTATTTTATTTATTTCTTCGGTTTTATATTCCGCTCCTCCCTGCAGGCTCGGGGCGGATCACAATCACAAGCATATCATAAAACACACCATAAAAACATATAATAAAAACACAGTACATAAACCAAGATGGAACGGGTCTACAATTCTTTGACTGAGGCAGGGCGAGCTAATTGCATTTGGGTTTAACCCATGGTTTGTGGATTAGCATTGGCTGACACCATTTCTTATACTGTCCTAAATGCGATCTCAATTCTCCAGGGCAGAGTGGGGAACAGAAAATATGTTCAAAATCACCCTCTTGTATTGTCAGATACCTTCTGACAGTGGAAAGTACTACTGAAAGACATTCTCTAATTATACTAATTTTCAGCACTAACAGACTGGTCAACTGAATAAATAGGTTTCTATAATCAACCAAGAACCTGAATCACTTTATAACTTCTGTGACTTATGTCCAGGTATGCAATAGTAATGGAGAGTGTTCACGTATGTGCAAGTGTATATATGTATGTGAATCTGTGTGCCTAAAACTTTTAAAAATATATATAACTGAAGCACAATAAGAAAATATTGTGCCTAAGAAGTAACCAAATAATACACTAGCTAAATCAGATGGTCTAATACAATTGATTGGAGGAAGCCTAGTAAAGAGGTGATATGCAAAGACAAAGTCGAGGCCCTTAGGAAAAAAACCCAGGCAGAGGCAGTAAAGGCAAGAAAGGAGACTGCAGAAAAAAGGCCAGAGACGTAAAAGAATATGTGAAAGAAGAGAAAGGCAAATTACCTATCATAACTATATTGCAGAGTAGGGAGAGACTAGAAATCTATACCAAAGCAGTTATATGGAAGGGAATTTGAAATGGTGACTCAAGGCTAAGCCTACCTTGGGTGGCAACCTGTGCACTCCCCCTGAAGACACAGGTCCGCAGTTTGGAGGTTCTCCTGGACTCAGCGCTGACACTTGATGCTCAGGTGTCGGCGGTGGCCGGGAGGGCCTTCACACAGTTAAAACTTGTGCGCCAACTGCAACCATACCTCGTGAAGTCTGACTTGACCATGGTGGTCCACGCCTTGGTTACCTCTAGACTGGATTACTGCAATGCACTCTATGTGGGGCTACCCTTGAAGACGGCACGGAAACTTCAACTTGTCCAGCGATCAGCAGCCAGATTAATAACTGGGGCAAGTTACAGGGAGCGGTCAACCCCCCTGTTTAAAGAACTGCACTGGCTGCCATTTATCTTCCGGTCCCAATTCAAGGTTCAGGTGATCACCTATAAAGCCCTATACGGTTCGTGGCCGGATTTCCCTCCATGAACCAGCTCAAACCCTTGGGGGAGGCCCTCTTGTTGCCCCTGCCAGTCTCACAGACTTGCCTGGTGGGCACAAGGGAGAGGGCCTTCTCCTCGGTGGCCCCCCCAACTCTGGAATTCCTTGCCCGGAGAGATTAGGAGGGCCCGCACTTTGGAAACCTTTAAAAAAATCTGAAAACCTGGTTTTTCTGTTGTGCCTTTGGAGAGTATTTAATTTCCTCCATTGTTTCCTCAATGCTACTCCGCTTACCTCACTCCGAGTTTTTAACATTTTCTCTGTGTACCTGTGGCCCACCCTGTCTGTGATTTTAGATATTCAGTTGTATAACTATTATTATTTATTTATGTGTTATGTTTTTGATGTTTGATTTATTATTGTAATTTGTTAATGTTTGGGCTTTGCCTCATGTGTGCCGCCCTGAGTCCCCATTGGGGAGAGGGAGCGGATTACAAATAAAGTTTATTATTATTATTATTACTTGTATTGTCATTGTTCCATAGATCTTCCTACCTGTTAACAATGTGATTAGGGAAACTAGAACTTTGAGTGCTGGACTGGGGCTTCAGCCTTGATCTTATTGTAGAAGCAGCAGCATATAAATGTATCTACCTGAATTTCCTGGACAGCTACAGCTAATGTTGGATAATCTTTTCCCAATATGTTTTCCTCTTGTATGTTCCAATTGCAGAGATAACTGAGCTCTAGAACTGCTGCTTTTTTCAGAGCAGCAAATGGTGCCACTCACTTCTCCCAAATGAAGGTGCATCAAAGTCAAGTTATTTAGAAACGGAAGATCCTACAAATATCTTACCTCCCTCTATGGCAGTGCAACACAATAATAACATAACAACCAATAAATTGATGCCTTTTCTTTACAACAAACTTGCTATTTGAGATGGTTGCCTCAATATGCCTAATGGCAGAGCTGGTGATGGCTGGATCTCAATTGTCACTTTGGTTTTCAGTCAGGCTCAGAATATTGTTTTCCATCTATTTTAGTTTTATTTTTGTGTCTTCAGCATTGTGCTCCTGAATTTCCTATGTAAATTTAGTTCCCCCCTCCCTGCTGTTTAACAAAATTGGCACTTCTTTTGTGTCTTTCCTGCATCTTTTTCTAAGTATGGCATTCTTTTCTTGTTTCTTTGTAAAAAAAAATCATATAAAAGAGCTGAAGGAAAACAATGCTTCTACTTTCTCTGCATTCTATACACATCTCTCATATTATTTACCTTCAGCCAACAAATCAATCTTTGTCATATGGAGATGATGGCATAAGGGGTGACAAAATCTACTATTGTTTGTTTGTGCTGTACACTGTAACTAAACACTCCCTATATGTCAAGAACCTGAGTTTTTCCACATACATATCCACACAAATATTGTCAGTATGAATTGTATCAAACTCAACCATTCCTCTTACCTTAACTGCACTCCATTTGATTCAATACTTACTTTTCATTAAAGATATCTAGGAGTATCACACTAGTGTATCCAGATCTTATTGATCATCAACTTAGATCCAGTAACTGCCACACAAATGCCATAAGAAAAACTTTTACACATAATAGTAGGAATTTTCTTTATATTGATCAGGCCATACTATTTGTCTACCTAACACAATGCTACCTATTCTGATAGCTATTTTCCAGGTACTTGGGCAGAGACTATTTCTATCACCTTTCAGCTGATTCCAAAGTGGAAGACTAAGTATTGAACCCGTGACTTTCTGCATAGTCTCCCCTGTGAACAAAGTTCACATGGTAGCAGTGTGCATTTGGATATGCACCTCTGCCTTTATCATATGAATAGTATTGAAATGGCTCATGAGAGACTAATAGGATCATCTCAAGATCCTTAAAACTACCGGCTATGTTGACTAGGGCTTATGGCTATTCTAAGTTCAAAATATCTGAAGGATATACTGTAGTTACTCCTAAATTTGTGAGATATACAGCCACATTTAGGGCCACAGGTTGCTACGCACAATGATGTATCAAGTCTATGTTCACTGAAAAATAGAAATTCAAATGATGTCATAACAAAATGTATATTACACCTTCAACATATAACTGTCTTTCCAGTCAGAACATCTTTCTCAGAATGATATTCCACCCTTTAAATGAGATAGTTACGACTTGTTATCCAAATGTCAAATTATTCAGAAGGCAAGAGACATAATGCTCTTCGAAACAAGTACAGGCTTTATTTCATCCTATTTTCAGTTTTCCCTCCTACAGCCACATAACTTTTTAAAAAACTTTTTACCCAACTACCTGATGTCAAGCCCAAGTGTGATGAGGTGGTTATTTGTGTTATATTAAGTGGTCACGTTATGGACAGACCACAAAGGGTTGGCTGTGATAATGGAGGCAGTTCCCCTCCTGGGGGAATCTGTTGCCATGGTGATGGTGGGCAGAGCCAACCAGAAGGCTAGCTCGGAATTCTTAGAGAGAGTCAGTGGGTGCCTGGCTGTCAAGCCAGAAGGTTCGGTTAGATTCTGCTCTGAAGAGAGGAGTAGGAATCACATTATTGAAACTGCAGAGAGAGCAGTTAGAGTTTTCCTGTCAGCGAAGCGAGAGTGTAGCTTCGGCTGGGGAATCTGTTTTAGAGCTGTGGGGAGACAGTTCTGTTGGGCTGAGCTTGCGAGCCAGCCGGTTTGTGTAAAGCCTGAGGGCTAGATAGAGGCAAGAGTGCCTGTATGTTTTAGATTGCTAGACGCTGATCTAAGTAACAGCAATAGTTAAACATTGCAACTGTGTACTAGTTAAACTTTGTAACCTTTTAAGTCGTGCCTCTTCGGAAGAGCACACCAAGTAGATAAACATTTCTGCTATATTCAGTTTTTTAAAAGTAATTTATCACACACTACATATCATGAAAGGGGAGTTGAGCCTTGACTTCAGCATTTATTCCTGTCTTGCAGATTTTTCCTCTTCAAAACCTTTCTATTCCTTTGTGACTTTTTCTGACAAAATTATTAGAGCATAAAAGAAAATGCAAACCTTCATTTCATGCCATTCTAGATGCAATTTACTCCAAGGTGGTGTTTGCAATGCAGTCCTTATAAAAGAACTCCTGGAATATGACAAACTTTTCTTTAAAAAAAGAAAAGCCAACCATGTGATGATCTACAGCCATGATCCTTCACTACACTAGAGGACCATAAACTTCTTCCAGACATACAGTAGCTACATGTCTTTCCCCATCTTGAACACTGTATTTTTTTAACCTCAGTATCTCCCCATAGCCATTTAGTAGCCATTAGGAAGTTGAGGAGGAGAAGACAAGGATCAGCCAGGCACCAAGTTTTGAGCTCTATTTCCACACTCATTGCTGAGAAGGCATCATATATTTCTGGAGGATAACTTTTTTCTGTGGGTGGCTGTAAGACAAATTGCCATGGCTGCTTCTCATCCTCCCTATATCTTTTCCTGTCTATGGAATGGCCATGGAGGCAGGAAACTGGCAGGGAATGGCTTGGTGGCTGGAGAGCTGTAATGGATGAAAGTGCTAAAGGTGAATGTTTAGCTGTACCTGGATACATCACTTACAGAATACCAGGCTATGTATCTCCTTTCTTGTTCAGAAATGGCCACCCTTATACTGTATATTAACAACTTAAAAAACAAAACAAAACTGAAATCTCTGCTGGCCCCTTATGCTTTAAATTGAAAGGTGTACTTTATTGTAGTTCTTACTGCAACAAAGGCAAAGAGAGGTAAGTTCCTTTTTATCAAAGAAAGAAAGAAAGAAAGAAAGAAAGAAAGAAAGAAAGACTACCTATTGTGCCTTTGATAAACAAAGAAAACAGGACAACTGAATTCTTGTAGGCTTTTATGCAACTGATCCAATAAGAGTCACCAGCTTTTCTTCTCAAGTAATATATACAAAGTTTCCTTAGCGAAATGATGCTGAAAGCAACAAAACGATTTGTTGAATAAAAATAACTCAAGACAATCTGTATATGGTATATAGCAAAAGAGGGACAGATAGTACATTTCCACTGAAACTGCATGCGTGCAGCTCTCCTCATTGGTAGAGGTTTGCCTGCAGCATCATCATGAATATTCTGAAGAATGTAAAATCTGACAGAAGAAACTACGTGCAGCGTTTCTCAGCCCTTTTCGTCACACTTGGGACTGGCTACAAGGGTATGCGCACACAGTTTGCAAAGGCTTAGCACCAGCCTTTTCAAAATCCTTACTGGATCAGATGAACAAGGCTGATATGTTTTTCCCCTTGTAATTGTTACGCCCAATTGGCCAGAGGATTAGTGAAATGCAAGCCAATTTCCTGCATTTAATTGTCTCACTAGAAGGAGAAAGGGAAAAAAAAACACCACGTTGAGATGCTAAGGGGCTTCCGTGTTTAAGACTCTTTTGTATTATGACTGTGCTCCTTGCATTGTTTAATCTTTCAGCTTATGTGTTGGGGTTTCAGGGCTACAATATGAGAAGAATCTCATCAGATGTAATTTCTTTGAGTCATGCAAACTGTACATGACATGTTGGAAACTGAATGCTTGCATGCAATCAACAATTATCTCCACTAGCCCAAGGTATAACAGAACTGGCATATTTGTTTTTAGAGAGAGACACTTGATTCAGCTTCTAAACATTTGCAACTAGCTAGGCCAAAAACCTTCTTTAAAAAACAAGACCTGAAATTCTGGAGGAAAAAAAATTGTCGCTAAGGCAGATTCCCTATTCACTTTCTTTTAGAACAATGTTCTAATCATTAATCCCCCCCCCATAATTTTGTGAAAATTGTTACTAAGAAAACGAAATCACTGATTAAAAAAAATAGTTTTACAGGGAACCAGCTCCAATGTTCAAGATTTTCTTCTAATAAAAGGTGGGTAAGGGTTATCTATCAATCATAAATTGGTTTTGTTAAGAGCAGGTACACAGATAATTTCCTTTGTCTTTCCCATCATAATTGTCCTGCGTGTTCTCTCTAACCTTGCATTTCCTGTCATTATAACTTTATGCTTACTACTTTCAGATTCTGAAGGGAAAAAGAAAAGAAAAGCTGCAGTCCTTTTCCAGGGAAGTCTGGATAAAATCATGGTACTTTTTAGAAATGACACAAACCAGATATTTTTCCTTTAAAATATTTTATGGTCCTGATTTCCAAGTATCACCTCTATTTTACAAGTGATCTGTTCAGTATCTTTAATGTACAGTTGCCCCTCCACATTTGTGGTTTTGACTTCTGTGGATTTGATTTAAAATATTCTAATCACTAGGTCCTCCATTGTGACTCTACGGTCAACTTCCTTCAGTCATGCTGGAGGATTTACAGCTTTTTAGAAATAGCACCTCTCTGAAAATCTCTAGGCCTTCAAATATGATTCTGAGTTCAGCTTCCCACAGAAGTTGATCATAGAGTCATGATGGAAGGCCTAGACATTTCTAGAGAAATGTTCTCTCTGAATTTAAAAAAAATCATGATTTTCACCTTCTCAGGGGTTCTGTGCCTCTAACCACAGCAAATGTGGAGAGCTGGTTATATTAATTTTTCAGGGAGCATAAACAAAGAGACACCTTTGAAGAGTCTTCTTAACTACAGATGCTGTCCATTTATATTTTACATATGTAGCATCCTCCACCTTTAATAAAATGGGTGGCAACTGGGTCTATAAACTGTGTGAAAAGGATGGGGCTGTGGATCAATTCATGGTACAACGACTTAACAAAGGTGCATCAATTTTCTTTACTCAGAAATATGTGGTGCTTGAGGATTTTCATTTGGAGCACTGGAAATGGCGGTGGTGGTGATGGATGCATGATAAGGAGATGAAAAGGGTCCATCTTTCACTTTCAACCAGACAGGTATAATTAAATAGAGCTTTCTAATGAAAAAATATATATGAAATATTATGTAATTATTTATGTAATTAAAAATAACATTTAATTGGCAATCTCATACATATTTGCCAGGAAGTAAGTCCCACTGAACTCAGCAGGCCTTACTTCAAAGCAACCATGTGCATGACTGCACAGCCAGTTGCCATATTGCCCTTTTAAAGGTGGCATATTGGCACAGTCACCTGCAAAATGACAGCTTATAAACCGCTATCACCATACCAAGAAAGTTAATAATACATGAAATAAATTTCAGCAATGTTGCTAGAATGCATTTAAGACAAGGAACATTTGATTACCAATTAATGTATTGCTGTATATCAACTATTGTCATAATTCTTTGTTTGTAAAAAGTATATCTGGAACCATACATTGTCAAGATCAAGTCAAAGTAGACAGAACATTCTTAAGCTATTTAATAGTTAATGAAGAGAAATGGGTATTTATATGGCATATGTTCTTTTAAGCTTATGTCCTTCAAATATCAGCTCTGAAATGGCTTTCAGACACAAAGTAAAATGTAACACTCTTCAAGGAGTCCCACTTACTCCACATGTCTCATTCTGTGTCTGCATGGGATTAGCCTTTGGCTCCATGTCTTGCCGTTTTTGGTTCTGCTTAAGTTGGTTCAAGGATGGTTTTGCTTGTACAGCTCCCACAGTTTTGCTTGTCCATTGATCCACCAATTTGTGGAGATCATCTGTGAAAGTTCCTTTCTTGTTGTTACTGTTGTTGGCTTGTACCTGAACCTGTAGCGTTGTTGGTGGTAGAGGGTCTGGATATGCTACAAGACTGTTTGTTGAGGATCCTAAGACATCAGAGAAAAATAAGAATCAGCTGGGTTCATCAAAATATCATTCTACTTTTCTCTCTTGGTCAAACTTCATTTTACAGCATTTCCAAAACAACAAGTGACTGTTTTTCATCTAGCTGCTTTCTCTGAAGAACATTTTTGCTTCAAAAATAGTCTATTATATGGCATACATTCTACTGGTAGGGATGATTCAAAACATTTAATTTTAAACATATTGTTATCATAAATCTCATAATAATTGGACATTTGCTTTTATACAGTCCCACTGAAATAAAAACAAATATGGAAAAAATCAAAATTCAAATATATATATAGCCACAAAGTTGGGCTTATTTGTCTTTTACAGTTTTCACATTGGTTTCCACTTAGACTCTGGAGGTATACTGTTCAAGCTGTAGTCCTATGCACATCTACCTGAAAATAAGAAATTAAATTTAAGAGATGTTTTCAAGGGCCGTATTCCTGTTATGGGAAGAGCCAATGATGTAATTATTGGGGGAGGGTGATGAAGCGATTATTCCCCAAATTCTGCTCCTCCCATATGAACTTTTCTTTTAATCCTCACATTTATACCATTGCAGTAATTTGAAATATTTAGAAAAAAGGGTTGGGCATCAAAGAAATGAAGTAGGCAGGGTGACCAGAGGAATACAAATACATAATATGACCTTTTTATTGTTCATATTAGAAATGCCATCCACTAAAAAAACTTTTAAAACCCATTGTTTGCAGGAATAGACTACTATGTGTCCTTTCAAATGGTCAAATATGTCAATTTAGCCCTGACAAAAAGAAACAGTCTTAACTTGTCTGGTGACAAGAATTAAACTCAAATGTATTTTGTATGTTTTTAATACTAGTCCAACAATTTTATCTAAATTATGCCTAAATATAATACTAGTGTGCTCTCATTGGTTGCATACATGAGCCAGATTACATAATGCAGAATAAACCTGCACTTGAAACAAATACAACAAATACAAGAATTTTATGTGTGAATGATATTCAGTGTGTCATTCTCTCATTTGCTAAAAATTTGGGGACGGAAAGAAGATTTAACTGGAGGGCAGGATTTGAGTTGGAAGGGTAAGGCTCTCATTTTCCCTCTACCAAGTAGATACAGCAAAAAGGAGGAACCAAAAGTGCATATCGTTGTTTAAAGAGATTACTGCTAGTGACTAAATTGTAGGGGAGGCATTGAATTCTTTTAGAATAGGGGAAAATTAAAAATCTGGGAAATCAACCACTGATAGTGTAATAAGGTTGATTTAATGGGAAACCCAAGAAGTCTGCCTGGAACCCCAGAAAGGCCAGATAAGACCCAGGAGTTCATATTCTCCCAGCCTGTTCTAATAGAAATCATAGCAAAATTGTTTCTTCATTCCTCAAAATGTTCCTGCTCTTGTCAAAATCCTAAACTTCTAATTCCACTCTCCTGAGTTTAAAGGGAGAGTAAATAGTTCACAAGAAAAAAGATTACCCTGGAGGCACAACTAGTAGTAATTACAGAAGACCATGATCTGAAAGATTAGGAATATGATATCTGAATGCAGCCCATCTAGCTTTAATATGGGATATATTGAAAACTAGGAGTACCAATGTTGAAATAATTACTTAGAACATGCTTTGAGTCAAAGTGATAAAATCAATGTCAAAACATGAAGTGCTATAGAGCAATATTAATTAGCTGGTGAATCTTTTTAAAAAATGGAATTAAACCCATTTGACCGTTAATTTCAAAGTGACCAACATTTGAAGCAAAAAAGTTCAAAGCTGTAGTGAAATTACATTATTTATGATGAGCAAATGTAATAAAATCTTATTTTCATTGCCATGAATTTTCGAAGATAATGATGTGCACAATTAGTGTATACATTTATGAGTGCCTTTTTATGAATTCACTCACACCTTCTTTTTCAAACCCGTTGCACACTTAAAATATGTGAGTTCTTATGCTATGTTGAAAAAAACAACGGATCAGTTAAAAGTTAAGCACCCCCTCCCCTTAAACCTGAACTTCTATTCAATGTCTCAATAGGTGTGAGGAAGTGTTACATTGTATTAGCCAACCAGGCACAAAACAGCATTGTGAAGAAGCAGTGTTAATTAAAAGATTAGAGAGCTCACAACTCAGCACTGTATGATAAACACAAGTGTACGTACTGAAAATACACCGATCTTGCAACAGGCATGCATCCAAAAGCAGCACTGGCATGCAAAGCTACCAAAGAGATACCTGCTCTTAGTTCATATGCAGTCTAATTTAAATACCAGTACTAATGCAGTGTCTCCTCTTTAAACAAACCACTACATTATATTTAAATAAAGCAGCCCATGCTCAGAAAGAAATATCAAAAAGCCAAAAAACAAAAGAGAGAGGGATAGTTACTACTACTGTGATCTTTGCCTAGACATAGTCGTTTCAAGGTGGACCCTACAAGGTAAAAATGATACAAGACATACAGAGTTAGGCAAGACTAAAAAGGGGGGAATAAAGAAAAGTCTGATGGAAATTCTTCCGCATTTTTAAACAATGAAAAAGTAATCATTATGCAAGAAGGAACAGACAGAAAGTCAGCAGTTCAGGTTGAAAAGGAGAAATAATTGGGCAGCTCAAAGTCTATAGATATTTGCTACTATAAAGTGTTATTTGGTCTTTCTTTGGGAAATGCTTTTTTATATAAATATGAAGTTTTTTTATTCATGTCAAGTAAATATTATTGTTGGCTTTCAACAAATAAGAAAATCAACTCTGCATTCAAAGTACTTCAATTTTTCTTCTATTTATGTGGCAAACTCTAATCATTTGGTAAGTCAATTAGGAATTATAAATGATTTAAGAAAGAAGTTAGACTAGGGTGATTGCAGACAAAAGTCTATTACACCTTGTTTTACAAGTCCATTAACTTCTGGTGGACTTAAAACTTTACTCATATCACCCCCTATGGGTGGTGTTTCATCTCTTCTTTTACCAACTTAAAGTTGATTGATGATATACACCATCATATATTAATAATATTTAGATAAAGCCTTACCCTATTTTTTAAATGCTTAAGAAATCAACAAATGGAACACAAGTAAATATCTATGAGTATTATTATGTCCATATATTGGTTTCATTTGACAATTTTGTATATTCAGATGACTTAGACAACTTGTTTACTTGTATTGTGTTTTTAAACATTTGTATTACTCCCTTTATTCAGCTATATATTAAATTAAATTAAACTACATTTGACAGGACTCTCTTTTTATTGTTTATTTTATACAGTGCCTAATGCATTGGATCATGGTATATAAAATCATCACCAACACCAATCACTTGTAACTGAAGGTAGTATTCAGACCTACTAGAATATTCTAGTGAATATTATGGTGAATATTTATACCTGTATAAGAGAAGTGTATTTTTGCCACATGTGTGTATGTCTTTTTGTGTAGTAAACTTTTATGATTAAAAATGAGAAGCAGCCACAGAAATACAGAGAAAAAGGGGGAATTCCTGTTCAGGAGAGTAGAGGAAGAAGGAAAAGTTGTTATTGGACAACAGACCGCTGTTTTAAGACTTTGTGAGACTTTAGGAGCTCTTCCTTCCAATGCCTACACACCAGCATCCACAAAGGGAGGCACAAGATACTTGTCATTCATTTTAAATGAAAGCAGTGATGATCATAGTGTGTTACAAGTATAATTCTTTCATAGCCCTTCTTGGAGCTCTCTGGCATTCCCTTGGTGGTCTCTAATCCAATCAGATGAGGACTATACAAATGCCAACAGAATAAGGCATTTGAAATATAGATTATGGAGAAGATTACTTTAATTTTGCAGTATTTCATGATTTTGCTTTGAACATCTTCTTAACCTTTTCTTAGACTCCTTCTACACTGCCATATAATCCAGATTATAAAAACAGATAATCCATATTATCCACTTTGAATTGGATTATATGAGTCTACCCTGCCATATAATCCAGTTCAAAGCAAATAATCTGGATTTTCTATGGCAGAGTAGAAGGGTCCTTGGACTACACAGGTTATTGAAGTGTGGGATATACATGACATAGATTTTTCCCAGAATTTCCAAGGTGCAAGATCTGTATCGGCCACTTGGGAAAACCAAGTAAAATCTTGTTTTGTTTTCCAATGGCCCAATTGTAACAGGCAACAGTAACTGGTTAGTAAGAAACAACCCTGAGAATCACCTTTGTGGTCAGCGCATAAGTGATCAGAATAATAAGGAATTACTCCATTTAAAAAAAGGAATGGTTCATATTCTGTGCTAGGTTCATGGTGGGTATCTGTGGTAGTAAGTGTTTAAAGTCATCCCTATATCCACAGCAACAAAATATGGCTACTCTTTATTACATTTGGGTTGATTGGATTTTAGTCTTGTCTTTCTGTTTGGGTATATATAGAATGAGACTTTGACCAAAAAGATTTGAACTTTGAAAAACAACATTCTTCTATTTTTGTCAAGATAAATCAAATGCTCACTCAATTATGAAAACAACCATGGTGTATTAATCAAATTAAACATATGTTGCTTCTCTCCCTTGAAGTTGCTTGGCTATTTGTGAGTAGAGAAGAAATTTCTACCTCCACATTGAAACAAGAATATATACAGAATATAGTAAGAGGTTTATCTTAGGATCTTGGAACTATTGATAACATTTAATATAATTGATTCCATACTAACATGGATGTTTCGTCAGTTTTCACCAGACCTTTTTGTTAAGAGTTTAGTGGAGTTTAAAAACCAATAAAAATGGGAATTATTTGTAAACCAGGGAGGATGCATTTTGAGTAGTCTTGTGCCTTTGATCTGTACCACCTCAATAATAATAAAAATGCTGAATTCCAATGATAAAAGTTGAATACAAATGAAAATGGAGATCAGCTGAATGTTTTGTTACAGAAATGTTGTCCCTGTTTTGGCATTACATGTAACTGTATCCTAAAGTATATTTGTAGAAAAATATATTTTTATTGTACTAGAAACTCTATTTGCCTCATAATAAATAACTGTGTTTAAAATAATTATCTCACAGTTGGTTGAACTGCCAATTGCTGGGATAATACAATAAAGGAAAAATCTATTTGTATTTAGTTACTGGTATATGAAATCATCCTGGCCATTGTATCAATCAACCAGGCATCAAAGAAAATTATTCTGTGCTTTAATGAACTGCTTCTTGACTTCATCTCTGAGGTCACATAAGATCATAATAAAAATCAACTGAGTAAAGTGCTCCAGCTAGGTGGCTTTATCATAAAATATATACTATGATTTGTGGGCAGTAACCAGACACCTTCATTTAGCCTAATTTATTTTAAGAAAATTGAAGTAACTCAAATTATACTATATGATGGCAAAAATACTGCCTAGAGAACATGATATTAAAGAACTAGCAGGAGCATTTCTCAGCATTTCCACATGCAAGGGATAGAAAAAAACAACAACAATAACAATAATAAAGTGGATATAAACAGTACTGTATATTATTTGAATACAGCCCTTGTGCGGATGTTATACCCTTTAGTGACCTTCTAGAATTGTATCAGCTTGCTACATGCATGTCTTCATAGTCCAAACATGTGTGAAAGAGACCATTCGTCTACAGTCGGTTGGATTTCGTTTTGATATCGCTGGAACCAGGACAGCAGACATTTATAATTGCCACATTGTAAATTAAAAATTACATAAAATATAAAGGCACATAAAGATAGGTCCAGGGCAAATTTTACCATAAGGTTTTAGAATAAATTATGAGATCTTCCACACATGCTTTTGGTACCCAGGCATGAGCCAAAAGCAGTGCACAAAAGCTTTCCATATGAAATCAAAGAAAAGAAATAAAGTGTGTCAATGATTATTAAATTTTAAAAAAGGAAATCAAAGGGATTGTCTAGAAAAAAGGAGCTTCCTGCCAAACATATCAAATATATGTATATATGAAGATGAATTTTGGAAAGGGGGGGGGCAAAAGAAAGATGGGCTGTGATAAAATACAAAAGAACAAATACAAACAGATGGACAAAGACACAGGTCCACTGAGGAATCTGGTACGAGGTTTGCTACTAGATTTATAGGTCACTCTCTCAGACGTTTGGTGGAAAACCGTCCAGCCTGCAAATGAATATAAAGGGAAGAAAACAAAGACACTTATAAAGTACAAATAGCTGTGATCAGTTGTCACCATCAGTCATATCAGCTTTGTTAGTTTATCATCCACATCTCCATTTTAGCCTTGCCAAAGAGGAGTAAGTTCATTGGCTATGGGCAAAAAAAGGGTGCAAAACAGCAGAAGAAAATAGATATTTCATAGGATTAGTTTGGCAGGACATGCATAAACGAGTACAATATGATTTGTAATCATCATCACACTTTGCAACAGACAAAGCTACTGTATCATGACGAAGCTTGGAAGCTATCCGTACTACAGCTATATCAAGCTATGTCTATTGCGATAAGAGACTCTAGTGAAGTCAGAAAAACATGCGAACTTGCAAAGTGGCAGAAGTTCAATTGCTCCCAAGTGGTAGTCTTTTATAGGAAAGAATGCCTTACGAACAAAATTAGGCATCATGGCAAAGGATAGGGACCTAAGGAAAAAGTAAGCCAAACTTTTCTGCTACTAAAGAGATTCAATCTAAAAGGGCCAAATGTTAAAAATGTACCTTAACAATTAGTAATGTTTCCACAATATGCACGTAAGACATGGGAGCCTTCCTCTGTTCACAATTTGCTAATCTAATATTGTTCATTCTCAATGGTACATCAGTGACTCAATTGCCTACAATTATCAAGATTAGAGATCACATCAAAATTCTTTTTGTCACCATATTAGCACTTTTCCTTTTCAAGTGATGGTTAGCATTTTAACACTTTTATAAAGGAGATTGGACTGGGAGGCACTTACTCCAGTTAGAGCAAGTATTTGAACCTACAATTTCCATTTCCAATTTCCAAGTTGTGAAATTACCAATTTCATCATGGAATAAATGATGTTCCTAAGCATATAGAATCACCTTGGCTAGAATTTCCATGTGCATCACCGCCTTCAGTAGCTAATCCAGAACAGATGTCAGAGGATAAGGAAGCTTTGACCGAGCAGGGTTGCTGTGTTTGAACTGATTTTCCAAGTATGGCTGATGTGGATGACGTTAATCCACTTCCTTCAGTAGAACCAGTTTTAACTTTAGTATTTTCTTTAGCCAGAGCATCTTTGCAGTCTGATCCATCGCCTAAACAGAATACAGGAAATAATCACCAAGTACAAAATAAAATAAAATAAAATGATATACAAGTGCCAACTCAATCTTGAAAGAAACTTCAACATTTTGAAAAAATAGGGAGAAATCTATAGCTGAATCAAATTTCTCAGCAGAAATACATATAAGCCATTAATTATTGTTAGCCAGTAAGTCAGTCAACTATTTAGAGATTGCCACAATGAATGACAATATAACACGAGGTCCACAGCTATTACAGCTTTACAATTTATAGATTCAGCTGTCAATTCCCGAAAGGGATACAAGATCAAAGGAGCCACTTTAGGCCATAGTAAAAATTTTATGGGATTTTTGAATGTTTATTTTAAACTGACAAATCTTCTCTTACAGTTTAGGAGTCATGTAGCCTTCCATATGTTGGATTGCAACTCCCAGCAGCTCTAGTCAGCACGGCCAAGGTTGAAGGATGCTGAGAGTTGTATCCAAAAGTATCTGGAGGGCCATGTAATTTCCATCCTTGGTGGGGGACTGCTGCTCAAGAAACAAAAGTTGAAAAGTCCCTATGGGCACACAAGAATGGTGTACCCTTTTGGGTACTGGTCAATATATTTTAAGATATTTAGGATTAGAAGAAATCCCAGCATTCATTGTTCATTTATTAGGACTAACTGAATTGCAACAAAAGAGTGGACCCACCAAACTTTTTAAATGAGAGGTTTCAGCCTAAATCCTATGCATGAATCTTCAAAAGCCAAATTGAATTCTGCAGGACTTGTCTTAATCTATCCACAATCTGAGCAGAATTCCCAAACCACAATTTATCTTGCCTTCCCCTTAAAAACCATATTTAAGAAAGGTGATACTAAAACATTCCTGAGAGGCTTGTTTCAGTCCCCAAAATCTATGAATACACTCTGCAAAAAAGAAGAATAAAATATAGGACAGAGATAAAGCCACACTTCACTTGTGCAATGTGTGAGAAAAGTTAGTTATTAAATTGTTTTCCAAGTATCACTCACCTATGAAAGAAAACTAAGGAAATTATTATAGAAAAATAGTGCAGGTAGAAGCCAGAAACAACTTTGTGGAGTGGAACCTAAGAGCAAGTTGTGTATGGAAAATGATCTTCTTTATATTTCCAACCATGTTGTTTTAAAGTATTTAAAAAGCAATGAAGGGAGAAGAAGAAATTTATAAAATTTATATAAAATATATACATTTCCTTGTATTACTATTTGGAAACAAGGGATAAGCATGTCATGGGGAAGGAAAATGGTCTCAGCCATTTATTCAATGACTATTATAGGAAATAAATATATAACCAATTTGGGAATACACAAAGGGTGGTTTTACAGATTACTCCTCTGAAATACAGCCCATTTTAACTGTTTAAATTGATATGTTGTAGTTATTGTTGTATATGTAACTAACCGTACCCATCACATGTTGCTGTGGCCAACCCTTCCTCCCTCTTTCTCTCCTTCCTTCCTTCCCTCCTTCCTTCCCTCCCTCCCTCTTTCCTTTCTTCCTCCCCTTTTTTCTTTCCTTCTCTCCTTCCTTCTTTCTCTAGCTCTTTCTTATGAGTTGATATGACTGATTATGTAGTTACAAAAGATACAGGTGTGTAGACTGTCATGCTAAATAAGTCGCTTATATATGAAATCTAAATGTGAAGGAACACTATAGCTGTAGCAGCCCAGTTCTCTTTCGTGCCTGGGGGGCAAGGGGCAGCATTAGAACCAGCAGCAGCTGAGGAAGATTCTGAGGAGGATTTGGAGGGAATGGAAGAAGGGGTTAATGAGTTAGCTGGGCCTTCTCCCACAGAGAGCCTGGCCTGGAATGACAGATGGCCTGACCCGTACGAGAATGTGGAAGGTCAGAGGGGTTCAGAAAGCAGTGATAGCAAAGGCTATGAGAAACCGGGGGGGGGGGGGGCGAGGTTCACAGGAACGAATGTGGGAATTGGAGGAGGATGAGTCCATGGAAGCGCAAGGGGAGTTTGACTCTCATGAAGATAGGGAACCAGGTGTTGGGAGGCAAGGTCGCAGCTTTGATAGGAGATGGAGCATTGAGGCTAGCAGGAGGGGCTGGCACCACAGCCTAGACCGGCCAAAGGGGGCGCGGGCCCGAAGCATAGATTGGAGGTGAAGCCTAGAGCGTCGGGGTCCTCGCCAAGGGAATTAAGTAGAGGATCCGTGGGAACGGATCCTCAGTACCTCGGCCACGTCTATCATCTACAGACGTGTAGCGAGCTAAGTTCCATGTAGCCAAGTTTGGGCTTGTGGCCTGCCAAGGAGTGCCTTGGACCTTGCAACCTTGCCTTGTTCCTTGATCTGCTGTTGCTGAGCGGAGCCTTGCCTAGCTTTTGGAATAGTCCTTGCCAAGTGCTTTTGGACATTACCACGGACTCTTTACCTTTGGATTACTTTTGATATTTTATGGACAATACCTTTACAACTGTTTCTATTCTTCAATAAAGTAGTTAGCTGAATACCGTCTCTGTGTGTGTGTTTAAGGGGCTGGCTAAGACCCGGCGTCGTGACAATAGCATTCTTTACGCATTGATTGTGAGAAAGCTTCCTTCCCTATGCAACTTGGAAAAAATGTAAGGAAGGGAAAAAATGCGTTGGAAGAAAAGAGAGCACAATCAGGTTCAAGGGCTTTCAGTGAAGATAGGATCATTTCAAGCAGTAGTAAAGGGAGAGAAATTTATTAGTAGTTAAGGAATGTGATAGTAACATGTCAAATGTTAGTGAGATAAACAGAATTACTCAATTATATGTATACATATTTCAATAAGGTTCTCAATGCACTTCATAAAAATAAAGAACAAATAAAATTAAAAGAAAACAATAAATGACCCCCTCCTAATAATCAAAACAGCATGAAATAGCTAGCTGGATTAAAGTTATATCTCAAAGTTTAACAGGCATTGAAAAGATGGTTAAAGTGAGTGCCAAATACACTTTCTGCTGATGTTCTCTCACAAATCTTTAATTCCATCCCATATTCACGGTATAATGCTATTAATATACAGTATGGATAAGCATGGATGGAGAGATGCACACCAATTCCCCATACTTTCCAATACCCAATCACCATAGGAACAAAACTCATCTATAGGCCTATCTTTGGCATATACCAACTTTTAAAAAAACCTCCACACTTTGAAGCCCAGCACCTGTTAAAGAAATATTGTAGAATAGATACTGAAATGTTGGTAGAAAGGGTTTAATGTGTTTGGTTAACCACTTGTAGCTCAGGCCAATCTATTTATGTCAGTGGTGAGTGAGGCAATTTTTGAAAACACACTTACCTGTCATTCTCTTAAATGGTAATGATAAAATAAAATTACTTGTTGAATTGATTGACAGTTTCACTTGCAAGTGGCATATTCTGTAATGGGCTCCTTCAAAACTGCTCTTTTGGGGGTTTAGTTTTATTCCCCAACCTGCCACTTTCCAGATGTATACAAATCCCCCATTCTAATAGAATTCCAACAAAATATCAGGTTGGGGAAACCTGCCCTAAAGCATAAATATCTAGCAATAATTACATTTTACCAATGAATTGTTATACATCTTCTTCTTCTCACTTGTGTTTATTCCTGGAAACATGTATGCTGTTCACTCATCCTTCAAACATCATGGACTGCTTAAAATAAAGCCGGATAAAATTTGGGAAAATGCCTGTTAAATAGCTAAAACTGACTTCAAAAATAGTTTAAAAAATAAATAGAATATTGTGCTATTTATTATAATCATTGTGGTAATTGTATCATTAGCACTTCTTATATTACTTTGGAAATATAATTCCCTTACATCCTAATTGTAAAAATTAAAATAAAAAAAATATGGCACATAACTAAACTACTTTGATTCATTACTTCTCATTTCTTGTACTGAAAGGAATTATTAGGGTTAAGTGATATCAGCATTTCACTGGAGTGGCCTGTTACTATATATATATATATATATATATATAATTAAATAAATAGTGTTCCTTTGGCAACTGACATTAGAGATTCTCCGAACATGCCAATGAGCCAATATTTACTTTCTTTTAATATGCACTGCAAGCCACCTTGGGGATATAAATTAAATGAGTGAGTGACTGAATGAATAAATAAATAAAGTCATTATGAGCTATTTATCTAGCATGGGGGCAGATGGATATTTTCCCTTCTGCATTTGTTTGTTGGACTCAATAGGGTTGTTGCTGGCTGCAGGATGTGATAAAAGGGCATTTTCTATGGCCCTGTAGTTCTGTTTCAGATTTTCTCTTCCAACAGCCTTTCCTTTCTCCTACCCTAATGATGACATTTGAACTGAAATGGAAGGAAAGACAGCTGTGGGACAAAATTGCAATGCTTGTGCACTTGCTTTTATAACAGAAAATTTAGGAACTGCTGCAGATGCAGTAAGTATATTGCCCCGTGCAGTAAGTTACATTAGTTTTATGTCCCGTCTACACAGACCATTTAATGTAGTTAGCTTCAGACTATGGCCAGGCAACAACCTTCCACAAAAGTGCACAAAGGAAAGCCCTTAATGTTTACCTGTGGTTTGTGTAATCACCATCTGGGCCACAAACTAGTTCTAAAATTTCCTACACAGACAAACCAATTTCTTCAGTACTGGTTTGAAACTGAAATGGTCAGTGTAGATATAGCGATGGCTATGCAGAGGGAATCATAAGGAGGAATTCAAAATGCTAAGAATCTTTCAGCTAGTTTAGTCCAGATGGAGACTTTAAAAAAGGAACAATTTATAAACTAGAATTAGAGCTTCTAATATTTGCTATGGTTTGGGTAAAATCTATACAAAGTGTGTGAAGAACTGGAAAACTCAAAGTTGGGCAAAGGGATACACAAGCTGGGGGTTAATCCTATCCCAAACCTCCTTTGGGTCACTGGGCAATGAACTCATTCCCATTTTCTAAAATTATAGATCGGCTAAGAAAGGAGGTAGCAGGCTTTTCTTCAGAAGGTTTGTCATGAATTGTAGTTAACACAAATTATTCCCATTTGTTGATATACACGATTAATACAGACACAAGCAGACCAGAAACTATTTTCTGGTTTTGACACTGGCTTACACCTCAAAGCAAGGTTTTATCACAAATAAGGTGGTTTCATCTTGTGATTTGAAATTTCACCCGTTGACATCTCTGTTGACTTGAGCAATACATAAATGATAATCCAATGTACCCTAACAGGTCTTCTCTCTTCATTTTTCATCAAATAATATGATTTTTAAAACAATATCTGTCTGGCAAAATAATTCACAATCTGAGAACTTGCCACTGTGATAGGATTTACACATACTGTCTTCACTTTCCAAAATAAACTTACTTGCATTGGATGTTGTTTTAAGTTGTTGAACAACAGGATTTAATAATTTCCCAGTTTTTAATTTGTTCTTGCTGGTTCTTCTTCGACGGCCAGTTGGTGGGGCAGAATGAAGGAAGCCAACATTTGGTGGTAAAGGTTTTCCTAGTCGAAAATATAGAGCTTCTATTTCTTTCTTCTGCTGACTCTGAAGCTCAGTGATTTCTTTCATGTGTCTATACAACAACAATAAAAGTACAGTCAGCCCTCCAAGTTGCTGAGGTTAGGGGCATTAGGATCGCATGAAAGTGAAAAACCATAAATAAAAAAAATCTCTTTTTTACTCAAGAGAACACTTATCTATAAATCTCTAGGTTCTCTAGCACATCTTTTCTCAACTGAAGTTAACCACAGAATCAAACTGGAGGCCCTAGAGATTCCCAGATAAGACATTTTTATCAAAACTGTGAATTATCAAACCTCAAAAATCAAACCTGTAAATATGGAGTCTGTTATATGCTACACTTGATACATGCTTTAATTAAAACATCTTCATTTCCAAGTATATATCTAATAAGACTATACATATTACTCACAAACATTTTATTACCATGGAAATCTAGTTATATGTAAATATCTGTTGCCATCTGGTCCAAGAGACCTATCAACAGAACAATATTATAGCAGGGAAAAAAAGAGTGAAAGAACAGATAGGATCAGGAAGGGGCTGCATTATGACAGATTCAAGCAACTCCAAGCCCAGAGACACAGCAACAAAGGCTATCAAAAAGTCTAGCTGACCTTCACAAGCTGGAACTACAAGCTAAGAGGAGCAAAATAGAGGATTCGGGCTACATGTTTATTCAACAGTCTAAATGGTGATATTGTGATGGAGATAGAGATTGAATAAAGAGATGGGGCTGAAGGGGAAGGAAAGTTGGCTAGTCTGAATCAGAGCAGTCCCATTTAATTGACTGCTGAATGGTGAATCAACAAACATGCAAATTCTATTGGCTGAATGACTATACTCTCATTGGGATGATAAACTGGATTGTGGCTGCATTTAAGAGGCCAAACTGTCAGACAAATGTATGGAGATACAAGGCTTGATAGAGGAAGAACATTCTAGATTAATGACACAGATCTGGATGTCATCACATTGTATGTGGTATTGAAAACCACAAGGATAGAATGAAGTTACCTAGGCATAGTGAATGAAGAGGGCCAAGACAACCACAACTGAGAGAGGGAAGATAGTGGAAACAATGAAAGATTGAGTAGGCAAGTAGGAAGAAAATCAGCTAATAACAGAATGACTGTAACCTAGAATAATAAACAACAAAAAACATTGAGAAAGGAATAACAATAAGGTTTAATAATTTCCCAGTTTTGTGACACCTTGGAGGCCAGAATTATGGCTGTCAAATATTGCAAGAGTTTGAAAATAGAAAATCAGGTGATATATTAAGGAGGGTTGATGAAGTTAGATGAGCATAACAGGGAATCAAACTTACTCGTAGCTATGAGGCAGAAATGAAGAGTGGTTTGAGGAGATATATGAGAAGGAGAGTTTTTCTTTTTGTGAGATAGTCAATAGCAAACTCAGACTGAATATAGAAAAAATACATTCCCAAATCATTAATTATTCACATTCACAAATCAGATAACCCTTAATTAAAAGGGTTAAATAAAGGGAATGAATTAAATAATAAAAATTGTCAACTATACAGATAGTTGTATATTCAACAAGACTATAGATTGTTCAATATACAGATATCTTTATAGCTGACCAATTTTATCAGAACTGTATAAATTTGAACAGTCTACTAACTTATTCAGGTTTTTGAATTTATTCCCATGAATATATGTTCAGCTGCACTGGATACAATAAACACAGCAAAGATGTGATGCATTATGTATTTTGTGATGGTGACAACATCTATCTCAGATCATCTGGCACAGGCCTAGAGAGGTGTAAAGCTGCATTTGGATCCTACTTAGGGACAAGATGAGGCGACCCATCTCATTATGTGTTCCCTCCATAATCTTCTGTAGTATAGCCCAAATACAGGTTTATTACCTCAGCGACACACATAAAAGATACTTATGTGAATGGAATATTTTGGAACTCTAACTTATGACAAACAGGCACATAACTGGTAAGTGCAGCAAGAACCCAGCATTTGGCTTGTACATAAGTGCCCAAAGTAAGCCTCACATTTGAATGAAAAGCAACATACTTTTCCCTCAGGTTCTGCAGTTCTTTTTTCATGTCTGCATCTTCAAACTCTGAATCATTATCACTGCTCACATATGATGAGTGTGAGTGGAAAGAAGACACATTGATAGTCGGTATTTTGGACCCATGACCATTAGGAGAATCAAGAAGTTGTGAGTGTGACTTTCCGGTCTTTTGAAAAAAAGAGGAGTGCTTTCTAACATAGTCATTCCCTGCACTACTGCTTTGAGGTGATGAAAGAGCTGCAGCTGGTTTTCTCTGAGGAGAGTCATCACCAGAATCACTTGAATCACGACCATAAAGAAAATCAACAGAGGATGCTGTTTGCACACGTCGCAGGGAGGTCTTCCTATCAGGGCTAGAAGGCGGATCATCCAAATAAACATCGGGTGGTGCCGAGTATCTTGAGGATTGCACTGTTGGCAAGGTTAACTCGTCTTGTGTGCTAATCACTGAAAATCTGCCTATTGTTTTTGCTGGTGTATTGCTATCTGTTTCAACTTGCTTTGTACTTGTGCTGGAGTCTACATAGTCATCTTTTTGACATCTATTTTTATCTTCAAGTAATGTTAGTGTGTTTGTCTTTTCATTCCGGTTAGAAGCATCTTTCTGGTCAGCTACATTTAATGATGAAAAAGCAACCTGAAATAACAAATATGAAAATGGTTCAGTGGGTGAATATGTCATCAAACATTTGTTCTTCCAGAATTTAACTGTGGCATTCATTATCTCTAGTTGATTGAAGAATGCAATTTTTAAAAATGTAAAAATAAGATCAGTACCAGCAGTAAAAATTAAATTTGCAATACCTGAGGGAGTCCTGATGGTAAAACAATAGCTAAAGTAACAGAAGCTGATGCTTGACCTGTTTAATGCATTGGAAACAAAAGAAAATGCACATATATTTGGACAGTATTTTAGAATAAATTATAAATTAATATGAGGAAGTCATAGGGAGAAGGGAACAAGCTTGTTTTCCGCTGCCCTGGAGACTAGGACACAGAACAATGACTTCAAACTACAGGAAAGGAAATTCCACCGGAACATGAGGAAGAACTTCCTAACTGTCTGTGAGAGGTGTTCAACAGTGGAACTCTCTACCCCGGAGTGTGGTGGAGGTTCGTTCTTTGGAGGCTTCTAAGCAAAGGCTGGGTGGCCATTTGTTGGGAGTGCTTTGAATGCAATTTTCCTTCTTCTTGGCAGAGAGTTGGACTGGATGGCCCAAGAGGTCTCTTCCAACTCTAGGATTTTATGAAAAAAATTAATTAAGTGAACTCATGGCCACAAGGTGTAATGGACAACATAGCCTATAGCCTATTTCTCATGGACGTGCAAGAGTGTGATTCACATATAAATTAAATGAAGGACAATACTAATTCTGAAACGATCACAATATAATGAATATTCAGACATATGTTCAGTGCAACGAACTGGATATTTTATATAACATAACATGTATCTATAAAAATGAATGAAACACGTTTAAAGGGTTGAAGGTAAATCAAAGGGATCATTCTGATGACTAATTTTTATTTTTGTTTGAAAAATAGTCTATCTTGCTTTTTGGCCTTAAAAGGAGACTTGAAAACCCAGATTATCATCCCTGTTTCACCCACCGTGAGTCCACAACAAACCTCAACATGTGATACACTTTCATGCATTAGTGTCTGGCGTGTATATGAAGACTGTTTGAGTGTGCACACAGATGTGTAAATTTAAATTACATGCTCTGTGTACAGATAATACAAGGGATATCAAATGGTGTGATTCTATGTGCTATGAATTTTCAAAATAGGACCTATATTAAGGTATGAAGTAAAATATTGTATATACTACCCAAAGGAGGGCATTTGTGGGAAGTTTGGTTACAACTGGTAACTGTTTAACCCAACTGGCTGTGCACCTACACTTCTCAATATCATGCAGATGTTCTGCCTTTTCCTCCTCTATGCCAAAATACTTTTCTGTAATTCTCAAAATTCCTGCTGAAGGAAAATATGAATATGAAATTGTTTCTTTCTGTCAGTTAATGCTGTCGGCATTTCTAATTTTTCCCAATAATAACCTGTACAGTATATGAAGTATGAGATCTGGTTCAGACAATATTTTCTGATACCTTCTCTGTGATGTCATGAGCAAGATTACATCTTTCCACCTCATGCCCCCAAAGGTAATATTCATGTATGTTTTTAGAAATTGAAAACATGCTGATTTCAACTCCACAAATAAGTGAGTGTGATCTTGTTTTCTTTCCCCATTATATTCACCTACATGTAGCATAAATATGGCATGCCTTGTATCCTATGTTAATATTTAAGTCTGTATAAAATTTAGTTCCTCTCAAATAATATCAAGATATTAAAGTGAAAATCCATAATGTTTGTCTAAAGTGTAAGAATGTGCAGATATCAATGTTGTTTCATGGTTTGCTACCTGCTCTGCTTGTTGACCCATGCCTAACTTCTGAAGACCGGAGGCTGGTGCTGGTAACGTCTGACTTCCCCACCTTCAAGTACCAAAATGTAAATTTGTACAAGTATGAAGATCATAATAAACTTATTTTAATAATTTTAATAATTTATTCTAAAATAAATCCAATGCATGTTTCATTTTCTCCTTTTCCAGTTTTTGTGTTACCTTTTCTTAAGACAGCAGACAATGTCAAATTACTGTACATCCAAGGTTGGCATCTTGCATTGCAAGATGCATCAGCAAATGCTTGATTTTCATGGTACACATTCATAACTGGGGCACTATTGTCACAATTATAATATCCCAGAACAGACCTTTAACTAGAGCCACAGTGTGATGAGTGGGGTGTATAAGCTGTGCATTCTGAAGCACCCCATTTGTCTGCACCATAGCATGGAATGGCTTCCTTGAGTTTAAGGTGGGTTCTAATGGGTCAATTCCTTAGGCCATGTTTATATAATTACAAATGCAATTTAGTATTTCAGCCCAATGTTTTAGATATCAACATTAAGTAAACATGTATAAAAAGTTGAGGTGAAGATTTTAAATATCAACAAGTTATGATGAATTCTAGATTTCAATCTAAAAACTTCTCTTGAAACAAAAGGATTAAAACTAATCTGTGGATTCCCCAGCATCTAAGAAGAAGAAAAAAATACACAACTGTAAGTTGAGTTCACATAAAGCACTACACTGTATTACTGGGCCACTGTCACCCAGGATAATTGTTCCATTGCAACTAACAACTTAAGAGCTCCCTGAACTTATAGGAGAATCCATTAGAAAGCACACTCTGGCCTGGGAGATCAGATATAACATGAAACCTGTTTTAATTCCACCTTCTGAAACTTGCATGGACTACATAATAACAATCCAACCCCATCTCCCAAAATTAAACCCATAAATCCAATGTAGTTCACTTTCATTCCAATGTTGTCATCAACCGTCTTTTACTATAAAATATTTTATTTGTTTAAAATATTCTGTAAGGTAATTAAAAGTCAGAAAATCAGAGGACAATGGTAATACATTGATGTGACTGGATCAGCACTATAAACTAGTAAGGTAAAATAATGAACTGATCAGATGATCATTATTTTATATGTACCAGAATTCATTGGTCTATGGAGTAAATATAGCCCTCAGGGCAATTTTGTGTCTCCAGCGGTTCCTATGTGGAGCAAAATAATTTTAAAAGGCTCCCAAATATCATCTGGAGGTTTGGGGCATTCCTAGGTTATTTTAGGCCTAATATGCATCATTTTGGAGGCCCTGGTGGCACATTGGGTTAAACCGCTGAGCTGCTGAACTTGCTGACCGAAAGGTTGGAAGTTTGAATCCAGGGAGCAGGATGAGTTTCTGCTGTTAGCCCTATTTTCTGCCAACCTAGCAATTCAAAAACATGCAAATGTGAGTAGATAAATAGGTACCGCTACTGTGGGAGGGTAACAGTGTTCCATGCAGTCATGCTGACCACATGACCTTGGAGGCATCTATGGAAAACACTGTCTCTTCAGCTTAGAAATAGAGATGAGCACTAACCCCCAGAGTCAGACACAGCTAGACTTATTGTCTGGGGAAAACCTTTACCTTTATTTTTTACCTATATGTCATTTTAAAAAAACAGGAAATGGCCCAGTGGACCAAAAATCCCATCTAGATTACTGTAATGTTTTTGCTCTATGTGGGACTGCCTCTGAAGATTACTCGGAAACTTCATCTGGTCCAAAGAGCTGCAGCCAAATTGCTCACTGGGGCTGGCTACAGGGTGCAGACAACTCCCCTGTTGCAGCAGCTCCACTGGCCGCCAGTCTGTTTCTGGGCACAATTCAAAGTTATGACCTTTAAAGCCCCAGACAAGTAGTTCTCAACCTGGGGGTCCCCAGGTGTTTTCGCCTACAACTCCCAGAAATCCCAGCCAGTTTACCAGCTGTTAGGATTTCCGGGAGTTGAAGGCCAAAATATCTGGGGACCCACATGTTGAGAACCACTGCCCTATATGGTTCAGGTCCAGGCTATTTGGCTGACCACATCCCCTTGTATGAAACTACCTACGCCGTGAAGTCTTCAGAAGAGGCCCTTCTCTCAGTCCCACCCCATCTCAAGCCTGGTTGGTGGGAACGAGAGAGTGAGCCTTTTCAGTGCCTCCCCCTCGACTCTGGAACTCTCTGCCCAGGGAAGCCGGAATGGCCTCTTCCTTGTCCTTCTGGCAGCAGGATAAACCTTTTTATTTAGACAGGCTTTTAAAGATGATGGTGTTTAAGAGCAATTCAGGGGGTGCTGCAGTTTTAAACTTTGAATTTGTTTTATTGATTTTTAACTGGGAATTTTAAAATACTATTTATATTTAATTCTGTTTCAATGTTTGTATATTTGTATATATTAAAGGACTATGCCGATGCTTTTATTAAGTTGCTTCGAGTCCCCTTTGGGAGAGTTAAAGCAGGGTATAAATAAATATAATACATATAACAACGACAACAACAAGTCAGAAATCTCCCCGTGCATCCTAGTATAGAAGATTTGGTGGCATTTGATGATTTTTTTTGGCTGGGAAGTATGGCCTTTCAAGATGTTTTAAGGAGCTAACATTGCCCTTTTCTCCCACAGTTGCACACACATAATTTGCACCAATAACACTACAGAACACTATTTTTGCTCCTTAGTTATACATGTTATTTTCTAATTGTTTCTACTATAAAAGAATGGAAAGTTTTTGTGGGACATCCTGCAGCACATTTTGCTATACGTTTTTCAATAACTACTATCTCACTAAAACTCAACCAATTCAACATAGTTTGTGGCAGCCACAAAAACAAAGTTTCTGGAGTATAACAACTATTTTCAAAGTAGGTACCAAACAATTAAACAGGAAATAACACTTTCAAACCAGGAATAGAAACCTTTTTTCTAATTTTGTTACCTAGTGTAATGGGCAATCATGTGTTTTGCTTTGTGATTTTTGTTAAAACATTGTAACACTGTTAGATGTTCAACTGTGAATTCTGCTTCAAGAGCTCCACTAGTACTAGAAACAAAGCTTTTAGCAGATGTCTGCATTATGTATGGATCAATGCATGCACTTGCCAAAACAGGAGATCCTGTACTGGTTACGAGCTGGCCGTCAGCTGCATGAACATCTATGTCTGTTCCAGGGATTTTCAAATCCAACAGATGTGGAGGCAAAGGCGCCAAGTTAAATTCACCATCCCCTTGGTCTAAAGGTACAAAGTTGTCTGGTGTTGCAGCTGATGCAGAAGATGTTGGGACGTATTCCTGGTATAGCAGGTTGCGCAGTTTCTCATCCAGGCTTTTTATTGTGTTGTCAGCAAAATCCACTCTGGGTGGTCCTTCGCCATCTGATTCTACTGCACAAGCTTGTTGTGATGCACCTACAGCAAGGCCAGTGGATGGTGCAGGCTGGGACTGGGATGGAATTGGAGGAATCTGAGATGCAGCTACAGACATGGAAGGAGGACTGGAAAGCTGAGGTGCTGCAGAAATCTGAGGATCAGGGACAGCAGTCACAGGAAGTATCTGGCCTACAAAAGAGTGCTGCATTTGGCCAGACTGACTGTTGTCTGGCAAATTGGGGGTTTGCGTTGGAGGCTGATGTTCCAAAATAGTAGCATCAGAGACAGCAGGGAGTGGGCAGACTTCTGCTGTCTGTGCAGGAATAGGCTGAACATGTTTAGGGAGCCCACCAGTTCTGGGCTCAGCCTCTGCATTAGGGACACAAGCATTTTCATCTATTTGCTGCATTGTCTGCAGTGCAGGAGTTATGGGTGGTCGAGATTCTTCAAGCAAAGTGGCACTATGAGCAGGTGTATCAGGTCGGCTAGGTACTACAGGTTGAACAGGAACCACCGGCTGAAGTGGAGGGCATTCTCCTTGACCACTACTTTCAACAGCTTCTTCTCGAGGATGCGTAGCTGTTGCTGGGGCTGTAGCAGTGGGTATCTCTTGCTGGACCTGTGAAAGGGATGTTGATGTCGGTAGGGCAGAGCCTTGTGTCAGAGGAGAAGGAGGGGGTGTTCCTCTGGGACTTTCATAGGCACTTCCTTGACTAGAAAGTTGCTGATAAGCCATGCTTGTTTGTTTGTCTGCTGCGGAAGAGCTTTGCTGCTGATCATCCGACTGCTCTAGATCTACAAATAACAACAGCAACAAATAAAAACTTTTGATTTCAGATAATGTTTTCTTTTGTAAAAACCTAGGCATTAACACTTGATCTTCACATAGAAATATGCAGCAGAAAATAAAATCCTAGAAAATTTAATAGGCAGCTGAAGTTGTCATTCCTTATTAGAGATTTTTTCTCTGGGATTATTCTCTTGGAATAAACAAACATGTTTACAGTTTGCTTTGCAGCCAAATGTCCAATGAATATGATATTGAAAGAAAGAATATTCTCATTAACTGCAACAGTACTACTTAGCGATATTTTCTAAAGTGAAATATTTGACATTTTTATTGGCTATTAGCAGTAACCATGCAGTGCTCCATTTCAGCCAGCTGGAAAATTGAGATTAATAAGGAGGTGTTCTGTGTATTACATGGGTCTTTAAAATGTATTTGTTTGACAAGGACTGCAATTACGTCTGCACATGTAAATCAAGATAGGGATCAAGTTAAATGTCCATAAGTGTGTACTCCTTATATGGGAAGGTTCTGACACTCAACTGACTCCTCACTTGTTCTCAGAAGTGGTACTGCTTGCCCCCGGCTATTCCAATCCCTTTGGGTAATGAATGATTCAATCATTCTTTTCCTGGAAAGATAATTGCTACTTTAACTGCTGGGACATACACATTTCTGAGTGACATCTCCTTGCTTTTATTTCTGAATTTTTGGTTCTGCATTGTTAGGTAGTGGTGATTATATTTATCTCATGAACAAGAGCACGTCTGTCATCAATACACCTGTTTAGCATCCGGCTCTTGTTAACACTGATGATTCCTACAGCACCATCAACATACATGCCACTTTACAAGTCAAATAAACAACCTGGCATAATTTCAATTATTTCCTACTATAATTTTTCTATCCCCTCAATTTTTTTCTTTTCTTGAAGGTACTCTGAAGGCAATTGTTTAAGATGCACAGTTAAATTTGTAATATTTACATGTACCTGTGGCTTCAGCCTGTTTTGAAGTCTGATGAATAGATGAAGACGATTCTGTGGCTTCAGAAACGGGATTTTCCACAACAGGACAAATGATAAACCAGCGCTTTCCTGTATGTAGAACTAATAAGAGAAAAAGACTATTCAACATTTGTATACCTCCCAAAAGAAATACGCAGCATTACTCCAACTCATAACAACTACTAGTACCACCAATATTACTACTAGTTGCTGTTGTCGCAATAATACTTCAGAACTATCACATTTAAAGATGATTTTTAAAAACGTAACTAATTAAAATTAAAACAAAGGCTAGTTCTACACTTTCAGCCAAAATTATAATTATTTCTTTAAAAAACATTCTAGTCATAAATTATTTAAAATAATTTTCACATATTTCCTTCCTCCAAGGCAAACATGTGGGGCTAAATTAGGTCAGTGTGGATCCAATCAGATTTGTGTGCGAAGTGGATGCCTTCCAGCTATTTCTAGACATAATTCCAAATGCAGTTTACAGCCTATAAATACTTATATGGCTGAAGTCCAGACTATCCAAGGCTACAGGCTTTTCTGAGTTTTCAGATACTCATAGAAAAGATTTGCCTTGATCTGACCACAGTTACAAGTGTATTTGGTTAGAATAAATGAAGAGTCTTTTCAGTGGCTGTTCTCAGACTGTGGAATTCCTTTTCTTGAAAGGCTAGCTTGACTCCCTTTCTGTTCCCCTTATATTAGGAAAGAATACTTTTCTTCAGTCAGGCATTTGACCATTACCTGGTTGTTACAAAAGATATAGATTTATCTCACTGGTTAGACTTATTACTTCTATTGAAATCCTATTGTTTTCAATGGTTCTATTCCAGGTAGGACTAATTTAAGCCGTATGTCAATGTCGACGGCAGTAAAACTACAGTAAGAACCAATATATAAAATAGTAAGAAACAGAATTTAAAACAAAGTTATGAACAGAACTGTAGTCTTGAATAACAACAATAAAACAACAATAAAACCTGAAGTAATATGTATATGTGGAATACAATGCTATGCATAGGATTATTAAATATAGTTCTCATAATTTATTTTTTGGTCAAAGCTAATATCCATATGAGAGCCTCATCATTGATGCTTATCCTATCTTCCTCAATATGGACACATATGTAAGATGCACACACACATATGCATATTCATGGAAAAGAAAATCTCATAGATCAAAGTGTCATCTAGAATATGCTTGAATGAACTTATCAACTGATTGGCCAGAGTAAAGAATAGTGAGGAACAAAGATTACTTGAAATTGTAAAAATTACCAGCCACTTTTATTTCCCTTAGTCTTAATGTTATGGTATCACTTGATAGATTGACCTTGGTCCTATCTACACTGACCACTGAATGCAAAGTGGTATTGAAGAAAGTGGTTTTGCTGTGCACATTATTACATAGGAAATCCTAGTGATTACAAGTACAAAGGAGTACTGATTGACATAAAGGGCTTCCTTTCATGCCCTTTTGTAGGAGCTTGTTATCTAGTTGCTGCAGTTTGAAGTAGCTTTGAACTGCATTAAGTATCAATACAGATGGTGGTTTTTTTTCATTCTAACAAAATTCCAGCTGTTGGGGCATGTTTCATACCCTGATTATTGACAATATCTCAATATAGGTAATTAATGAATTAATCATTCTGCAATGACAAACATACACATATACAGATCAATATAAACACTTTTACCATTCTGTTGATACACCGGCATTCTTGCTTGGGATTGCCGATTCTCCTGTTTAAATTTTTTTAGAAGACCATTAGTATCATATATTTGTTTTTAATTTTAAAATCATTTCTGTTTGAAACCGATTTAACCAAAAAATTCCATATTGGAAAAGGGATCAAACACATGTTTTTGTCTTGGCTAATTAAATTAAGTTGCAATGTTATCATGGGGCTTTGTTTATAAAATAATACCTCATTGATTTCCATCCTGTAAGTGTCTTGCTGAGGGCTTGCGCCCTGATCAGAACTCCTTTCCCCTTCTGTATCTTCACTAAGCATATCTTCTGCTTTGTCAATTATTTCTTTTAGTTGCTCAATAAATATCTCCTTCTCAGTAGGTAATATAAATTCATTTTCTACCTATATAAATGCACAAAAATATTTTAAAGACCTTTAAGTATATAAGTTATTCAAATAACTGTACTATCTATTTACCCCCCCCCCCCCTTTTGGAACCATATTTATTTATTTATTTATTATTTCGATTTGTATACCGTCTCTTCCGACTGGCTTGGGACAGTGTACAGCATATCGAATTACATCATAAAACATATCAATAACCAACAGGACATATAAAACAAGCAATAAAACCAATTTAACAATATTCTGCTATAACCAGGGTGGTCACAGATTGAAAGCAAGGTGGAACAGTGCTGTTTTACAAGCTTTCCGGAAAGCCGGTAGCTCATTAACTGCTCAAACTTCCGGTGGCAAACTGTTCCACAATTGAGGTGCTGCCACAAAGAAGGCTCTGTGTCTGGTTGATGACAGGTGGATGGTTCACAGGGAAGGAATCTGCAGGAGATTGAGGTCTTCTGAACGAAGAGATCTCTGGGGAACATATTAGGGAAAAAAGTGTGCATGTGCTATACCTTATGGTTTGGACCTGATCAAAATTGATCTTTCTGTGCCAAATACTTCTGATATAAACTGGATAATTTATTCATTATTAGTATGAAATTGACCATTTAAGGGCTGTCAGTGGATATGCACAAACTACAAGCACTAGTTGATAAGTCATTAGGAATTTCCAACTTCTCGTTGGTTTATTTGAATATATTACCAGAATAGTGAGGGATCGTTAACTTTTCTAAGCCAATTCAACAGCAAATCTATGCGTGTCTCAAAAGTGATTTTTAATACAATGGTTATATGTCACTGTCAAATATTTAGGGTTAAAAGAGTTCCTTCCATCTCAGATTACCTGATCTCTAAATAAATAGTATACAGCATGGGTAGCTCATTCATAGGCAGTCTGTTGGCATGCCCCCAATAAAGCAAACTGCGAAAGAGAATGTTGAAAAGAAATTACCCAGCTCCTCAATAGCACAATTCCAAATGATCTCCAGCATTTACTTTCTAACTGTACAAGAATGACTGTGAAACATACATATGGATGACTAAAGCTTCAGTGACATACCATGAATCCCAAGCCAAGAAAGACTTACCATATAAGTAGCAATTTCTTCTGGAGCATCACCATCTAAATCAAACTTAAATGTAACCATTTTGTGGTTGTGTGTTTCCAGCTGACATTCCACCATCTTATCACCTGTGTTGCATACCTATAAAAAGAGCAGCAATTAATTCAATCACTACCAAATAAATAAATAGATAAATCCTGAACAACAGTAGCTAACTTACATTTAAAATTGTCAGTTTTGGCCTGTTGGATTTCTCCTGCCGAGAACGAGTACGTGTTGATTTCTTATGTTTCTTTGAAGATTTTCCTTCTTGTTTTCCACTTCCACTTGTCCCTTCAAAGCTGTCACTCATCTCTTTTCCAGAAGCAACATCAGGGCTCATGTAGCTTTGAAATATTGAATGGAAAAGTCATAGGAATTAAAAGAAGATAAATCTAGCAGTCCAACAAAATCCATTATCCCCAACCTTGCATTAATGTAAGCAAACATTGAAGCATTTTCTTTGAGTGACAAGGATTTGTTTGTGCCAGTAGCCATTATTACCAAAAGGAAATGTTTACAACAGTGACAGAACATTAAGACCAGTGACAGCTGGTGATATTGGCTAAAATTGATAAGCGAGTGATGGAAAGGAGCAATTTGCTGGTGGTTTTGGCAAAGAGCAGTTACCTATTCTCTGTATGTGGTAGCTTTCTCCCTTCGTTAAAAAATCATGCCTAGGGGGTTATATTTAGCTTGGTGGATATTTGAAATTACATTAAGAACATAAGAACATAAGAAGAGCCATGCTGAATCGGACCTCAGCCCATCTAGTCCAGCATTCTGTATCACACAGTGGCCCCCAGTTGTACACGGGGATCTCGAGCAGAAGGGAGGGCAAAACCCTAACCTGCTCCCGACCCCCCACAACCAGTACCCAGGGAAATCCTGCCTACCTCAACCAACTCCGAGGTGGTACTTGAATGTCCTTTTCAGTAACTACCGATACACTTGGTATCCATGAATCTGTCTAATCCTGCCTTGAAGTTGTTCAGGCTGACAGCTGTCACAACCTCTTCTGGAAGTAAATTCCATAACCCAATGACCCTCTGGGTGAAGAAATATTTCCCTTTATTAGTCCTAATTTTCCTACCTTGGAGCTTCAGGGAGTGCCCTCTAGTCCTAGTGTTTTGTGACAAAGAAAATAATTTTTCTTTATTCACCTTTTCTATCCCATGCATGATTTTATACACTTCGATCAAGTCACCTCTTAGACGCCATCTTTCAAGGCTGAAAAGACCAAGGCATTGCAACCTGATTTCATAAGGGAGCCGCTCCATCCCTTGGATCATTCTTGACTGAGGGAGGTTCCTCAGTCAATGGACCTAGAAAGATGCTAAAAAATATGGAGGCTACCACATTTGCTTCTGTGCAAAGATACTGTCCATCTATCACTTTTTATAATGGAAAAGCTTGCCTTTGTTGCTTTTTAAAAATTGTCGTAAGATATTTACAATAAAAAGTTAAAACCAGACATCAAAACTTCATCTGTGCTTGAAGCTCACAGAAGTAATTAAAATCAAACCCCATTAAGTTAATCTATTAAATTAAGGACCTCGTCACACTAGAGCTTGAATCCACTTTAAATCCAGTTTCTGCCTCCTGCAGAATTCTGGGGCTTGTAGTTTAGGGAGAGGTCTTTAAACTGCTCAGTCAGGCAGATCCTGGACCTCACTAAACTACACACCTCAGAATTCTGCAGGAGGCAGAAACCAGTGTTAAAGTGGATCCAAGCTCTAGTGCAATAAGACTGTAAAAGACCTCCTACAGACAACTATTTTTTTTCCTTTTAGTATATCTATAGATCTACCTATACCAAGTCAGTGTTCTCACTGTCACTCTTTTGTCCATGGGCTTCATGCTACCTACAAACAATCAACTGATCTGCATTTTTGGGCACATGAATAAAACAGAATAAAAGGAATGGGCCACTGGAATGTTGTTTTTAAGATGCAGACAGACAGACAAGATTTATTACGGTCAATAACCAGCATAGTTTTTAAGATGGTGTTCTGAAGAGGAACTCAATAATGGTGAACTCAAATGCAATTTGCTTATGATTGAGATATTGTGCAAGACACAACCATGGGCAGTGCTGGGCATATTTCATACAGGTTGAGAATCCCTTATCTAGAATTCCAAAATGTGAAATACTTTGAAATCTCAAATTGTTCACATGGGTGGCTGAGATAGTGATACCTTTGCTTTCTGATGGTTCAGTATAAGTAAACTTTGTTTCATGCACATTTTTAAAAAAGTATATAAAATTACCTTCAAGCTATGTGTATAAGAATATATGAAACATAACTAAATTTTGTATTTAGACATAGGTTAGACTATATACTGTATGTATATGCAAATATTGCAAAATACAGAGCACCTCAGATTCCAGTCATTTTGGAAAAGGAATACTCAACCTGAATTACGTCCAGTTTGCACAGAGTAATGCCTAAGAAATAAAGGTGCTATCTCAAACAATTGTAATGTACACATCCCTCTGCTTGGCAGGAATTTCGGTAAGTATACCTTTCACAACTCTGTGACAATGACTGCTGCTTCTCTAGTACTGCAGACTCCTGCAACGTAAAGAGTAAGACATTATTTGTGTGCAAATGTTCTGAAAATTTGTTTTGTTGTTTATTCATTCAGTTGCTTCTGACTCTTCATGACCTCATGGACCAGCTCACGCCAGAGCTCCCTGACGGCTGTGGCCACCCCCAGCTCCTTCAGTGTCAAGCCAGTCACTTCAAGGATACCATCCATCCATCTTGCCCTTGGTCGACCCCTATTCCTTTTTCCTTCCATTTCCCCAGCATCATTGTCTTCTCTAAGCTTTCCTGTCTTCTAACAATGTGTCAAAGTTTGCATATGTGAGCAAAATAAATACATTTTCAAGTACTATGAGTAGCACTCCAATCATAGTTAATAATAAGTAATAAAGTAATAAGTAATGAAATGATAGTTAAACATTTATAATACCCACTGATTTTTTTAAAAAATCCTTGTGCCAGGAGCTCAAACTGCCTTTTCTGTATACTTTTTTGTTGAACAAATTATTAGACATTATAACTACTCCTCTAGATAAGGTGTGCTGGAAACTGATAAAAGGATGCAGGTGTTTGTGTGTTATTACTGGAAAGTGAATGAATGAATTCAACGTTGGTAGACTAGGAAAATACTCAGAATAAAACAATAGAAAATAATAACTTTTACATGATTTCCAAGGACTGACATTAACTGTCCATGAAATACAACAGATGACGATTAAAAAAGACACAGAAAGATTGAATCTACCTACATCAGTGATTCTCAACCTGTGTGTCCCCAGATATTTTGGCCTTCAACTCCCAGAAATCCTAAGAGCTGGTGAACTGGCTGGGATTTCTGGGTGTTGTAGGCCAAAATACCTGGGGACCCACAAGCTGAGAACCACTGATCTACATATTACCTTGGAGATAAAGAAAATAGCTGTTCCAAGTGACGCAATAAATTTGCTCATTAGTAAGAAACACATAACAATAAGAAACATGCAATATACCTCTTGAGAAGATTCAGTTGGGACAACTGGGCATGAAGCTGGGCCCTGCTGGTCCATACGCTGGTGATTATCTGGCTGAGTTTGCAGATAACCATTTGGCTGCACAGGCAGACCATGATCTATTGGCATTGCCATGTTTGCTGCAGTCATCATGCTCTGCGAAAGACCTTCTGGACCAGTGCAGTGAGACACTGCTTCAGGCTGCAATTGTAAAGGTGGTGACACAACTGCAGAAGGTTGTACTGGCAATGCAGGAATCTGGGTTCCAATATCCACAGCATACTGCGGGTGTCCAATTATCTGTTTTAACACAGCAGACACCTGTTATTAAGATCGATTCTGTTTAGACTACTAACCACTCGTTTATCTAATCCCAAATTGTTAAACATGAATCCTTGTTAATAAAATGCTTAGATTACTCTGTAACAAAATTGTGTTTATGTATTAAAGAAAGGAAGGAAGGAAGGAAGGAAGGAAGGAAGGAAGGAAGGAAGGGCTGTTCACACCAACAATGTCACAGATGATAAAATGCAACAAAAGTGAAAATTACTCACCATGGCCACCTGCTCACATGCAACAATTCAGTTCTAAACATTTTCACACCATTACAAAAACTGAAATGTGCTGTATGGGAAATATAGCAAATTAATGCATATTGTAGTGTATGGAACTTTGCTAATTTCCCGCTTATATAAATTTCATATCTGGGAAAGTGTCTCTTATACTTTACTATGGAGACCTACTTTTACCTAGAAGAGGGGAAGACTATAACAAAGATGTCTGGAATATGTGAAAGAAATAAAAATAATTGCATTTCAAATAACTCATTATTTTTGTGAACTGGGTCGACATGCTGAATGTAGGATTTTATTTTTCAAACAGATGACCTTTTACAAACAGCATAAGATAGATATCAGATATTCACACAGTTTATACTGTGAATTTAGGATTTTAAATAAAGTGCTCACATCAGTAGACCACTTCAAATGTTTGAACAGCACATAACAACCCAATGCTATATGAACACAAATTGTAGAACACATAATGGTGTCCAGTTGTAGAATACTTGATGCGCTATAGTATAGCTTGAAACAAAAAATTATGAGTCATAGTTTTGTATTAGAAATTTGTTGATATAAAAGTAGTAATTTGAATTATTCCTCTTATTTTGCCACATATATATGGTACATATAACTGGAACCTATATAGTTGCACAACCAACCACAAAAGTCTTTGTGCTTAAGTGGAGGCAATGAGATTGTACTATAACATTTTCTTGTTTACATCAAACAGCCTATAATTATATATTTATTAAAATTATGTATTCCATAACAGCACAAAGCATGGGTATATTATGCAGGTTTTCCCCTTGGTTCATGAAGACAAGAATACAGAATCAAGTTTTACCTGAAGGGGAAACTGAAACAGTTATGGGATGCAGGCGACACATGGACAAACAAGACAGACAGACACAGGAAACAGCAGCAGCAAGGGGAAAGCACAGAAGACAAAGAAAATCACTTTTAGCACTAATAAAGGGACATACTGTATAATGTGTGTATTTTATAATTTTGCATATGTCTCTCCCTCTGTGTGTGTATATATAATCTCAACTATGACACTAAAATAGGGAAAAAGCTGCATTCTCAGCACTCTTTGCATAAAATAATTTTAAAATCATTTCAAAATATTAAGCCACATTTATAAGCTTAATTAATGGTTAATATCACAATGCAACCTAGGGAAAAGAAAAAAGAAAAACGTCCTTGCATGGACTGTGTGAGCAGGGAAGTTCAATACAAAGGCTGTTGCATAATTTCCAACTACTGTGGAAAGCTAAAGAGCAAATTTTTTGGTCCTCTTTTGTTCCATTTTAACATTACAATAATATGAAAAATACAGAAAAATTGTGTTTATATCTCAAAAGAGAAACTAGTAGCAACCATCAGTGAAACAGGCAAATTAGGATGCCCTCTTGCTTTTGCTCTTGCCCCAGGAAAGCATAAGAGGCTGATACATGTAAATATCTTATGGTCAAGTTTTTTTAATAAAGTACCATAAGTCTCTTTTGATAAGACATGAATCTGAGTAAAAACTGATATGGATATGTGACATGCTTAGAGAGCTACAGGGTCTGGAGCAACTACTGTGGAATCCAATGGGGATAACACCATTGGTTCAGTGGAGGCTGCCTGGTATTGGGATGCACTTATGCCCTTCACAAACAATATTTATGTACCAAATATAAGGCTGAAGACAGAAATTTAGGTACAGGAAAGTTGGAAATACTAAACTCTTACTCATACCCCCTTTGGATTATATATCTATATCTTAATAATTTTCAACATTATGAATCCTATTCACTTGCAAATGCTATTTATTGAATGCCATATCTCATTAAATGAAGAAAATATTTATGACTATAAAAATACCCTCAAAATAATATTTCTGAAAATATTGTCCTATAAAGAGTTCATTTGTTTAAAGAAAAGTCTGTACTTAATAATATCCATATCAAAACAAAATTAGCATTTCATATGACTTGGTAAAGGCTGATATGCATTAATTATAAAGGTTTTAATGTTAACATACTGGAAGCCACTATACGATGCATCATCACTCTTGTTAGCATAGGCATTAGCCCTTCCAGAGTTACAATCCAAAAATATAACTTTTCAAACTGTGTGTTACTACTCATGGTGCTTTTCATGTGTCCAAATACTTCTGTAATTTCATCATTCCCTGATTACTCTGCCATTCACCTGCAATCATATTACTTCACTACTTAATAACAAATGCATTTTCGTGTCTTCATTTTCATTACCTCCAAGGATAAATAATTGTAATTAAAGCAAGGAGGAAAAATCCCAATTTGTTTATTTACTCATAGAGTTGGAAGAGACCACAAGGGCCATCCAACAAACAGGACAATCAAGGTTTGGAGCAATACTCCTATGTTTTACTACCAAGAAAACCCAATGTCAAACAGATTACCTGGTTACTAGCCCCAGATGCAGACATAGTCTGTTCTGAAGGATGAATTATGCTTGGTTGAAGTGACTGAGGAAGTGGAGGCAGCTGCAGCTGCTGCTGTTGTGAAACTGCTTGCATGTTCTGGGTATGATGAGGAGAGGAAATAACTTCATTTTGAATTAACTGCTGGAGGGTAGCCTGGTACATTTGCTGCTGGGAGAGCTGGGCTACCACATGATGTGTTGGCAAAGCTGGCACTCCCGATGGAGCCACAGCAAGTAATGGGATTGGAGCAGCCGACATATTTGGCACAATTGTTTGGCAGGGCAAGACCAAGGAAGCCATAGTAGTATGAGGAAGGTTGACCGCTTGCATGGGTAAGGCAGGGGAGGTTGATGTCAGTGGCACAGCAGGGTTCATAGGGAGACTTGGTAAAATCACAGCTGGAGAAAAATACTGAGAAGAAGCAGGTATAGGGGGCACATTTGCAGCAGGTATATCAGACAAGTTTGGAGGATGGCTGTCAAGTCCTGTCAGAGGAGTAACTGCAGGAATGACAGGAAACTGAGGAATCTGAAAAAATATAATATTACATGAATTGTAAGAGTGTCCTTGGATGGCACTTAATTCATTCATTTGCCTTTATAGTATGGCTATAATGAACAGTGACCTCTGTTCATTCTCGTGGATCTATTGAAACAGCTATCAAAAACATTGCAGCTTGTATGGATAGAAAGAATGCAGTAGATGTTAGAATACAAGAAGTATATCCAGTGGATTTCTGGATGGGAAGGGAACTGTAGTAACTTTAGAAGTAAGACATAATTTCACCAAGTTTGAGAAATGGTTAAGAGATCTAATAAGCTTAAATGGGTTGAATGTAAGATATTAAACTCTATTCATATTTTAGAAGATAGATGCAATTAACCCTCTCGTTACAGAAATGCAAACAGACATGCACTACAATGCACAGAATTAAAGAATGTTAGGAAAACCTCAATTTAATGTTCTACATTGCATGATAGCTTCTGTAATATAGAGCATTAAAGATGGTCACATTTATGATACACATGAAAATTGACATGCATATGGATTTTATGCATTAAACAGTTTTAATATTTGGAACCTCATGTTCTCCTCATTTAATGCAGTAGTCTATTCCATAGTAAGTTTTACAATATAATTTGTTTTAAGAGCACTTTGAAGAAAGATTTTGCATTCTTCTTGGATTATCGAACAAAAATATGATCCCAATAAATAATAAGACTATATCCAATACATCCATACAAAGAATAGATTTTCATCTCTCTTATCACTTATAATCATTAATGGTCACTGTGTGTATGTATGTATTTATATCTCACTTTTCTCCCATGGGTGGGACTCAAAGCAGCAAATAGATGGTCAAAAATTACATAATAAAAGAGCACAACATCATCCCCCAACTCAAACAAGTAAACAATAAACAAAACACAAAACATAAAGGAATTACAGAAATGATATAAAATAAGCATAAGAAATAACAACATTTATCATTATCATTAAAAATCCCTGGGTCTCAGGCCACTGAGGTTGTCCTTAAAACATACTAAAAATCTAGAAGCTCCGAATCTCTGGCTGTGTTTATCTTGCCAGACCGAGATAGCCTTCAGTGATGAGTCTTGGCAATAGTCACGAGCTGCCTAGTCATAACTTATTATGGATTGTCAGGGAAGTCCTGCTTCCACAGAAAAGTTTTAACCTGAGAGCAAAAGGCCATTAAGGAGGGGGCCAAACACACCTCTCTGGGGAGGGAGTTCCAAAGCTGTGGGGCCACTACCGAGAATGCCCTCTCCTCATTCCCACCAGCTGTACTTGTGACAGTGGTGGGATCAAGAGAAGGGCCTCTCCAGGAGATATCAGGGCTCATGTGGGGGATAGGTGGACCTGCTTTTAATGTTTTATGTTTTATACTTTTAGTAAAATGTATTAAACTGCTTTGCGCTATTGTACGTGTACTGTGTAAACCGCCCCGAGCCTCAAGTAAATGTGGTCCCTCAAGTAGACTGGGCAAAGAAGGCTTTTTCTAATTCCACATTCACTTCCCTGTTGGATGCTTCAAGCTCTGCAATAGGCATTTGGCTTGTCAAAGTCCAGGTTACATTCTCCATCGGTCACAGCTGGAGTTTGTTACTTTCCATCCCTTCCATCTCCCCAGCCACCATCTTTCATTCTTCAATTTATCAATAGCCAATCACTTCCAGCTAAGTAATATGACTCTGGGCCATTCCAAACAGGCCCTATATCCCAGGATCTGATCCCAGGTTTTTTGTTTATCCCAGATTATCTGACAATGTAGATTAAAGCAGAAAATCTGGGATCATAACCTGGGATATAGGGCCTGTCTGGAAGGGCACATTGAAAGTTAGCAGCACCAGTGAGAAACATGAACTATCTTAAGATCTCACGTTTTACCTGGTGAAGACTCTGTTGCTAAAAGGATAATTTAGTTGGATGAGAACATAAGAGATAAAGATATAAACAACTCATCTGTCAAAAACCAAAATGAACCACTGTATAAGTTCAGAGAAGTTACAAAGTCAGAGAAATAACTGAAATCAAAGAAGAGGTAAGAAAGAAAACCAAAAAGAAAGGATTTTTAAAAATATATAATTTTGGGTGTTTTTCACATCTGCTCTCCCATTTGGGACTACTAAGGGCCCTTCCACACAGCCATATAACCCAGAACATCAAAGTAGATAACCAACAATATCTGCTTTGAACTAAGTTATCTGAGTCTACACCACCATATAACTCAGTTCAAGGCAGATAATGTGGGATTTTAAACAGCTGTGTGGAAGGGGCCTATGTCCCATGGGAAAAAAGGAAGAAAGGAAGTTCTGTTGTAGTTTTTGTTGTTTTTACTGACAAACTTTTTAATACTAATGAATAATAATACTAATACTAATAATGAACTTAATTTTTAACCCACCCTCTCTCCCCAAGGGGACAAAGGGCGGCTTACAGAGACAAAAATGCAAACATTCAATGCCATGTGAAGAGAAATAAAACAGAGACGAACAGTTAAAAACAAGTAGTTAAAAATAAGCCAATAAAACAACCTAGGTTCTAAAACAAGTAGTTGGATGACACAATAGGCTAATAAAATATATGTAAAAAAAATAAAATATATACCAATATAAAGCATGACTTTCTAATAAGTCAAGGCAATATATTCCCAGTCAATATCATCAGACAGGATATAAGCAATAAAAGCTAATAAAAAGCTAATTGTCTTCCTTTCCAAAGGCCAAAGTCCAAAAGTGTGTTTTTAGTTGCTTCTTGAAGGAGAGAAGAGGCTGTTTTGATTTCCATGGGGAGGGAGTTCCAGAGGGAAAAAGTGATAATGGAGAAGGCCCCCTTTCTCGTTCCCAACAATCGCACTTGAGATGGGGGTGAGATTGAGAGGAGGGCCTCTTCTGCTGACCGCAGTGTCTGTGTTTATATGCAGAAATGCAGTTAGTTAAATAGCCTGGGCCTGAACCATTTAGGGCGTTATAGGTGGATCAGCAGCCAGTTGTGCTGTCATAACATGAGAGTTGTCTGCTCCTTGTAAGGCTCCCTGGAATACCAAGGGACTGATTTGGCTGTGCTTTGTGAAGGGAGACATTCAGGAGCAATTGTGTCAACTTCTCTGGCCACCTTTGTATTCCAGAGGTCTGCCAGAGCTTCGACATAATCGGCTACCAAAAAGGCAGAAAAATCCCCGAGAGCCATCAGGAATCCATTTGGATCTTCCTAATTGGTTCTCCACCCTCATCTCCTATTTTGTGCTTACTGCTCAACATTCTGATTTTTCAAAAATGCTTGCATGAAGTCCAACCTGTAAACTCATGAGGGTAACAAGAGCAAAAGCAATATATTATATTTTGTTTATTGCATGTATGCGCTTTGAAGTTGCCTATTACCATATAACAATTTCATGTATTTTATAGTAGTATTTAAAGCAAGGAATACCTGAGGTAGTTTGGCCAGTTCCTTCCTCTGAAATCTTCCTTACAGTGCTTGGCATTTGTTGGCAGTCTCCCACCCAAATACTAATCAGGGCTGACTCTGATTAGTTTCCAAGATCACATAGAAACTGGCACAGCATTATGACAAGTAGAGCTAGTGATTCAGGAGCATCCCAGAAAAAAAACTTGAGCGTTAAGGAAGCTCCCTGTTGATGTGAATAAGTGTGCTACATTAAGCATCAACCACAGATGCTCAATTCAAGTAATGCAAATTGAAGCACTACATTTAGCAAAATGGGAAACTTTCTGGTTAGAAATTAATTTTCCAAGCTTTACATTTAACATAGCAAAAAAGGTTTTTCAAGCTCTGTTTATTACACATTTCCAAGCACTGTAGTCTGAGCAAAGAAAGTTTACCAGACATTGCTTTGAACAGTAAAAAGTCTACAGTAGCCACAAGAGGGGCCAAGAACACACAAATCTATCTAAGGGCCCTTCTACACTGCCATATAATTCGGAATATCAAGGCAGATAATCCACATTGAATGGGATTATCTAAATCTACCCTGCTATATAATCCCATTTAAAGCATATAATCTGGATTTTATACAGCTGTGTAGAAGGGGCCTAACTTTCAAGGGAATGCTCTCATTTTGATATTTCCGCTATTCACTCTGATGACCAAAAACCACCAGGCACTGTAATCTAGCAATCTGGAGTTAAAGAGCCATCATGTATGTACCTATTCAATCCCAGTGAAATGTTTGCTTGATGAGGAATAATTCATTACATTCATGCTTAAACTATAACCTGCTATACAAGTAAAATATAAAATAAGTTTGCACAACAACTCGCATACTTGCTCAAAAATTCACTCCAGAGGTATTGAGAAAATACCATCTGTTCTCATACAGAGACAAATTTACACAATTATTTTTAGAATCATGAAGTTGTCAAAATGTTTCAAAAACAGACAAGCTTCTACTTTCCCTTTTAATAATCATAGCTGCTCAGTGCTCACCTTTAAAACTGATTTTTTTAAAATACGGAATAATATGGCGTATAGTACTGTCACCCTATTAATATGTGGATTGCATACCCTCCAACTGTTCTGATTTGGCAGGGACAGTACTGATTAATAAGACATGTTATACTAAATGTTGGAGGGTGTGAGATTGATGCTGTAATTCTACATATTTTAAATTAAAATATAATAGAAGGACTTATTTAATAGAGGTGTGTAGGACTTCATCGTCAATGTAGGCAACAAGCAACCATCATAAAGAGAAGTGTAAAGGCCTTATGCACAACAAGCAATTGGTCTTTAATTTACATGTTTGCCTGCATTCTCCCTAGCCCTGCTCTGCCACAGTGTGAATCTGAGCATTTTTCTACCTGGAGGATAATTCAGATGGAACTCTTCTTCTAGAAGCCAATAAAAAGAATCTTCATTTGTGTTATTACAAAGGAAAGTGAAAACCAACATATTAAACCAAAAAACAGTTTTTAAAATGAAATGAAAACAGCTAGGGCTCAAGGAGAGTCATAATTTTCCTATCACGAAGAAAAAAAAATGCAAAGTTTTCTGTAATAGCTACAATCATCCCATTACAAGTTGAAACACAGCAGTTCAGCTAAATTAAATGCTAATGCAGAAAAGAGAAAGAAACAATATTCAGTGATGCTAGAACCTAGCTGTTATTTTCTTTTTCTCTCCCATCTCTCTTTTAGTCATCTGTTAGGGATGCTATGTACTTTTCAACAAGGGTTTTGCAAACAACTCATCCAAATCCTAAAATGAATTGCAAGAGACAATCATGATAAGATGGATTGTTCTATAATGACACAGTGGTCCAGACATACAACCATAGTAAAAGGAAGTTTAGACAGTATATCTCCAAAATGTTTCAAAACAACACCATAGAAGCGAAAACACCAGGGCAAAAAAGAGAGAAAGCTGGATTTTGCTCACCAATTCCTTTTCGATCTAAACCATGAATCTCACCAGAAGTCTCCACTCACAGTGTTTATGAGGGAGGGGTGGTGAAGAATATAAAAAACAGTTATCTCCCACAGTCTATCACTCTTTTGTCATTGTTCCATTGTCTTGTGCTCTTAAACCTGGCAACCTCTGTTTGCCACTTATCCCTGTCATCAAGCTATAGTTCTCCCCAAACCAAAATATCTACTAAAATTTTAATTGTTGATGTTGCTGCTGCTGTTGATAATCATCATTTTCATCCCTAAAAAAAGTTGTAAAGGCAATTTGAATTTTGAGGGCTGTAATCTGCTTAAATTATATGACTGAACTCATGCACACAAAACTATACTTGAGAATGGAGAAAAAAGTCAAGTAATAACCATGCATTAAATGCAAAATATGATATGAAAAGTCTGGTACTCAAGGTTGAAGATCTTTATGGAACTCTTATAATCAACTTACCTGGGCAGGGGAGACAGATGGAAGTGGCTGCACAGGGGGAATCTGCAGAGGTGCCAGTGGTGTATTGGAAATGGGAGTTTGGTACTGGGGTAACAGTTGAGGTGCAGACTGCTGCACTGGGCAAATGGGCTGGCTGGCGATAACATGCGGTAGAGGAGATGGAGGTGGGATGGAGTGCTGCTGCAGAGAAAAGAAATGCACAAAAATGCCCAAAAGGGCTTTATAGTGTAGGAAGAAGAGGAAGAATGAATCATTACGCTATTGTCAAAAACAATATCCAAAAACTCAATAAGGATGTGTGCAGAAGCCATAGCACGTGTTGTCAATCCCAACTTGAAAAATGGTGGGATATAATTTCCAACAAATAAATCATGTTTTTTAAGGCACAGAGCTAGGAAAAGCTCAATGTTCTGGGCACATACTGTAGAACTGAATCTGTCATACATGCAAACATCATAATGGCAATGTTTAATAATTAATACTGCATAAGCTTCTGTCCAATTACACAGCCACTTCACACCTCTCCATGCATTGAAACCAAGCAACATAGAGGTGTAATTAACAAGGTTTTCTTATTTCATCAAAATCAGGAAATAGTGGTGTCCGTCTTCAAAATGAGCCAATTTTATGGATTGTTCTAAAACTGATTGCAGTGCTATGGTTCCTAATCCAGTGGTTAATTTACACTTCTTTTGATTGTCTTGAAGAAGAAGGGAATACAGTGAACCTTTTTATATATTGCCTTATTAAGCCAAAATATAATTGTCAAGACTGAACTACTAAAGTGTGACTCAAATTGTGTTTAGATGGCTGTATTTCAAACATTTAAAGTAATGTGTAGAACTGGTCCTGCTCACACTGAATGAATCCTTTTATTTAAAAAATATTGTCAGCATTTTAGATTAGCAGTTTTGTATGTTCTTGTGGTGATGGGGCTTTGGCAAATTATGTCTCCAAACAGCCCATATGTTCCTTTTCCCATCAAGCCCTCACAGTTGCCATTCCATCATGGAAAGAGATGGAGAAGTTGGAGAATTGGGCAGGGCAACAAAAGGGAATTGAAGATGAATGGTGCACATTCTTTAGGACACAGCAAGTGAAACTGATCTCCAGAACCTGACCAAATGGAATGCTGGACACTACCCCAGACTCTACAATAACTGGGATAACATGCTAGAACAAATGAAATTAATCTTAGATGAAAATTGAGATCTATATCTCTCTTACTCATTTAGATGAACTGATGCATGTCTAAAAACTCAACCATTTGATTTAAATTCAATAGTTGCATTTGATGATTTTTTAAATAATGTTTTCAGTTCATTTGCTATTTACAAGCAGATCTTGTAATGTAAATCCCTTAGATTTGCTCAGTATCTGCCTGTAATATCAGAAAACAGAGGTCCTCACCTGTTGGCTGGTTAATACAGGTTGTGGTGGTCTCATCTGCACAGGGGCAGCTGATGTGGGATGGACCACAGGAAAGGGGATTGCTGGTTCTTGATAATGCTGTGGTCGTTGAGAAACAGCAGCAGGTGGTGGCTGAACCACTGGAAGTCCAGGCTGAAAGACAGTGAAAAAAAGCAACAAATATTCCTTTAGAAAAGTATATCCTACACAGATTATTGGTTGTGATGTGAAGCAGCAGTGGCAAATGTCTAGCTGCTCAAGAAGGAAGGTAAGCTAATTAATGGCAATAACTCAACTCAACTGAATAAAGGATATATTGGAGTAACAAACACTGGAGTTCAATACCTAAAGAGCTTGCATAACCATGGAAAAAGCAATCTTTATAGATCTCTGTGTTATTTCAATAAACCAGCAAAGCTTCTGTAGACTTCTTATAATATCATATATTGGGGAGTGAGAAAAAAAATCAAGCTAATTGATAGTCTCTACAAGAATAGTAATCTTTAATCAATTTTTGTATCCTAAATCAAATCTTACTCTATATACTCATGTATGTCTAGAAATGTAGTCAAAAATTCAACCTAAAAACCCTGGGTCAACTTATTCACAGTTCAATGTAAGTATGATACTCTTATCAAAGAAGAACAATCTTCTTTTCTGAGTAAAATGGCAAAAAGTGAGAGCCTAGTCCATCCTGAGAGAACTTGAAAGATACACCAGTCCCTCTGCTCTCTCCATCATGGCACCATTTCTGGCTCCTGATTGTGGCTGTGGCAGTGGCTGCCAGTGGTAGCTGACTTCCTGAGATGATGCTGGTGCTTTCCCCTCTCCACAGGCCATATAACAATCAACAATTTTGGCATCAAAACATGGCCACAACTTATACATGAACTCAATTTTATACCAGAGTACATCCAATATGTAAAGCAACAAAATTGCATTAGCAACTAAATGTTAAGCAAAATACTACTTTTATGAAATTTTATTTCCCTTTTCAGCTATCATAAATTCTATGTTGCTTCCTTCCAAATGAGAATAGAAGCAAAAATTTATAAATACTGGAGTGACCTCAAAATACCTACATGTTGATTTGGTATCTCTTACAAAGCTAAAGGGTTTCATATGGATAATAAAAAGATGAAAATAAAACCTACAAGATAATGCATTTATGCAAGGAGTCTCCTATAAATCCTGACATTTGGTGCCTTTTCCGCCTTTTGGATTAAGACAGTGAGGCTATTGTGGAATGTGGGGGGACTATCTATGCTAAGTCTAGGTCAGATTTATTATAGACATTTTGGAAATAAAGGAGAAAAGCCTTTTGATGTGTTAATTCTCCTAAGTGGAAAAGGGTGCAAGAAATTCCAAGAACTACATTACTGCTATATATTTTAATTAGCTAGTTTGCTTCCATGGCCTTGTCCAGCCTGAGTCAAGTTGCCATTGTGTATCAATGGCATTTTATTTCAACTAAGTTTGTGACAGGAATCGGTTTGTTCAGGCATGTTGACTTATTCACAGGCCTTTTCCCATGACATAAGAGGTTCCCAAAGGAACAGAGCAGATCATGGGTAGATTAATTAATCCTAATTAGGTGTTGCTATGGTTCACTTAATAACATAAGGTATGAATTTTATCCATCTTGCTTGCTTCGCCACAGAGAAAGGGAGGAATATGTATGGCACATTTAAGATATATTAATAATTCAGGTTTGTTCAGATTTGCTCCCGAACAGAGGAGTCAAGTCAAGCATTCATGACAGAAAGGTTTAATGAGCAGAATTTGAAGGTTTCTGTAATCCTAGTAGCTGTGATTCACTTGATTCGTCATCCTTTTCTTGCAATCATTTTAGATTTGATCTCAGCAGTTCTACTGCAAGAGGCATCACATTTGGAGTTAGTGTTACCACTGAATCACTATGGTGACAGCAGCTGCCGAACTGCTTGGCATCACAGGTAACAAATACTTGTTAGTGCAGAAGCACTGTGTTCCAGTGGTCTCTGAGGAGTCACATTTGTCAAAGGAAAAAAATTATGAAATGTTCATGTTCAATCACTTGTAATTCCTCTTCCAGTGCCAGTTCCATTAATTCCATTTGTCCAGGATTATTGTAAAAAGAATATGAAATAAAGTATGGATTCCTTTCTAGGTATGCTAAATTTTGGAACTTCTACAACAGACGGGCTGCTTTGTCTCTGTGAAGTATTAAATCCTGGGACAGAGCTTGTAGAGGTGCTAAATAGCTGGTTGGCTTTTAACACAGCAGGAAGAAATATATGACCTCAAGGGTTCTTGAATAAATGAAATAGCAATAATATATGGCTGTATAGATGGCAAGAAAACACAACAAATGAAACAATTGTCAAAACAAGAATGTGAAGGAATTTTAATCTAATCACAGTTAAACTAATAAACATATCTGTGTTTAATTTAATGTACTATCCTCATTTTTGTTTGTTAGAGTGAATTATGTAAAAGAAAGAGTGCATTGTAGTAGTCATATGTTTTTGTGCCACAAATTCATACATACTGGGGAGTAGTACAGATACAGAGCCTGGAATGCAAAAAGATGGTGTGTGTTTTTCAATTATGTGAGGAGAGACATTATACTTACTACTGTTGGCTGCTGGTAGTGTCCCAGTTGCTGAAGACCAGGGGGCAAAGCTTGGCTTTCACTGAGAGGGGGGCTATAAACCCGCTGAATAGCAGGAGGTATTGCATCAGGCATAGAGGAATAGACAACACTTTGCTGGCTGCTCTGGGAGTCTGAATACACTGTTGATCCTTGACCACTGTCAAATGTGCTATCAGCTGAAAAATGAAAAATTAAGAGTGACATTAAAAATCAAGCTAATTAATATAACAAAGATATGTTCAAGAAATAAATTTTCCTATCCCCAAGCCCCAAACAATGTCACGGGTTTAGCAGCCATATTGCAAACTGGAATGACATTTTGCAATGCCTATTGTGTCTGTGATACACACTGCATGGCATGCTTGCACAGCAAGAGTCAGCAACTGCGCATGTTGAATTTTAGGCATTTTTCAGCTTGCAAAACAAGTAATAAATAGGATACTAGTTTTCCTGTGATTCTGGGGAAATATTTTCCTTTGGTTTATCTCCTCTACCTGTATTCCTATTTTAATGCTCACCCAGAAACATTTGCATCTAGAATCCAAAAGTATTAACACTGAAAATTTCCTACTGAATATATTACTGGCTCTATTATTAAAGAACCCTTTGCTATTGAGGAGTAGGAGGAAGGAGGACAAGCATATTCTCTTATATATTCTCTTATCTGGGTGTCTGAAAGAGAAAAAGGATGGTATGGAAAAGCAGGAGGAAGGAGGATGAGTGGAAAGAAGAAGAATGCATGCGTTTCTTTACTCAGTCAGAAGGGAGGGCTGATGAAATGGGTGAGCAGGAGGAGAAAGGGTGAACAGAGGGAGCAGAATGGGGAGAAGGAGAAGGAAAAAGCTGTGATGGACAGGTGGGATGGGAGTGGCAGCAGGACGATGACAAAAGTGTTTACTGAAATTCATAAAATCCTATAAAATGCATGCATATGCAGGGCTTTGTAAAAAAAATAGCTATGTATTTAATGCATTTAAGATAAACAAACATCTGAAATCCAACAGCCTATTTCACTCAGCATCTCCCAGTGGTCAACCAGAAGCCTGAAGGAGGACCACAACCAGGACAGGGCACAACAGCAATCTTCTAATGTTTCCCTCCCACCAACTGATATTCGGCCATGCAGCTTCCAGTCCTGGAGACAGCATATCGCTATTGATATGCTTGAGCTGAATAAGGTTCCAATCCCTAGTTTGCAATTAGTATCTTGTAAAATCTACAGTTTTACTATAGTTGCAATAGAGTTGAGATTAAAAGTCTCACATGCCTATTTTTGAAAAGATACTATACTCTTTTAAAATAAGACATGTTTTTATAAAAGAAAACTTTCTTCATCTACTGAAAAACAGACCCTTCAGTATGAGCTTAAGTCAGCACTGGATTTATATCTACATTTGGGAAGTAACTTTCTTCCAACTTTAGGAAATTGAATTTTGTGTCACATGGGCTCGAGTCAAATTTACCCTTCACTTATAAACATTCTTCAAGGTTCACTTCAATCTTTCCCCCCAGTTTTTCTCTACTCTGTCTTTATATTATAGCAAAACCCTTCAAGTTCTGTTTATAAGCTGTTCTGACTTATGGTGAACCTAAGGTTAATTTATCACAGGGGTTTCCTAGCAGAAATTTTCAGAGATATTTTTTCCTTTGACTTCCTCTGAGGCTTGAGCAGTTCAATTTGTCCAAACTCACCTGGTGGGCCTCCATGGCCAAGGAAGGATTAAAAATCCTGGTCTCAAGAACTGTAGTCCAATGCTCAGACCACTATAACACTCTGGCTCTAGCAAAACTCTAGGCATGTAATAATGCAGAGTTGTTTCTAATACTGATAAATCTAATCTCATTATAGAAATTATTTGTAACCACAAAGGGGAAAAAGAATGTAACTATACAGAGTTAAAAGCAGCAGCTGGAAGCCAAGCTTCTATTTCTTAATAGTTCATAATGTTGTACAGAGACACTAAATTATTTATCTGTGTTTCTGCCCTCTTTGAATATCACAGGCAGCAGAAAGGAAATTATTTATAGCGCTTTTAGAAAGTAAAGCACTGTGCAAAGATCCAAAACAGCATATGATACCGATGTTCTAAACTAAAACACGAAAATATTGGCAATCGTAGGACTAGACATCAATTTATTTTTAAACATACACTTATGCCTTGTAAACAACTAAAGTAAATTATCCATATGCCTTAGTGAAATAAAAAGCATAATTTGAGTTTTTAAACTGTTTTTGTTAAAATGCACATAGCCGTTTGAGATGTAATTATTAGAATATAAGCCAATTTAAATAGGTCTTACAAAATTAGAAAATTATAGTTGCCCATTCTAATTAAATTTGGATTAGTATGGTCTTGGTCAAAAACATTTTAGCCCATTAATATAGTAGCCTGAAACAGTGGGACTCTTTTGTGCTGACAAGTGGATCCAATGATAATCCAGTCTACCTCTTGGCATAGTTCAGATGCTTTATAACAGGAGTGGCAATGCTTTATAACAGGAGATATCAATGGACTTTCTATACCACAGTCAATGGCAAGGAATGCTGTGAACTGTAGTCCATCAAAATTTGGTAGGACAGACAATTCCATCTATAGCAGTGGTTCTCAACCTGTGGACCCCGAGGTGTTTTGGTCTACAATTCCCAGAAATCCCAGTTTACCAGCTGTTAGGATTTCTGGGAGTTGAAGGCCAAAACATCTGGGGACCCAAAGGCTGAGAACTACTGATCTATAGCCAGGTCATTGGATCAATTGCAGTGTGTAAAGGAACTTCTTGCCTCTTTGTACAGTCTCCATAGCGAGGAGGGAGTCCACTCCAGTGTAAAACCACCTTGATCAAAATTAGTTGAAAAGAAAGGGTTTTTTAGAATTAGAAAGAGCCAATGAGCTTCTGATTGGTTCTCAAGCATAAAGTGTATGTGGACTGCTGCAGCAGTAGCAACAACATGAGTCACAATTTATACAGCAAATGGTTAAGGTAGATGCTTGAGTATGCAATTTGTAAAAAATAAACAAACACCCTGATCTCTTGTGTAATTTGTTAACAAAAAAACCAGGAGGTTTTTCCATTAGATTACTTAGCCCAATCGATCTTTTTTCCTACTACTTTTGTCTCACTGTAACTTTCCTGCTGTGCAGTCCACATATGTGCTGGCAGGGTAACATAGCCCACACAGTTTCCCTAAACTTCAATTAATATCTGTGCATCCTTCACTGTAAATGCACAAGTCCCTTGGGCAATTAAAGCTTCAAACCTAAATAAAGGCAGAATCTTAAGTCCAAGTCAGAATCTATTTAATAACGGAAAACCTCTACCCTTCTCTTGCATCAGATAATGTTTTTAGGGTACACAAAGGGGCCTGAATTGGGGGTGGAGGTTGTCATGCTTCTGTTGGAATTATCAGTTGAAATCCTGCAAGCAATTCTTATACGGACAACAAGCACACTCAAACAGAATACTTACATGCAAGAGAAGTGACGCTTGTGGGAAGATTCTGCTGAGAAAGGTGCTGGTCAGCTTCAGGCTCTTCTGGTTCAGACAAGATGTGATGACCAGTATGAGAAAGGTAAGTAACCTGAACTGGTTGTGCTTGTGGGGCCTTTGATTTTTCTGAACTCTCAAGATCCCGTTGATCCTCAGGTTGTAGCATAGGACAAATTCTTTCTCTTCTCCACAGTATTAATGCTACCCTGTCACGTATTGACTTTGCAACTATTTTTACATCGCTCTCATGAAAAAATCCAGCTTCAACCTGAAAGAAAGCCATAATCGATTTTCAAGGATGAATCTACATTAATACATAGTACAATTCATGACTGTAATTTCATAATAGATTTAGGATATATTAGACTGTTCCTTTAAAAAAAGGAGACACATCACTGTAAAAAATCAACATTTGTTCACATAACATATATTTAATTTTATATACGGAATCATGTATGTGAGCAACAACAATTCTATTTAAATATATGTAACCTAACAATTTTAAGATCACTGAAGTTTCATGTAAGATCACTCATTAATAGGATTTTTTCCCCAGTCAATGCATAACAGATGGCTGAAAAGGAAGGAGCATTTTTAGGAATAATTAAAGCCAGTACACACTACATTCATATCTGGCAATCATACAGTTCACATATGTAAACCCATATGTCTGCTTCTTAAATAACTAAAGTGAGAAAATTCCAAATTGAAATGCAACTTGAAAACATAACTTTTTAGAACAAAGGTCTACAGAGATTACCTGTATTTCAAATCTATAAATATAAATGATATGTACAGTATTTGTGTGATATGTGAAGTTATTTTATGTGATGTATTTAATACTGTTTAATGTTTTATCAGGGGATCGTCAATTTTGATGTTTTATAAACTTTTTTTATTGATACCATTGAATTGTTTTGAACCCCTGAGTCCCTTTGGGGTTGATAAGGCAGTACACAAATACCACAAATATAAATAAATAAATAAATAATATACATAGATGGATATTAAACCATGTTTAAGTTGCACTTCTTAACAGAATCATTTGTTTTATGCAACTTTGCACCTGATGACTATTTTATAATTTCTTCTTTACAAAATAATTTCTGTTTTTGAAACAGAGATTATTCAATCTGATAGATGGATTACAGAACAAGTAATATACCAGTTGGGCAGCTGTTCTAAATATAGAATTACCAGTCAGCAATTTTAGAAATACTTAGGAATGAAATATCTGAAAACAGAACCCTATTTGGAATTTGTTGCTTATTTTTTATGAGCACCTTGTTAATGCTTATCGGGAATAGTATACTAGTAGTGTGTTAATGTGTCGTTCATTTTCTAAGAGAGCTATGGTAGACTGTAGCAATATGAAAAGAGAGAGGTGGAAAGACATGTGTAAACATGTTTACATGCTAGCATATACTTTCATGAATTACAACTAACCTCAGATCTATTACTATTATGTGTCTTTGACTCTTACTTATGCTGATCTTATCATAGGCTTTTCTTAGCAAATCTGTTCACTGCCTTCCTCTGAGGCTGAGAGGGTCATCTTGGTTTACAGGGTTGACTGAGGTTTTGAACTCTGGTCTGCTGGGTCTTTAGACCAATATTTAAAGCACTATACATAATCCATCCCATATGTTTTCACCAGAGCGCTACCTATTGATCTACTAACATTTGCATGTTTTTGAACTGCTAGGTTGGCAGAAGCTGGGGCTAACAGCGGAAGCTCACGTCACTCCCCGAATTCAAACCTACAACCTTTTGATCAGCAAGTTCAGCAGTTCTGTGGTTTAACCCACTCTGCCACCGAGGGCTCCTTAGGAGTAACAAGTGTCAGTTAATGTGTTACGTTGAACAGGTAAACATGGTGGTTGTGTGCCTGCAAGTCATTTCTGACTTATAGCAACTGATGTAACACAAAACTTTCTTGGCAAGATTTATTCAAGGGAGGCATGGCATTGGCCTCATTCAGCAGGTTTCCATGGCTGAATTCTGGTCTCCACAGCTGTAGTCCAAAACTCAAACCACTATACACCCTACCCCAAAATAATAGCATTACATACTATTTTTATTCCCAAAACTAAGATGTTCAATGCAAAGTAATTTAAAATGTATTACTTTTAAGATCTATGAAACTGGAACATGTAAAGGAGCACTATCCGATCACATAAATGGACAGTTTGAGCATATTCTCACAAAACCATTTGAAAATCTTTTGTGGCAATGCTATTTTTAAGCTTAAATTAAAGTCAGATTTAAGTATTGTCTTTGAGCCAAACAGAAAACAATCAAACAGTGTGCATATTTATGGTAGGGTCCATCATGTGAAATTACTAATTTAAATATTTGTAAGATCTACATCAGCTGGAGCTCAATTTTAAATAGTTTGTAAACTACAATTAATCTTTATAAAATATGTTTATATTGATTTAAAATTGTTGGAGCAATGTTCAATTGTTATAAGAAAAAGTAAAATAAAATCTATTGCATACATTATCCTACCTCATCAAAACAGAAAATCACCTTTCAGCCAGCTGCTAGGCCTTATTTAGAGAAATTGGATTGTTTTCATGAAAGATAAGTTGGTGGAAGAGACAGGCCACAAAATATTTTTGCCCCTTTCTGAAGTGGTACATGGGGCTCCTTTGGTCCTATAGGCACCCATCTGGGACAGACTGACTGATCCATACTTTCTACTGGCAATTTCACCAAGATACAAGCTTAACACATCAATATTGTGGTCAACCCACTTGAGACCTTTTGATATACTAGTCAAATTAATTTCATATAGTAAATAAAGGAACATAAAAAGCTTTCATGTGAGGAACCTATTGTTCTAATTTATTTATGGGTCCAGATACAGTTGAACAAAGTTGAGATAATTAGGACTATTCTGGGTCAAGTTAGATGGACAGAAACCTAATAACTTAGCTCGAAAACTATTCTGACAGTGTTCCAGCAGCAGGTAGGCAAACTGTAAAGAATGATGTGGCTCCCAATACCATTTCTGCAGCCCACAGACTCCTTTCTACCATTCCATTGAAATCTGACCACAAATTTCAGCAATGTTCTGGTTGAAAAGATACAGACACTTATTTTGGGGAAGATTTTTTATCTCCTGGTTTGCTCCCCAAATTCAGCAACAGGATAGGAAAGCAAGGTTTTCTTACTTCCTTTAAAGTTTTTTTTTCTGGTTTGCTGCCCAAAGTTGATATGGCAATTTGTCAACAAATTAGAGGGTGCAGTTGATGCTGGTTCTGAGAATGGGGAACCTATATAAGGTGCATAGCCCAAACTCTCTGAACCTATTTAAAGTCTGACATTTGAAGAGTGTAATACTAATCCTCCTAACATGCTATGATGCTCATAAATTACATTGAATCCAGGATTTTTTTAAAAACTCATACAAATTTGATTATTTTTGGGAATAGTAATAGCCTTCCTGTTCCAAAGATCTGGAATATCAGATCAGGATTTAGACCTGGGTTCATGTAACAGCCTACAAATCAGAGTTCAATTGAGATATATTCCAAACCATGAAATCAGTATCCAAACCCAGGCTTGTGGTGAGTGTAAAAACCTGGTTATTCTTTTCCTTTATGAGTTTTACAAAAGCGTTCATTTCATAACAATCTATTATTCCTGTGTGTGAAACAACTCAGCTGCAAACATGACAAAAATATCCTAACAATATATCTATTCATCCATATTAGTGCTAAACCTTACATAGTAATATTCTTATTTTCCACCATTTTAAATCAAGAATGAATTTAGATATATTTTTATATTTCTGTGGGAAATGATACAAATTGTGCAGAATCTATTCCAGCAGTTTAAACACAAACATACAGACACAATTATTGCTGTGAAAAGTCAAGCAATTAGATGTTTATACTTAAGTAGCAATTTATACTTTTAAATGGAAATCTGTTTTCCAGTTTTGAATAAACTGAATTTATATAAACCAAATACAGGGACCTCAACTCTCTTCTGTTTTCCAACTACAATATCATTTATAGTTTTAAACAAATATTCTGTGCTGAAATTTTTTAATGAAATTTACTTTACCAGATTAGCTCCTGGTGTCCTTTGAGATTTTAAGTACTACTTATATACTTTTTTTTTGTCAGGAGAAGTTTATTTTACCATTTCTTGTGCAACATCATCAGGAGTTTCCTTCTCCAGATCAAAAGTAAACTCAATGGCTCCATTATCTTTGGGTTTTCCTTTCAGTTTCTTAGGATCTTCTACCCAGAGTCTTAAGGCAATAGAGGATTTCCTACCATCATCTTCTTCTGCAAGTTCCACTCTTACCCCAGTATCTTCAGCAAAAAAGGCATGGCTTAGCAAATCTTTAATTTCGTACCTGGAGAAAAAACAAACTGCAAAATCAGAGTAAAGGCACAACTGGGGCACAACTGGGGCACAACTGGACCACAAGGCCATCCAGTCTAAACTTCTGCTATATACAATCAAAGCACTCTTGACATATGCTCACCCAGGCTTTGTTTGTGTGTGTTTTATTAAGGGCATGTGTCTTAGAGGAAATTAATGTCTTATGATTACTATTTAGCAAGAAAAAAATGGGAGAAGGACATAAAGGCTGCATTCACCATTTAAAGAATTCTGAAGAAAGTGATGTAACCATATTCAAAATAGAAAAATTCAACCTCCTTGGTTGAAATTCTGACCAGATACACCTTTATGTTTTTGAACCCAGCTTGAATGTGTTATTCTACATCCAATTTTCCAGTCAGTTACTTCTGGACTTTTCAGGCTTCCGTGACTGGGGTGATGACATCTACTCTCTCTAGCTGTTTTCTGAGGTACCCACTATTCTCTTCACTGGCATCTCATTGCAAAATGGCAGTGGTGTTGCATCACCCCAGCAGCATGGTGGTGGCATCGAATTGACATGTTATTCCTAAGGAGTCCATGGAGCAACAGTGTGTCTCCCTGTTCCTACAGTAATTTCCTGCTACAGAAGTTATACGTTCCTGCTGTACGGGATGTGACAGAAAAGATATACAGAACTTAATATGATCATATTTATTACTATTGACAGATATCAACCTTTAATACCCCCTCCCTGGCTTTACGCGGATGGTAAATTATATTTGCATTAAGATAAAAATTTGGAAGACACCACAAGTTTATAGTAATTGTGAACATGAGAAATCTTTGAGTTTCATCTTCTGAAATCCATCCCTAGAGAGTAATGAAACTAGTGTAAATTTTCCCCAGATCTCCTTTGAGAAATCACTGAATGATCTATTACACACTTGACCTGTAAATTATCCAGCAGACTGACAAAATTAATTTCTATCCTTTGAATGTTGAGAAACAATATGGAAAAGGATCATGCACTTAGCTCCAACCAGGAAAACATATAAAAGAATCCTAAGAAGCTAATCAACTTAAAATTTATTCCCTCTCCCAAAGCTTTTATCAGTTTGTTCCAGTCAAGCAATCAGTTAAAACCAGTTTGATTGATTGTTTTAAATATAGCAGAAATTTATTATATTAAACAAACCTTTCTTCTTTATTTTTGCAAATGCACTCTCCAATTATCTCCTTAATTTCAGGGTCAGTAACTTTATCAAAACTTGCTGGTTTGACACCCTTTAGGAAGAAAAAAGCATCATCAGTTCTGTGTCATCCTCACCATACTCACAATAGATTTGCGTTTACTCAAATCAGGTAGACTTCCATATCCATGGATTCACCATCCACAGTTTTAAACCCACCCCACTCAAAAAAGATAAATAAGGGCTTTCATTTTACTGCACCATTATAGTACAGTGGAACTTGTTCATCCATGGATTTTGGTATGCATGGGGGATCCTGGAACCAACCCACTGCGGATACCAAGGTCTCACCGAATGCTTCCTTATTAATGACTTAAAGAGAATATAATGAAATTGTTTATTTTTTAAAAGTCCAACAATCTTGTGTGTGTGTGTGTGTGTGTGTGTATAGATATAGATATAGATATAGATATAGGCCAATCAAACTTCATTGCCAATTGGAATTCATGGGATAAACCTGTTAAAATGTATCTGTACAATTCAGATACATTTTGTATACCTTAATTGTTTACATTCTAAGGGTTTAAGAACTGCTTAGAAAGCAGTGGTACCTTGTGAAAATGCATCATGATTAATGAGAATAACATTAACACTTGTCTCAAAACACATAAAAGTGATCTAATAATCAGGTTAAAGCCGTGTTCTCCATTCTCGTTCCCTTCAGATGTATTAAACTATAACATCCACCTTCCCCAGCCAGAACGGAGTTAATGAGAACTGTATTCCAATACATCCAGAGTGCCAATTTGGAGAAACTGGCCCACAGTGATAAATATCCTTTTTTATTAGACAGATAGACTTTATGTCTACATTTATTCATAAACAGAATATTCAATTCTACATTCAAATGTTTGCAGCATTCAATTGTCCTCTGTCGACACTGGACAGACTTAGAACACATTTATGTGAAGCTGTGAAAGCATACTTTGTTTCATGCAGATATAATCACTTTAATGAAAGAGATCCATTCTAGACTGTTTACAAAGGACATTAACAAGGCTCTGGCATGACTGTAAATGAAAAATGTACCCAAGAAAGCAAGGATTTTGTCATACAAAAGAAAAGTACTAATGTAAGAAGTATAAAAGTAGTGTTTTCCTAGGACAACATCCAAAAGTTGAGCAAGAGACTCCTGCTTCAACAACAGGACTCCCTCATTCTCTTCTTTTCCCTGTGCCCACTATGAACCCACAAAATTTGCTCTAGATAGGCTCCAACCTTTGGGAACAGAATAGAGAGCTATTAGTGCAGATGGGGACCTGCTTCACATTTCAATCCAAAACAATAACAATAACATCACAACAACTTCAATCAAACACATAAAAGTACTATTCAAGCTGTTGACCCTATTTGTAAAGTAGGGCTTAGCAATAGATTTTTAATAGTTTGGACTAGAACCCAAAACTAAACATACCATGGTCACTGGAGCCATCAGCTCTTACTACAAAACACACAGACATCCAAGAAACTTACCCAGAAACCTCTATCTGTCATTTGTCCTTCAAGTTAATTGATCCTGCCAGTCCATGCAAACTTCCTAAAATAATCCCATACTCCTTCCTGCTGTGTCCTAATTGGCTTGAGAGAATTAGGCAAAGTATTCTGATACATTTTCTGCCTTTATTAAAATCTATGGGAAGGATTTAGAAGTCACACTAAGGAAAAATATTATCAGTGCACTCTTCCTGCTAAGGCACAAACTGAGGGTTACAATGCTACAGTCTCAAATATTTGTGGAGCAGCTAGCTGCCAATAATGGAGAGACAGGTAAATTGACTCCAGTAGGAAGATCAGCAATCCAAGTGCAATTACTTGTTTGGGTTTGAGCATGGAAGAAAGGAGTGAGTGCCACTGGGGATTTCACTAACTTCCACATATAAATGGTGCCCCCTTGTTGTGGGGGAGAGGCTTGAGTACCCTAATGAAGTTGTGGGCTATGCTGGCGGTGGCATAATAGCCACCGGTAGGGCCTCCCATGCCAGACAGGTCACAACCAAAGGGTCTGACAAAGAGCGTCAATGGGCTGGATGGACTCTCTAGCCTTTTGGCAACCATCCTAAGAGAAGGAAAACTGTGATTTCAAACCCAGACAGATGGTGCTTGTTTAACCCTGTAAGGTCAACCATCTAAGAGAAGGAAACTTGAACCAAACCTATGACCTGAGGACTTCGCTGCCACTGTCCTAAGCTTGCTAGGCCCCGGCAGACGAACCTTTGGTTTAAAGGGTGAGGCCATTTCTGTGCACACTGTGCTCCACCAGAAGGGTCCTTTGCACAGGTTCGAAGGACACATCCAACCTCTAAATCATGAACGCGCTTGTAGAAAGTGTGGGATGAGTCCTTCCTGAATCTTCATTCGTGAAGAAAAGCCAAGAGAGAGACATATAAATATGAAATCATAAATGTACATTGATAACTTCAGTAGCAAGTGGCATTAGAATGTTCAAGCTTTCTCAATAATATCTTGATAGATATATGCTGAAAGAGTTAACAATAAAAAAAACCATAATCTGAAGAAGAAAATGCCCATATGTATGAAAAATATCCCAACTTACACAGGTTACTTTCCTGTAAATTTGAGCAGCATTCTGGCATTCTGAATATGGATATTCTGAGGTAGCCATTTCCAACATACACATTCCAAAAGCATATACATCCACTGATTCATCATAGTGTTCTTCATACATTTCTGGAGCCATAAATTCTGGAGTACCTGAACACAAATACACAGTTGATTTGTATATACTCATCAGCACATACAGGATCAAGTCTTCCATTCTCATATTACAAATATCAAAAAGGATGCTAAAATTTATCAATCTGAGAACACCTTGTGCAAGCATGTGAATATAGACACACTCAGCATTTTAAGTTGAAGTAATTGTAAATACTGTGTTGGCTCAAAGGTGCCATTTTCCATGCTAAGGATATTTTTCCATGGAGAGAAGAACTGTCTTAATTGGATGTTATACATTTGCAAGGAAAAACAAGTAAATCCAAAGTCTACAGCCAATCTTCCATCTTGAACTACTACAGACATAGCAGCTGCTGGGCTTCAGAAGCACCTAAAATTATAGTGCTGTGTGAACACTTGAGATACTTATTGTGCAAGGATTAGAACAGGGGTGCTCAGAATGGTGATCTCGATCACCAGGGTGATCTTCGGGCCTCATCCTGGTGATCTTCAGACCCCTGACCAGGTTTTTTGCTGTTGGTCCTCTTCACGCGCCCCTGCACGCTGCAAAGAAGTCCTTCGTCGTTGCTCCTCCCCGCTCCCTGCTCGTGCGCCGCTTCCAAAAGCTCCAGAGTCCAAGAGGCAGAATGGGCCCCTCTTTTGGATTCCTCCTCCTCCCTCCGTCCTTCTCCAGCCACTCAGAGTCGTAGGAGACCAAAGGGGGCGGGCCTGGATGACGCGATGCATGGCTGGCCCCACGCACATGCGCAGAAGCCTCTCGGACTTCTCCTGAGCTCTTGGAGGCGGCACGCATGCTGGCGGCGTGGAAATAGGAGCAACGACAGAGGAGGAGGAGAAGGATGCTTTGGGGTAATTTCCTTACCGCATCTCAAAGGTCGGTCTTTTTACTTTGGGGTGGGTGCTTGATTGTTCTGTGGCATGTCTCTTTGTTTATTTTTAATGTTTAAAAATGGCATTTTAGCTCCAAAGCCTCTCTGCTTGCTTTGTTCCTTGAGAATACAGTATATGTTGGGGAATATGGAAATGTGGCAGAAATGGGGTGGTTGGATGTATTTTTGCATGCCCCTTTGTTTACCTTGCTGAGTATTAAATGGCCTTGCAGTTCAAAAGCCTCTCTTCTTACTTTCTGGCTGATAATATGTGTGGTAATATGGCAGTGTGGGAGAAATGGGGTGGTTGGATGTATTTTTATGCTCTGTTTTATATTGTTTTTATTAAATTGAAATGTTGATGTTTTGCAACTTCATTTTATGTAAACTGCCCCGAGCCTGCTGGAAGGAGCGGTACATAAAAATGAATAATAAATATAAATAAATAAATAAGAAAATAGTTATACGTTTTACATTTCTGGGTAGGTGATCTTTGGGACTTGGTTTTTTAATCAGTAGCTCCCATGCTGAAAAAGTGTGAGCACCCCTGGATTAGAAGAACAGGGCTGCTGGCTGTTTCCTTTGAATAAAATCCATATAGCTTACTTGCATGCAATTTACTTTTACAATATAAGTAAATTTATTTCATTTTTTGCATTTGTGCCCCATCCCTGCTCAATTTCCACCTCTATTAAGTTACTAAAATGAAAGTTAGTGGCCAATGGCTCCTCAGTAAATACAGGAAAGCTTTATGATCTCACAATCGACTATGAATAAATTCATTTGCCGGTCTGAGTTCCTCGATAGAGGTGAGAAGGTCGGGGTACAAAAGTTTTAAATAAATAAATAATAAAATAAATATTTGTGCCTCTCTGACTTGGGCTTTCAATTATAGCACCTTTGACACACACACAAAAGCTAAATCTAGTCCTGGCCTTACCTCCTCAAGACACAGGAAAATTGTGGCGCATGACAAGGATTTGAAGAGGAACAACACACTGTTGCAGAAATTACGGGTCTTCAATATTGGCTTCATGTTCCATTAAACAACACTTTAAGCTCAATGATTAAAGATCCGTTAATTAACAAAAATAATTTAAAGCCAATAAGAAACGTATTAAAGCTTAGTAGAATTCCCCACACCCAAAGCTAGTATTTTAGCTGATGTACAACATTCACCTTCATTATAATTATGCCATTTTAACACTGTGAGGAAACATCAATTACCATTCTGTGCCTTTCTGACAAATGAACCCAATGGTAACTACATAAACTATATTTATTGACTGACACAAATCTGAGTACTGAAGAGGTATTTTAATTATTGTTTCAAAACTGAAAGTCATTTACAACCTCACAAAGGCTCCCTTTATGTACAAAGATAGGAGGAAAAACAAAAGGAACAGTGATCAAAGCAGTACAGAATAAAACCCATTGAGATAGCTTGGTAATTTAGATACAACAGTCTTGTTGAACAAGCAATTAACAAAGCACCATTCTTTTCCTTGAAGGCATGTAATTCATCAAAAATAGCAAAATGTCAATAAAAAGGTGTTCAAGACATTGCCACACAAAGCACTTTTAGCAAATTATAAAACATGGTCTAAAATGTGTCATGTGTAAGGGTTTGGATAAGTGAGAATCCATAGTAATTTGGTCATGGCGTAACAGTGATGTACATATGGTTTTCTTTAAAACTCAGAGATTAAAAAGTGTGTCTGCATTGACAAAAAGCTCTATAATGGAGATAACAAAAGTTAAAGCTTTCCTCACAGAAAGAAGATCTCTCAGGGCCCTTCCACCTAGCCCTATATTCCAGAATAACAAGACAGAAAATCCCACAATATCTGCTTTGAACTGGGTTATCTGAGTCCACACTCGGATAATGTGGGATTTTCTGCATTGATATTCTGAAATATAGGGCTGGGTGGAAGGGTCCTTTGAACATTGCTGACAAGGAGAGACAACAGGAATCTGGACCTTTTTGTTAAAAGCAACAGTAGGTGCTGAATCCAGAGTGCATAACCCAAAATTATGAACTAGTTAGAAATATTTATTTACCCAATTATTAACATTATCTAATTTTGTTAACATTATTTATCTAATTTAATTAATGACAATGATATATCCTTCAAATGACAATTATATATCCTTCAAAAAGACAAACAAATTGCCAGTGAAATCCAATAGCAACATATCAGACAGAAAGGTAACGGAGTATCCTATTGGACTACAGGAAGCATTTTTTATTTCTAAGCTAACAAAGATGAGGGGAGGGGAAATTGATAGGGATTTGTTGTGCTACAGGTGGTTCTAGTGTTGAGCTGTCCTTTAAAAAAGGGGTGAAGAAACCATATGTAGTTTCCAGGATCCATTTCATCTTCTCTGCTGAGCAGGATTGCAGTCTCAATTTTTTTTCCTTTCAATATTAAAGATGAATTACAGTCCTTCCAAATATAATATGATCCCTGTATTTGTAGGGGACATATTTCCAGAATTTGCATGGATGCACAGAACCTTGAGAATTATGACTGGGATCCAACCAAAGTTCGATTTAAATCCTATTTATCTTCTTATTTCTCTATAAAAGTTTATAAGCAAAATTGCACACTATGGAATTTATTATTTAGTAAATATTACAGTAGACAGTAGACAAATGATTTGTGCAATAGATACATTTAATGATTGAATTATAGAGAGATTAATAAAATAGAGAATTATGGTTGAAAAAAACCCAGCAGCTGAAATTCTGCATCAAGGAAAGGAAATTTACATTTATGCTCATGGAGTTATGCAGTGCCACTTTGCTAATGAATGGCAAAGCTAAGTGCGCATGCATATTTCTCTGTGCAGTGAAATATGTGCAGATCCATGCACAATGGTACTGGATGCACTACTCTGGTTTCATAACCTTAAACTGACCACATTTCTTCTCCATTGAACAAAAATCTCCAGCGGCTTTCCATAGGAGAACTTGTTCACAGGTATTTATTTATTTATTTATTTATTTATTTATTTATTTATAGCATGTATATACTGCCTTTCTCAGCCCTGGGGGGACTCTACTGGTAGGACAGTAGAAGGATGCCGCCTACTATTAATAGCAAGTTTTCATTCACACATAATACAGAACAAGATTTGCTGATGACAGGTCATAGAATCTGGGGGAAAACTTTGTCAGTAGATCATAAGACATTTCACCATAACAGACAAATTGAAGAGTATTTCACATAGAGCAAGTAGCTAAACTGTTCCACAAGGGGAAAAAATTCCAGCAGAATATAGGAATGGGGAGATTCAACATTATTTACTTCAAATTGTGTTGGGGAAGGTGTTAAAATAGTTTGCTCCCCTGTATCCAGAACTGTCCTATACAAGTTGCTATAACAGAGTATAGGATGTGGTGTAACTCAGTAACAGCACACCATCTCTGGGAAACAAATAGGGATAGACATATTAGAAATGAACAGATTCAATCAAGGAGCAATGGCCCTTAACCTGCAAGACCCGAAGAGGGCTGTTGATGACAAGATGTCTTGAAGACCTCTCACTATAGGGTCACCATAAGTTGAAGTCAACTTGACAGCAGTAAACAGTAACTAAGGGAGCATGCAATTTGAATGACAGAATGTCCAACATGCAACTATGCCTCCTGATCTCATGTCTTAACAACTCTAAACAGCAAACAGTGATAGAAGAAAGAAAGGGACTTTTGTGCACGTGCGCGCGCACACACACATAAATAGCCAACCCTCCAAAGAACTTGATGACAAGTTGGGATCCAGACAATAAATACATTATTCCATAGTAACAAACAAAATTGACCACAAAGGCAAAGGGGGGGACCATGTTCCTGAAGATATTTCCATGTCTCCTCTTTGCTCTGTGTGTCTACTGAACTTTATTCCCTACTTCAACCAACAGTGGTATAAAAAGTCTTGAGCATTGGAGAAGCACTCCTCTCAACATGAACAGAAGTTCTCTGATACCTCTTAAGGACATGGGTACTGTGTGAATACTCATAGGGCAGCCCCATCTTCAGGAGGTGGTCACAATGGTGGCAGAGGTAACTTGCCCCACTGCTCAACTCTCAAGGCTGGGGCAACAGTCTGAATGTACTTAGTTCCAGCTATTGGGAGCCAGGGATTGGGATGAGGGGCCCACTAGTTAGCCAAGTGAACTGTGGGAGGGAGGCATCTCCATTGTACAGTAATTGTGATTTTTACTGAAACCCAATATCCTCTAAATTTGGAAGGCTGGCTGTATACTATTATTTGATGAAACTATTTATATAATTATGATATTATTTTACAAAACAATTGACAACAGAATTGAGGTAAATCCACAGTAAAACAGAATTTGTTTCAAAACAAAGACAATTCTTAATTCTGCTTTTGTAAGAAATTACAATATTACAGCTTCAGGAACAGTGGGGGGTGGGGTTCCAATTTCAGACATTGCCACAAGATAGTTTTATAAAGTTGTAAATCAAATAGTCTGGTGAGAATCAACTGTTCTATCTATTTATCTATCTATCATATATATATGATATATACATACACACACACACATATATATACATACATATACATATATTTATACATAGAGAATATATAATTAAGTTGCTTACCTATCACACTTTTGGCAAATGAAGCTCTCTTGAGAGTTGCCAAACCTAAATCTCCTATCTTCACAGATCCAGTTGGTCCAGTTATAAAAATATTGTCACATTTTAAATCTCTGTGAATAATTGGTGGAGTTCTGGTGTGCAGAAACAGGAGACCTTTCAAAATTTGCCGGCACCAGCTACGAAGGACTTTTGGTTTCATCACTTTAAATCTTTTCAAATATCTGAAACAGAAACATATTCAACAGAATAAAAATAATCCTATATGAACAACATCAGACAACAAAACAACAATGAAAATCATGTTGGTATAGAACTTTATTTGGTGAAAATTACTATTCTTTTTCAAACAAACTTTGAGGTAGGGTGTTTGTCTTACTAACAATATAAATTTATTATTTCAGGCTCTAAAACACTAACATCCTTTCCAATCTGGCTTCAGACCAGTCATCAAACAGAAACAGCTTTGGTCACCTTGGTGGATGATCTATGCAGATAGACTGACCGGGGGAGTGTGACCCTAATATCTCTCTTGGACCTCTCAGCAGCTTTTGATACCATTGATCATGGCATCCTTCCGGGAAGGCTTGAAGGAATGGGGATAGGAGGCACTGTGCTACAGTAGTTCCAGTCCTTCCTTGCAGATCAGTCCCAGAAGGTGGTGTTGGGGAAGTCCTGATCAACCTCATGGCCATCCCACAGGGCTCATCTATATCCCCAATGTTATTTAACATGTACCTAAAACCACTGGAAGAGTTTTGGAGTTCAGTATCATCTGTATGCAGATGATGCCCAACTCTACTACTCCTGATCACCTGATGCCAAGGAAGCGGTCTTGCCCTTGAACCTTTGTCTGAAGGCAGTGATGGACTGGATGAGGGTGAACAAGTTGACGTCAATCCAAACAAGATGGAAGTACTACTGGTGTCTTGGAGGAGGGATTTGGGAACGGCATTTCAACCTGAGCCAGATAGGGTTGCACTCCCCTTGAAATCTCAGGTGCAAAGTTTGGGGGTCACCTTGGACTCAGCTTTAAACCTGGAAGCCCAGTTGGCAGTGGTGACTAGGTTGGCCTTCACACAACTAAAGCTTGTGAGCCAACTGGACCCATTAATGGAGACTCCGGATGTGGCCTCAATGAGGTGTTGGTTACATCCAGATTGGACTACTGCAACATGCTCTTTGTAGACCTAGCCTTTGAAGAGCGTCTGGAAATTGCAGTTCATACAGAAAGCAGCAGTCAGACTTCTGACGGGTACAAACTTCATGGAGCATACTATGCCTATCCTGAAGCAGCTCCACTGGTTGCCTGTCTAGTTCCAGGCTCAATTCAAGGTGCTGTTGATAACCTATAAAGCTTCAATCTAACCTATCTGGAGCACCGTGTCTCCCGATACATCCCAGGATGCAAACGTAGGTCAAGCAGGGGAACTTGAATCAACATGTGAGGTGCCATCAGTATGTGTTTGTGCATAACTAGAGGAGGCTGTTTCTCGGGTGCAGCCCCAACCCTCTGGAACTCCCTTCCTGAAGAACTAAGGGCTGCTCCATCTTTATGTATAGAGTATCTGTGGTTAAGGGGGAAATTATTTGGCAGAACTATTTACTTACTGATATTTGTAGCATAATTTCAAGATATAATTTAATTAGCATAATACTGATATACCCTCTGCGTTAAATACTTTGAACAATTGTCTTGCTTTTAAAACAAGCAGTGAAATATCTCAGTGGGGCAAAAAATATATTCTCTTAAGCAGAAAAAAGTTGTTTCCGTTGATGCCATCATCAAATTGAACAGGCTTAGCAGCATCATAAAACGTTAATTAGTATGATTCAGATTAATAAAACATGTCAGTTTGTTTTCAATGAGCCAAATGCTTCTTCCCCTCCTCTCTCATCAGTGATGAATTATTTTATTGTGGCTTGATAATAGATGGTATGAATGAAGAACCAATAGATTCACTCCAAAATACAAGGGGAAGAGGAAATAAGGACAGAATTGCTGATGTTTGCATAATAAAGCAACAGACTAAGGCACAGTAGGAGTGAAATTTAATCTTCTATTATTTCGAAGGCAGACAGACAAGCTGTCTCAAAGTAGGAGGACTTCATTTCTTAACAACAGAGAAATCTGAGATGAAGCAAATGAATTTTTCATAGCAAATTCATGGCTAATACTGTTTTGTAATGAGCATTATATGGCTAATACTTACGTTTTCAGGGTTCCCGAGGTCATTAGTTCTGTAACTAGCACAATACATTTCTTGCCTTTCAAACATGATTCCCAAAAGTCATAAAATCTAACAATGTTTGGGTGCTGAAGGCCTTTTAACATCTCTGCTTCCTCTTTAAACCTTTGCCTTTCCACTTTCGTCAGCTTTCTATCCTGCATTAAAAAAAATGTGTTAATAACCAGCCTAACAAAACTCGGATCCAAAGATTCTGGTGCACAAGCAAAAGTCATTTCTGCTGACACAGCAGTGGAGATTCGCCCACACATTCCCCTCCGTAAATGCTGCTGAGGGATTTGTTAACCCTCTGGATGTTGTTTTGAGAACTGCAGAAAGATGCAGATAGGAGGCATACTCAGCAAGATCCCCTATACCAGTGACAGCGAACCTTTTAGAGACCAAGTGCCCAAACCAGGGGTGCGTGGATTGTGTAATGTGTGGGCAGGGTGTGAGCAAGGGGGATAAGCGAGTGGGCAGGCAAGCAGGGGCCTGGTGATGGCACTTGTGCTAGGAGAGAGGGTGCTGTGTGCCCCTTCTGGCATTCATGCCATAGGTTCATCACCACCACTGTCCAATACAAACAAACAGACCTTTCACCCATCCAGGAAAATACTCGTAATTTTGATCTAAACTATTTGTTTTATCATCTGTAAAGCAACCACACAAAACTCAAAGCAATTATTCCTATAAGTGCCAAGTATGTTATAAACTTCCTGTTTTATATTGATAAAAGCAATGAACATCCTAAAGCAAAGGATACATTCCTAATCTTGTAATAATGTACACAGTGACATCTAGACGAGATTCATAGGACAAAATTTAGAATCATATTTCAACTTCTCAACTATTATAATATATGATTAACAAGACAGACCTTGAATTCATCTAGCTTCAGAGGACTAAAACATAGCACTGTCATTTTGGACTACTTTCCCCTAGGTTTCCTCTTAATTGTTTCATTGCTTCAGTCAAACTTCTGCATTGGAAATACATGTAACTGACATGTTGTAGCTTGTTCTGCCCCAATCCAAGTTTTGTTTATTTTTCATATATCTTATACCATGCTTCTACACAACTATCCAAATTGTATGCTTGCATGTGCACAGGCCTCTACCCTCTGGAAATAAAATTATAAAATTTTGCATATTATCATCAGTAAATGCACCAGACAAAATTAGACCACAACTTCTGTCTTTTACTCAACAGGTTTGTTTCAGGAAGGAACAGATCATAACTAGTATTGATTGAACCTACTCTCTGAAAGTCATGGATATTTAATCTACACTATAATAAACTGGTGGCAGCAGGAACCAGCTAAATTCATGTAATGATACAAAATAGTTATTCACGCTACCAAGAAATCAAACCGTCAGAATACTTACAGTAATTTTTGTGAAGAAAGGGATAGTTGCCCATCTGGCTAAGAGTGCATTTATACTACAGAATTAATGTAATTTGACTTCACTTTAACTGCCATGGCTCAATGCTATGGAATTATGAAAAAAGGAGTTTCTCCCTCACAAGTAAATCTGCTCCACCCCTATCTCACCCCGTGTTTTTAGCTTTAGTGTGTTATCCTGTACATGCGGCCCGCTCACTGTTACTGTGTTATGAATGATTTTATTTTAATTTTATATTGTTTGTTGTATTTCTATGCCTTAAGTAATGTATTATGTTATTGTTTGTGCTGTGATTTCATTTATTGTATTGTGCTATTGGGCTTGGCCTCATATAAGCCACCCCAAGTCCCCATTGGGGAGATGGTGGCAGGGTATAAATATGATGATGATGATGATGATGATTATTATTATTATTATTTTGAACCTTCTCTGCCAAAGAATGCTAGTGCCTCACCAAGTGACAACTCCCATGATTTCACAGCACTGAGTCATGATAGTTATAGGGGTGTCAAACTTTGTTATTTTGACAGTGTAGACATCCCCTAAAAACAGTTTACTTGTGGGAGAGTACTTTTCTGAGGAGGCTGGTATATGGCAGGAAGACTAAGGAGTTAGGAAGCTAAGCATGAGTGATCTGAAAAACAGAAACTTAAAGGAAGAAAGATTCAATAGAAGGTAAGGAAATGAAAAATAAATGTGGGGAAAGGCAGAAGATATAGGACACAGGTTACGGTGAAAAAGGGATAATTTTGATGTAGCTGTCAATATGTACAATTGTAACAGATTTTTTTCTAGTTATAACTTTTATTTCAACGAACAACCTGGCAAAACCACTTCTATAAAATCTATAAAAATTCAGGGGGTTGCCATAAGTCTACAGATGACTTCAAGATACATGAACATACACACACACTCTATCCAACTTTGCTACCTAACAGCAGTCAAGAGGTGAGATAACCATTTCCACTTTTAATTACCTATTTAATTATCCAGCTATAGGTTTATACTCTACAGCAGTTCCTCTTTTAATCACAACATATTAAATACATCTTAGTCCAAAACAAGTTTGATGGTTGTTAAACCAAGATATTAAATATTTGCTACAAAGATTCCTATGCCAAAATCTTAGTTTAAAACAGAAGAGGGCAAATGTGGGAAACTAGGGGTTTTCATTGTTCCTGTGAGACCATGGGGTGAACACCCTTCTCACCACAAAATTCTACCACACACACACACACACACACAAATCACAAGTTCTTTTGCCCCAAAACTCTATCTGGGGCTGGGTCTAGCAACCTTCAAAATTGATTTGGATTTGGCTAAAACCTATTTAATATGTTGTGAAAAACCCAGAATGTGTTTAACCTCCTCCCTCTGGGCCATTTTAGGATGAGGAGTGGACATTTTTCAAAGCAGGATGTGGAGGGAATTCAGATTCCCAAACATGAAGAAAATGCCTCCCATTCTCTCTAGAGGGCATTAGGATTCATTCTGGGGCAGACATTTTTTAACCTCTATGAGGTCACAAAGTTATTGCAGGGACTACATGAGGTCCACACTTTGATCATTCATGGTTTTTTAAAAAAAGTTCTGCTGAAAGATATCTCAGAATATTTGATGACAACCTCTAATATAGAAAGACCAAAATATAGAAAGACATTTGCCTAAGTGCTAGGATTGTAGCTTTTGAGATAACTGCAGGTCAGAGCTTACAGTATCTAAACCAGTGGTCCATTGCGTAATCATGTATAGACAGTCATATCCGCCCAAACCAAGATTGTTAATTTCTTCATAGATTATTTTTCAGATCATTATTGTAACTAACATCACCTCAATATGCCACTTTCAGCATGAATTTCTAAGAGGCAAAGCTATGTAACAAATAGTCTCTTTGACAGATCAGCAGGAAAAATAAAAAGGCAAGCCTCATTATTTTAGCTACAACATAGGACAGGAGCCAGCCAAAAAAACAAAACAAAAAATCCTTCTGACTGCATAAAAAACTGATTCCAGCAAAACTAGAAAACAGCCCCCCCCCCCCCAATAATTAATTTAAAATTTTAAAGCATTCAAATATGGTTTACTGCTAGCATGGAGAATTGGGGGGGGGGGAGTTTCAAATAATTTCTCAACATACAGTAAGTTGGATACAGCACCCAGAAGACATCAGATGTTAGAAGCTAAATAAAGTCAGACTTGGATGTGGGTTACATTTAAGAAGAATGGAACAGCAAATCACCTATGAATACTCCCTGCTTTAAAAAAACACCCCTATGAACTTCAGAAGTTACCACAAAACAACTGCTGACAAATACATATACAATGAATACTGTTGATGTGGTGCACCTTCAAGTCATTTTTGATTTATGGCAACATGAAGGGGAAATTACCACAGGGTTTTATTGGCAAGACTTTTTCAGAGGCGCTTGGCTTTTCCCTGATGCTGAGATTGTACAACTTTTCTAATGCCTAAGTGGGGATTGAAACTCCAATCTCCAGAGTTGTATAATGCCATGTTGATTCTGACACTGAATATACTGAAAAGAAAATACCTGCTCCTCATATCGCAAAGAACAAGGTACTGATGTTTTTCTATGTGGGAATATATGCACATTCTAAAGATTATTTGCATCCTTAAAAGTGTGCTAGTATGGATGATCTTTGGAGTCTGAAAGCCTAAGGTGACAGTTGACAACCATTTTAGTTGGGGAGAGGTTTTCATTATCTCAAAGCACAATGAAAAACTGTTATTTTGGTTACTCAGAGCAATGATCCAAAATATGATATTGCAGCTATTATACAGTGTTTAGTTTTCTCTAGGTTCATCAAGCAGGCTTCAATTCAAGTCAGGGATGCTTAGAGCAACACTGTCAATCTCCTTGATCAGGGAGGCTGTTTGAATGGGGGGTAGGGGCAGTATATATTTTGTCTTGACTTAGGGGCTAATTGCTCCAGTTTTCAGTTCACAATATTATTACTCATGACAACATGTCATCAACTTTGGTGATTACAGTCTCTAACAAGGCACGCTCTCTGCTCCTTTTCTGTACAGCACAAAAGATTCTGAAAATGCAACAAAAGGTATTTCCAGAAAGACAGGCAAAAAGCCTCCCAACCCCTTCTCCTCACCTATTACTTATTGGTTCTTTCTTTTTAATGTAAACCATGCTGATTAAATCAAAAAGAAGTTGAGGTCAATCTGTGTATAAATGTGAATTTGAATAATATTCCAGACACCTAGTTCCATGACCGAGAGCGAGTATGAGCCCTGGTCTCAAGACACAGCACAATGTTCAAATCACTACACCAAATTAGCTCTGCAGATATATAATGGGAATGTATACTCATACATTTTTGACTGCAATGCCCTTGCTAAGGCTCATGTTCAAACTCCATGAACCATCCAAGGGCAAACATGTTGCTGAAGCCTAGCCAAAGTGCAAGGTCTTCCAAAGAGGCTTAAGAGCTCATCTCCTGGCACAAAATGGCCCCACCTAGTTGTGGTTTGTGGCTCAGAAACTACTTATGAAAAAGAGCAAGTCAAACAACCACAAATAATGAGCCAACATGACCACAAACTACAACTTTTCTATTTTCTGTGTGTATTTACAAATCTTCTAGATTGCATCATATAAACATTGCCTGCAGATACTGAACTCACAAGGGACAAATTTCACAAGAATTTGGCCCCATCCAGACAGGCCTTAAAACTGAGACCTGTCTGGGTTTTTACTGGAGGCATAAAACGAGCCCCCCAGTAAAAACAAATTATTTGGAATAACCTTTATTATTCTGAATTAATTAAATACCCTATTCAGGCCCAGATTACCCATAAGGCTACCCTAGGCCATGGCCTCGGGCGGCACTTTTGGGGGGCAGCAGATCCAGACCCCCCCAAATTTTTAAAAAATCCCCCAATTTTTTAATTTAAAAAAAAAAATTCAAAAAAAGGGCGCATGCACGGCCGCCCCCTCCCTTTGCTCTGCTCCCCTCGGCTCTGCTTTAGGAGGGAGGGAGGATTGGCTCCGCCCCTGACTCCACCCCTCCTCGCCGACGTGGAGCCGATCCACCCTCCCTCCTAAAGCCGGCCTGAAAAGGGCATGACAACGCAAGGGAGGAGGGCCGGTGGTGCGAATTCTCTCCGCCTCCTCCTCCCTCCCTGGCGACGTCAAGCCAGGGAGGCGGAGAGAAGCCGCGCCGCTGCCCCTCCTCCCTTGCATCATCACGCCAGGGAGGAGGGAGGAGGGCCTGGCGACGTCAAGCCAGGGGAAGCCGCGCTCTCCCCTCCTCCCTGGCTTCATCACGCCAGGCAGGGGGGAAGCTGTGACTCCTCTCGCCTCCTCCTCCCTTGCATCACGCCAGCCCCACCAAAAAGGGGTGGGCGGCACGCAGGACACGCGGCGGAAGGGCGCCTCTTTCTCCTCCTCGCCCCGCCCTCCTTCCTGCAATCCGGCGAGGAGGCGGGGGCAGGGAGGAGCGGAGCCGGGGGAGGGGCGGAGCCAGGGGAGGGGCGGAGGCAGACCCTTTGGCCTTGGGTGGCAAAAGGGCCTGATCCGGGCCTGACCCTATTAAATTCAGGCCTTCTTGAAAAGCCCAGTTCTAATGGGTTATTGAGCCTGTGAAGATTCACCCCTGGGTAGATCCAGCACTACCTGGACCTACCCGGGGGGTAAGTCCCCATTTGTCACCTTGAGCCTTTGGCAGTTCTGAAGCCAGAAGATCCAGGATGGCACCCAACCTTCCCCCCCCCCCCCAGCCCCCAAAACATTTAAAACTAAAAACTTACCCAGCTGCCATTAATGTGATCCTTGCATCCTCCTGGTGCAAAGAAATAATGTGCCAGGAGGAGAAGCAGTGAGGGTTGTACCGGGGGGCTTCGGGGTGGCTGCATGCCATCCCGATAGTAATCAGGATGGCATGTAGACACCCCGGGGAAAGCTCGGGTTTCTGGGGTGGCATGGGGACTTAAACTCACACTCAAGCAGGTTTCTCGAACCCACTTCAGCATGGGTCAAGTGATGCCTGGAAGCACCCAGAATGGTAATTCTGCATTACTAGTAAAAAGCCAACAGTCAATTTTAGGCTGTTTTTCGGTGTTTGACTCACTTGGTGCATTAATAAATGCAGAATCAATGGAGTTTGATACCATTTAACAGGTATGGCTCAATGTTATGTAATTATGGGAGTTACAGTTTTACAAGATCTTTAGCCTTCCCTGCCATAGAGTGCTGGTATCTCGCCAAACTACAATTAATGATAGCAATACACTAAATCAGAGTTTAAATTATACTAGTTTTACTTGTAATATTTTTTCAGTTGGACTACAGTTCCTAGGTATAAGTTGGAAGCAGAAGTTGAAAATTTTTATTTTGATGGAATACATCTCTAAGCTATTATTCAAAGCAGTATGTGGGAATGTGTTAAAACAGAGCTGAAAAAGGTCTTATCCCCACCTCCCCCATTCAAAGCAGAAAGTTTAATTTCCATGCAGCTTTGTATTTTGTCATTTGTTGGGGTCTTTATTTTTCATCTGAATGACACGTTTTGAGCAACTGCGGTTTATCTATCAGCTGAATGTCATTACCAGGAGCTACGCTTGAGCCAACATTACCCACTGTTCTTAGATCTCACATTTTGGCCCTGACAACTAACGGCACAGAATGTCTGAATGTCAAATTATAGAAACTATGGCAAAACACTTCAACGGATGTATCTCCATTTGCAACAAAATCTAGGATTGGTCGTAAATACTGCTGCTTTGAACCAGCCCTGCCTTGGTGTTTACCCCTCTCTACTCCTGAACTGCCTCATCAGGGGAAGAAAAGTCTTCCCTGTTTGGTTCAGTTCTGCTGGATAACCACCTCTACCTGTGTCATTTTTCATTGCTATAGCAGCAGACATGGAGTTCCAGAGAAACCATGGTTGTTGCTTGGCAGTTTTTCCGGGTTAAGTGAACTCCTTTCTCCTTTCTCCTTTCTCCTCTCCAGATTACATGAGCGTTTTTGCTTACATCAGCAATAGCACCCAGGGGTGACCACATGGTTTTTGGCAAAAGATGACATGGGTAAATGTCATCCCATTTTTCCATACCACATAATTTGGGAAAAGTGGGGTGGTGCCACTGACCCATGTGAACAGTGGCACCTTTTCCAAATCAGAACCAACTCGGCTGTTCCCCAAAATAAGTGCAATGTGCCCTAATCTCACACAGCATTATACTATATTAATCATTCCCAGTTTTATGCAAGTTCTTTATCCCTGAAGACAAATGCCTTGAGTAGACAGTGGTTCTTATTTCCAGCATCTTTCTGGATGGAGGTTCTGTACCTACTGCATCTAAAAACAGTAGATGGAATTTTGCACTGCAAACCACTTCATTGTTTGTCAGATCAAGCACAACAGAACAATTCTCTCTATGTTTAAAAGATGTAGAGCAGGGGTGCTCACACTTTTTCAGCATGCAAGCTACTCTTAAAGCAACCAAGTCCAAAAGATCTACCTGCTGCTGCCGCCGTGCGCTCCCGCGTGTTCCCACTGCCGTGCACTCTTGCCACCGCGCGTGCTCCTGCTGCTGTTTTCCACCCACGCAGTGCTTCTTTTGCCTGCGGGGCATTGCAGGAAGGAGAAAGCACGAGGCGGGGCATCCAAAGGGAGCGCTTTGCCCTGCCTGTCTCGCCGGCAATGGAGGCTACACAGCTGCTTCTGGACGAGAGAGGCAGGGCGCTCCCCCCAGAGGCCCCGCCTCGTGCGTCCTTCTTCCTGCAATGCCCTGCAGGCTAAAGAAGCACCGGAAGAGCGGAAGCCAGTAGCAGGAACGCACGTGCGTGCGCATGGCAGGAGTGCCCCATCTGGCTGGTGAGGCCCGAAGATCACCTGGAAGAGGGCCGAAGATCTACTAGTAGCTCCCGAGCTACCTAATGAGCACCCCTGATGTAGAGACACTTAAACAACCGGTCTGACGGCCACAATTTTTTGAACAACAAAAGAAGTCTGTGAAGTCTGTCTTTATTGTACAGCCTTGAAATGTCACATATATTTGGACTCTGAAGTTATATGGAAAAGGAAAAGAAAGAAACTCGTCCATAACCTCCTTCAATGTGAACACAAATGTTATGTAAACAGTTACATTTTTAATCACCTTATATGGCTGGCTTGCCTTTCAGCTTATTTCAGTTTGGGTTTTATCTTTACTGGGACATGAAATCTTGGCACTGAGTGACGCACCATATAATTTATTTTAAAATAAATGAAAGCCTTTCATGGCCAGCAGAGAAAGCAAATGAGTTTAAGATAAACTTTAACCTTCAAACATTCAGATATTTTTCATGAAAATAATGGGGGAAAATCAGTACAATAGAATAAATGTATAAAGTTCAGCAAGAGAGTTGCTTACTAGATTACAAAAAAGAACTGAAGATTTAGACTACTTTTATACCATAAATAATAACTAATGGAGACACGTGGCATTTTTTTAAATCTTTCAGGACTTTAACAATAGGTGGGGGAATGAAACCAAATTAGAAATAGATACAGATATAAAGCTCAGCAAGTAATTCTATTTCAATATATTGTAGTAAATGAAAGCAAGTGGGTAAGGGATTGTGTCCCACTGTGTCCACCCAACATCAGAACAGACTTCCCATTCTCCTGCAGTCTCCCATATGCCCCTAAATCTCTACCAGAAGGTTTGGGACACTTCCAGGGCAGATTTGGCAGAACACAGGGTCTGAGTATTCCCAATATATAAGCCACTAAACAAAATTCCATAGAGATGGGAGGAACATATGTTTTTTGCTGGTGTTGGGTTGTATAAAATCTGTTAATTAGAATCCAATTTATTTTGGAAGCCCATTCAATATGTCTTCATAGTTCATCTTTGTGAAACTACTGAACAGCACATAAATAAAAATCAATTGCAGAGATGCTTAAAATGTAAACTACTTGTATAAGAAGCTGCATTAATATAAAACTCTAACAATTAATGCCATTTGACACCATTGTAACTGGCATGGATTAATGCTATGGAATTCTGAGAGTTGTATTTTTACCTGGTCTTCTGTTCAGAATTCCACAGGACTCTACCACGGCAGTTAAAGTGGTGTCAAGTGCCATTAATTCTATAGTGTACATATACTCTACGTAAAAGTCATGATGGAAGAAAACCTTTATTTCAGACACTTCTCTTACATCTTTCTCTGTTTAGAGATCCCACTACACTCCTCAAAAATAATTGTAGTTTGTGTGTTCTGCATCTGAGCTTGTCACTGCTTGATGGTAAACATGGAAATAATAAGTGATTCCTGTGCTCATGTCAAAGTTTACCTAACAAAGAAGATTCCCTACCTGTGATAAAAACTTAAAACCTTAAGTTAGCAATATACTATAACTGTCTTCTGCCAGAGTTGTCCTTGATTGAGGTTATTTCATCAGTTTTATATAATCCAAACTGTCAAACTGACAAGGTTATAGAAACTAGAAATTATATTAGGAAACTGCATTTGGAGCAGCAGTGGGGATCTTAGCCAGGACATGTGACACACATGGCTTAATAACAATAATGTTATTATACAGTTTTTATTAACAATGAACACTTCAGTCCTATTTTCATATGTATGGAAAACTTTTCTCAGATGTCTCTCATGTGATAACAACTTTAATTTACTTCACGGCATGCATTTCTTGTATGTGAAGCAGCATTGTGATAAATGAATTCCACTCAGAAAAATATTTGTCAATCCCAGAATACCTTTGTAAAAATCAGGCCTTTTCATAGGACCCTGTGGAATAGAATGAAAGGCAGTATAAAACTGATTGGCTAAATGGCAACACCTACAACTGTGGGCCTTTCTACACAAGCCCTAAAATATGGAAGGAATATATGGTATATTAAAAACAAAAAGTTAAAAACATCTCAATCTTAAAACCAATTACTAAAACCACGCAATCCAAAAGCATAGTCCAGGAGCCATTCCAGTCATAAATTGCACCATTTCTGTGGCTATATGAGTTCCAGAATCATTCTCTCCTGATGTTTTGCCAACATCTATGGTAGGCATCCTCAGATGCTATTCAATGCTAATCAAGCTGGTCAATTGCAACATTCACACCTGCCTCTAACAGACAAGAGTTCTTTGTCCCACTCTGGACATTCCACAGATACATAAACCCCATTCTTATAGTTTCCAACAGACCTCACAGCCTCTGAAGATGCCTGCCATAGATGTGGGCTAGATGTCAGGAGAGAGTGCTTCTGGGACATGGCCATACAGCCCAGAAAACTCACAGCAACCCAAAACATATATTATTTATTGTGATTAAAACCTGTCATGTCATATACCAATATTTGACTTTCTGAGCAGAGCATAATGTATTTTGAAACACCATGTACACTATCTTAATAAATATAACAATACAGATAGATTGGAGAGGCAACATATACAGAAATTATCTATACAGAGCTAGGAACCAATTGTACATGTGTATGTGCTTTTGATAGAGATTTCTCAATTTGATTGTTAATTTCACCTGATTTGAAACCCAGTTTGAACATTCAAGCATTCTAAGATGCTAGGATCAAGTATGACCCATTTTCCTAAACAGTTTGCACACAATATGGCCAGCAGAATAGGACAGCCTTTGCCATGTGGTAGCACAGTGCTAGAAATAACTTCCACTCACGTGGTATGCTGGGGCAAGTGTAGAGAAGCTGCACATGCTTGAATTATTTCCAAAATATTTATTTGCTTTCCCTAACTAGGCAACATCACAGTCTAGTCATCCACCATGATCCATAACCCTTAAAATATATCTACAGGGATTCAAGCCAAATCCTCCCCATATGGAAGGATTTGGCTTGAATCCCTGTATATATATTGAATCCTTATAGCTATATATTTTATACTTCCCATATGGACTTCTGCTCACACAACATAAGGACCCCATCTACTTCTCCCTGTGTAGCCACTGTGCACCCCTCTATCTGAAGGGCAGCCCAGCACTTTACATCATATTCTGTATGTGCAGAAAGCTCAGCTGAGTAAGGAGGAACATAGTATCCCATGAATAGTGAGATACAACTGGACTTCGTCAAAAATTGCAGAATAATTATTTTCACCCTAAAATTCATTTTGAACATCTGCACCCTGGCTATTTTCAGAAAATTACACTGGAGAGCCAAAAACAGCATTATGCTTTGGAGAGTACCCAGGGTGGAGCCCAACCAGTGTGTCCCTGCTGATGGAAGACATCCATCAGTAGAATGGGGTGAGAGGTCGTTCTTGCTGTGCTTTCTGCACCTGTCTTCCATGGCCTGCTCCCAGTGAAGATAACTACATTGCTTAATATAAAAACAATGACCCTCTCAGCCAATAGTGAAGGATTGCTACAAGGTGCTTTAATAATACTAGCTCAAAATCAACACATCAGCAAATTATATGAAAGATGAGAGAGACATTATCACTTGCTTAAAACTGTCTAGCCTGGGCAATCTCAATCATCTTACTCCTACCCATTTTACAGGAAAATGTATCTTATAAAGATTTGTCATGCAAAGATACAGAAGGACATATTCTGTGTATCTATGCAGTAAATGAACAGAAAAATGCCAAATTGTGGCTTGTATCTAAGCTTCAGTGAAAAAGGATCTAGATTTTTGGAGGACAAAACTCCTAAGAGGGTCCTTCTACACTACCAAAAGTCTCCTGAGATTTCGTTCTAACCCCCAACCCAAACCACAGGCTTTTCCTCAGGGGTTGGCATCCAGCTCCCCATCCCCCCCCCCCCAAAAAAAACCCCGGCCCAAATGCTCCCAATGAGAAGTACTCCTGATGAGTGAAAATTAAATTTCAGGAGGTGGGGGGAGGAAGAGGGTCCTCCCCCCCTCCTGATGCATGATTTTCACGTGTCAGGATTACTCTGCAGAGGGGCCTATGCTGCCAGCCGGACCCTTGGATACATTTTTAGGGAGAAATGGGGACCTGGGGGAGAGGAGGTGGGCATCCTCTTGTTCCTTTGGGCTCCAGGAGCCCAAAGAACTGAGATAGCTATAAGGATTGACCCCCCAGGACGGCAGAAGCCATCCTGGGAGTCAATCCCCATAGGACCCACACCTGGAAAGATCCAGACTTTAGCTTAAGGTTCAGAAATTTCCAGGTGTTTTATTAATCCAGAGCAAACTGGGATATTTTCCAGATTAATTTGATTTTACCCGAAGCGTCATTTGGAAGCCTCAGGTAAAACCCAGACAGGTATCGGATTAAAGGCCTATCTGGAAGGGCCCTGAGTTTAACAATTAGCATTTTTACCACCACAAAACACAGAAATGTGAGAAAAGTGCATGATAAAATTGCAGTAAGAGTCCACTTTTTAATAAAAATGTAGAAAACACGAAATTAAAAACTGCATATAGAAATATACTGTTAAAGATAAATGCATTCACCAACTTCATGAAAGTCACTTATAAGAAAGTATTATGGTTTCTCTCAAGAGTGAGTTCCTGACTCTCTCACTTTCTGTTGTCTCACACCTGTTCTTAACTATGTGTTGTTTGTAAGTCAGATGTTTGTAAATTGTAACACATGAACTGCCTGTATAATGAATAGCTATCAGTAGTTTAAGCATTAGTGAAACCTTAAAAACCTATGCTAAAAAGAATAAAATATTGTATCTACATACACATCTACACACTTCTGTTTTCGACTCATGATCAAACTGTCTTGTGTATTTTAAAAAATGCAAATTGCCACATCTTGAAAAAGAGACTGCTGTTCTTCACAATGACTGCCGCATATACTGCAAAGCAAATTGCAAGAAAATAGGTACTAGGACAGGAAGTCAAGGAGATGTGATAATGAGAGTGATTCATGTTCTAAATAAATTATGAACAAAGCTTTAAGCAAGGAAGCAGAGCTAGAAGACGGATCGGAGAACTTTTTTTCTCCCTACAATTTCTCCAAAGTGAAAGATGCATGGGCAAACTTCAGAACTCCAAGCGTTTTGGACTTCAACTCCCAGAAATCCTAGTCAGCTTCCTGACAGTTAAGAACTGTGGGAGTTGAACATGTCAGCTTATTTCCCCCCTGCAAAAAAATCCAAATAAAAATCTATATCATAAAGAACTGTGGGAGTTGAAATTCAAAACACTGGAGGGCCAGTTTGCCCATACCTGATCTATACTGTAGAATTAATGCAGTTTGACACCAATTTTACTGTCATGGCTCAATGCTATGAAATCAAGGGAACTATAGTTTTACGAGATCTTTATTGCTCTCTGCCAAAACTACTGACCTCAGGATTCCATAGCATTGAGTCATAGTGCCATTTAAATTCAAACTGCAACCAATCTACTGTGTAAAAGCTCCCATGGCTCAGCAAAGCAAATAGTCATTTGAAGTTGTCATTTCTTTTTTTTTTGTTACTAACAGGAGCTTCAGAAACATGATTTATATTGAGGCAACTTCATGGAAGAACAATCTTAAATACTGTTCAGCACTGCCTTTTCAACAAATTAACATCATTATATTACTTTTTTTGTTTTAAGATGAGTTAAATATGGCTCTCCCCATCATATTTAATTTAAATCCTAAAATATTGACTTTCCAGTTTTGACAAAAAAAACCCCATGTACCAGGTCATTAATTAGATTTCAAGGTAAGGTGCAGAGCCAGCCAGCTGTCTGAAGTATGTGCCAAGACATAACCCGAAACAACATTCTAGTGCAGACATACTGGTCATTAAACATACCATAAATAATTTTACAATTTTCCTTCTACCAGATTTGCCAAGACTTTGCTGAATCATGTGAAAATGAACTTGGATAAGTGATTGCTGATACTCTAAATGCCAAATAAATACATATCAAATAATTTCATAAAATTATGATTTCAAAAATATCTCTGCAATAAAACTATACCCAAGTCATTGTACTTTATACTGTTCTTAACACATACTCTTACATTGCTTGTTCACAAAGTTAAAGAAGCATCACATGGACCAGAAAACCAGAGAACATGTCAAGCAACAAAAAAACAGAACAGATATTTTGTGTTAAAATGCAAGTGGTAATCAATTTAATTGTCAAGTGTTACTGTAGCCTAGGAATATAGCCTGAATAAGAAAAGCACGGACAAGATATAGGAATGAATGCAAGGGATATAAGACCTAGTACTCCAAATTTCCCTGTGCCTCCTTCTTCAGTGTCGGGTGTCAATCTGCTGAGCAGGCCCATAAGGAAGTAGCTTTCACTTGCGTTTGCTTGAATGCAAGTAAAAAATTGCCATGATTGGGGGGCCCAATTTGGAGAATACATGCATTCATGCAAATATGAATAGAACTACCACCCATATTTTCCTTCTCAACACTGGAAGTCCAGGGATTAATTGGACAGAACTGTGACACACATAGTGATACAGTGGAAAAGGGTCCAATGCTCCTGGCATGTGTTCTTGTTGTGATCTGTTGTGATTTTTCAGGGATCATTTTAGAGTGAACAAAATATCCTCCACCAATTGTATCTGGCTGTTTGCAGTTAGTAAGTTTCATAGTGAAACACCAGATATGCCCTTATTTGGCTTAACTCTGCTATCTTGCTTTCATGGATGAAAAGACAATTAGAGCTTATGCTGACAGCAAAAGAAATATGGTGTGGGAATGATTTATGCATTTGTTAAATACCACCATACGCTTTCTCTGATTACACAAGAGGCACAGAATCCCATTTTTGGTTAAAGAAACACCGTCAAGGTTCAGTAGGCCTAAGTCTGTCATCTCTTGACAAGCAAGTGTACCGCAGCGTCTTTCACTAGGAACTGGCATTTTACCAAACAACTGTTCTTTGAATCAAGTACATTTAGAAGTAAAATCAGACGGGACTTGGAAGGCAGAAATTAGTATGCAAACTAGTAAATTTGGCCTCCCACTACCGCTATGTTTGTTGATTTTTATGGTTTAAATACATCACATATCTAGCTATAGATATATTGCCAATCATGCATTTTCACAAACTTCAGAAAGTGAACTAGCAGTCTTGCAAATAATGGGATGGCTTTCTATGTCTAGGGATGTTTTTGTTTGACTGTTAACTGGGATACGACTCCGGATGCATTCTGGAGTGCTGCAATCCCAAAAGGATTCTGCCATGTGTTATTTCTGAATATTTAGAGCAGCTGGAAAGCTTGTACAAATGGGTGATTGCCATGTTAGTGGTTTAAATAGATCTGAACCAAAAGAAATCAGGGTACATAAGTCATGAAGTTAAGATGTACAGTTAAACAAAAATTAAGCAGCCACTTCTTGGGTTATTTCAATCAAAGACGCTTACTCAGAATTCTCATTAAGTTCACTGGTATGTAAAGAAAGATTTTCAGCCTCAGTATATAACCCTAAATATAATTAAAAGGAAGTTATAACTTGTGAACACAATGGGATTTTATTTCCATATAAGCAAGCAGCCACCGTAAGTAGTGATATCTAGCCTACACACGTGCTTCCATTTTCTTCAATGGGCAAAGCCCATGTCTCTGCCAAGTCAAAATGTTCCCTTTCATAGAAAGAAAGCAAACCTATCTAAAATGGCATCCCTTCCCTGTTCAGTGCTGTAAAAGAAATATAAAAAGAAAGGAAAATGAAGGAAGAGCATCCTCAACCTGCTTGGGAAGGAAGGGGAAAGAAGGGGGATCACGTTCACTGCAGGTATCAGAACTGCAGTTGAAGGGACCCATAAAATAACGGCAGAGATGGCTTTTTTTCTATGAATTCGTTTATTTATTTTGTACCAAAAGCCTTGCATAAATTAGTATAAAATTTATAAAAATAGAAGGGGCACAAGTGGCTAAATATCTTTTGACCAAAAACGGGCAACAGCGACCATATTGTCTGTAGGCTTAAACAATTCTTCCTCTGTTCATGAGACAGGACATTGCAGACAAGCATACAGATGTAGAGTTGTCTGTTCTGCTCCACAGTCACACAAGATGGAGAACTTTTTAGGTAGTGCCATTTTGCCAGATTGTCTTTTGATTTGCCCACTCCATTTCTTAGTCTGTTCAGGGACTTCCAAGTTGCCTATTCTTGGTTTGTTCCTGGAGGCAGACCCTCATGGAGGGCTATCCAATTGGGATTTCCTGGTTTAGCTGCTGTTGCTGGGAGAATGTTAAGATGAGTGGTCATTCTCATTAAGCTTTTCTTTGATTTGAGTCTACAGGGAGGAGGCAGTGAAAAAAGCAAATTCTATGCTTGGCATGATCAGGAAGGGAATCGAAAATAGGTCGGCAAATGTTGTATTGCCTCTCTACAAATCTATGGTGAGGCCACATCTGGAGTACTGTGTACAATTCTGGTCACCGCACCTCAAGAAGGATATAACGGAACTGGAAAAGGTACAAAGAAGGGCAACAAAAATGATCCAAGGGATGGAGCAGCTCCCTTATGAAATCAGGTTGCAACGCCTTGGTCTTTTCAGCCTTGAAAGATGGCGTTTAAGAGGTGACTTGATCGAAGTGTATAAAATCATGCATGGGATAGAAAAGGTGAATAAAGAAAAAATATTTTCTCTGTCACACAACACTAGGACTAGGGGGCACTCCCTAAAGCTCCAAGGTAGGAAAGTTAGGACTAATAAAGGGAAATATTTCTTCACCCAGAGGGTCATTGGGTTATGGAACTCACTTCCAGAGGAGGTTGTGACAGCTGTCAGTCTGGACAGCTTCAAGGCAGGATTAGACAGATTCATGGATACCAAGGGAATCAGTAGCTACTGAAATGGGCATCCAAGTGCCACCTCTGTGTTGATGGAGGCAGGCAGGATTTTCCCCGGGTACTGGTTGTGGGGGGTCGGGAGCAGGTGAGGGTTTTGCCCTCCTTTCTGCTAGAGATCCCTGTGTACAACTGGTGGGCCACTGTGTGACACAGAATGCTGGACTAGATGGGCTGAGGCCCAATTCAGCATGGCTCTTCTTATGTTCTTATGTTCTTATGATGCCTTTCACAGTGTTCAGCCTTATTTCTCTCACAGTTAGCAGCAACTTCCTGTCGCACATCATGGGGGATAATGCCAGTTAGCTTGTAGAGTTTATCAACAGGTTTCAGCTTAAGACATCCTGTGATTATTCTGCATGTTTTGTTCAATGCTATGTTCACCTGCTTTCATTATCCTATCAATGAAGAGGTGCATTCCATCAATGACTGAGAGGTCAACCAACAACACAACAACATTGTACGGCAAGTACCAGCCATACTATTATCCTGCAATTGTCCTTCTATAATAGTGATTTATCAGCCTCATAGGATAAAATGCCTAGCTACCACTGAAGCAGATGAGATGTAAATATCGTTAATGCAGATTAGATTGTGCATATATTTCAGAAAGCATGAAAGGCAGGATGATTGTTGACATGAAAATTCTAAACAGACCCTATCACAGTGGGTTCCAACTGTGGTTTCTAGAGCCGTAGCTCAGTCCTCAAACCACTACATGAGAATGTTTCTGCAGAAATGATTCTAATAATAATACAGAAACAGTTTGAAAGAATATCCAGGAACTAGGTGGAGCAAAACCTAGAGACAAGTTTTATACTGTACATGTGGGGATTAAACATAATAGTCCACATCTATGAAAATAAAAGACCAAGTCCATGGGAAAACATTTAGCCAGCATCAGGAATCAAGTAAAACCATAGGTTCAAAAGATCATGCTTACGACAAACAGCGAGACAGTGGCTATGTTAGGTGACTGTTTCCCCAAGGGTTTTAAAATCTGGGAGCCAAGACTTAGACCAGCAGGAACAAAAATATGGGGAAAGCAACAAACCTGGTGCCAAATTCTACAGTGCTGATTGCTACCACTTGGGATGCTATCAGTTCCTTAAGAGTACTTCCTGGGGAAGATGCTATAGCTTGATCGGCTACAGATATTCAAGTTCCAGAGCACCAAGTCTGAAAGTAAAGCTAAGCGTAATCATAATTCAGATTAGTATTTTGAAATTACTATGCAGCAGAGGGCATCTACCTTTTAATTCAAACACCACCAAGAAAACAGAAAATAATTTACCTAAGGATCTGAGTTAAAAACAATTTTTCAAGTCATTAAGTAGCCATTCAAAACATTTTGAAACAACATTGCTACTGATGCTGCTGCTATTTTAAAAGACATAGTAGCCTGAAAGTGATACCTTGTATGTTTCTATGTTTAATTGCTAAATACAGACTAAAGTGACTGAAAAGGACATTCAAGTGCCACCTCGGAGTTGGATGAGGTAGGCAGGATTTCCCTGGGTACTGGTTGTGGGGGGTCGGGAGCAGGTCAGGGTTTTGCCCTCCCTTCTGCTAGAGATCCCCGTGTACAACTGGTGGGCCACTGTGTGATACAGAATGCTGGACTAGATGGGCTGAGGTCCGATTCAGCATGGCTCTTCTTATGTTCTTAAAGTGAGAAAAAGAGGTGACCAAGCTCAAAACTGCATGAAAATCCTGTTCTCTGTCCAGAGAGCATTTGTCCCAATGCAAGTCAAATTTGATCATCAAATGATGTATGATCATCAATACAAACATATGCACATACATTTATTATTCATATTATCACTTATACAAATACATTTCAATTCAGAAGTCATTGGAAAAAATGCTTATTGGGCACTCTTGAATTTATGGTTCAGGACTAAAGCCATCAAAGCAATCTACTTAGTCGTTTCAGCAGTCTGAAATTTGAATAGTCTACAAAAATTTGTCCCTGACTGAAGGTGAAACCTGGACTCAGCCAAAAAATTTGGCAGAAATGAGTAGCAGTGGGAAGACAATGTATGGAAACAGATTTTGTTTTTCAGTCACTTGGCCACTAAAAGTAATATTTTGCTGTTGCTTTGCAAGGTTACCAGTAGGGATTAGGAAAACAGTGCATTAAGAAAGTGACATGTGTTAATCCTTTATTTGACAGGTTCAGTATTGTGATTATTGTTTGTACAAGAATCTTGCAATTCTTCTACAAAAGCCATATTTTTTAAAATACAAGTCAATAGACTTGAAATGAAGAACCAATGTTTTAATTTAAAATTACACACACACACACACACAAACACAAACAGTTTGACATTTATCATTCCTTTGATACACTGGCCACAGCAGGGAGAAAAGGATGAATCAAGTATTATCTCTGCTTGGTCATGTTCCAAAATTAAAAACTTCATAATAAGCTAACATTCTCATGAGATATTCTTAAAAGCCTATTAAGTATATTAGACATTACCTTGAATGTCCCTTGCAATAAGCTGAAGGGCAAAAATGATACATCAAACATTATGAACTTTTTTATACATTATCAAGATTAAAATGAGAATTCAGGCATAACTCAGTTAACACAACCTCTGACAAAGCATTTCCCTTTTTTTTCACAAAGTATTTTTACGCCCACTCTGCTTCCACCTTTCCTCCTTATCCTCTGCCTACCTGGAAGTTTATTTAGCTGAATCATCATTGGGAGGATGATGAAGGAATGCTGGAGAAACATAGGCTTTCAGTATCGGTTTGCAACAGCATGTTTGCAGTAAGCTATGCAGTAAAACCCGGGAAGGGGTGTAATTGTATTCTAGCTGTTCCTACTGAAGCTTTGTGTTCCTGCCTACAACACACAAGGTAAGAACAGCTGCCTCCAGAATCTCTTACTAAGCATGTGTCAACAGCAAAACAGAGAGAAATTGGGAAATTAAACATGTCTCACTAGGAACTCCCAGCATGATAAAAGGAATAGATCTATAGGTTTGAACACGAACAAAATAAATCTTCTCTGGAAGAAGCTTTCAAGTGGTTTCTAGAAGGATCAAAATATTTCTGTTTAACTGAGCTGGTTGTTTCATTTCACATGTGTAAATTGTCACATTTTGCATAAAAATGTTGATGAAAATTGTTGAAGTTATCTTCTTTGTAGTTAAGGAATCTATCTCAATTCATTTCAAGTTATTATCTCTAGTCTAAACGTCTTGTTAAAGATGTGATACCCAGAAACACATCTACTTTGCTAACTGACACATATGTCTATTTCAAACCAATACTTTCCTTCTAAAATGGCAGCAAAAGAGAGCTCCAGAATAGTTTTGACCAATTTACAAAACTGGGATTTACAAAGTTTTGTGACCATCAGCACAAATTATTGCCATGGGGCAATTGCACTAAAACATGAGTGTGGCTAGTAATAAAGCATGCACTTGAAAGAAAAGCAAATTGCAGAGGCTAAAAGATTATTACTTTACTTGAATACAGAAGAAGGGGCTGATCAATATCTGAAACACTCCACAGTTCTCTCTGTTTGATCTCAAACATATATTCCTTATCAACCAGACTATCCTCACTTCATACTGCAAATATACAGGATTCTCTCTCACACGCACGCACGCACACACACACACAAACTTTTGGGTTCAAACCATGCAAAAAGAAGCTTTCATATATACATACACATTATTTCAATTACACAAATGCATTGTATGCACACTGACTCTCGTTCATCCATCGCATACATACCTTCCTGAAACAACATACAGCAGCTATTTACAACAACAATAATAATCTTTATTTATACCCCACCGGCATCTCCCTTATGGGGACTCAGGGTGCCTAACATGAGGCCAAACCCTTTAAAAAATACAATGCAACACAATAAAATATAGAATACAAAAAACAAAATTACATCCGAAAATAAATTACAATAACAAAATGAAACAATAAAGCAAATTCACACAGTATAAAAATGAACAGAATGGGCAGGCCAAATGGACAAGATAAAATGAAAAAATGATAAAACCCTGGGTGAGATAGGTATAAAAGTATGTACATGAGGGGAGCCCAAAGAAGATAAAAACAGTGGGGTAAGACTGTCTACCTTATCACTCCCTTCACATGTGACCAATAGCCCCATACACTAGCCCAAGTCTCCCAAGCCACTGGGCCACTCTGTTAGCTCCTTTGTTGCTCCCTCAAGTACTTATGTTTCATTCCTTCTCACCCCCTTTTATGAGCAGGGAGAATGAGGTTGCCTGGCTGATTGCCACCATCTTCTTTCTCTTAGGCTGGATCTACACTGCCATATAATTTAGATTATTAAAGCAAATAACCCACATTATCTGATGTGACCTGAATTATATGAATATATACCACCAAATAATTCAGTTCAAAACAGATAATCTGGATTTCATATCACAGTGTAGATCCAGCCTAAGATTGAGAATAGGTTCACATTCTGGGAAAAGGATGGAAGTTAACTAGGCTTGGCTTTGCAGCTTCCAAGATTTTAAAACAGGGAAAGGAAGATGATTTTGCTAGTCAATAAGGGAGGCATCCATAAAATAGGGCACCCAGGAGTGTCCTGCTGAGGAACCCAGTTTTTTAAAGGCCTATTAGTCCAGGAAATAATAAAATCCGCAATAGACATGTTCAAAACTTGATTAAACTTGCTACATGAACTGAATAATTTAATGATGAATTTGCATTTGACTGTAAAAAAAATTCCTATAGTAACAAGTTAGGAACTTCTCTCCTGTCACTTGAAATGTGAACACTTTTTAAAATATGCTTGCCATAAAATGCAAATGATGTGTGTTCTCGATATATCATCTGCTTTCTGTGCAATAATATGACATAAAGTTTCCCTGAGACCACTTTCTACTACACATTTAATTTATAAATTTATAAACTCAGGTTATGCATTTGTTTCATTTTAGTGTTAAATATTTTAAGCTACAACTCCAGGTACTTGTTTGCTTTACAGCCCCCACACACACACCCTCTGCTCCCACTTTCCAGATCTTCATACAGATTTCAGAAGTCACAGGAGAAAAAACAAGCCTTCGGCAACCCAATGACTTGCGAGTTAATTAGCAGTTCTCCAAGACTGGAATCAACATAAAATGGTAGCTTTTAGCTTCATACCAGTCAAATGATCATCATATCAGTCAAATGACCCACAATCAACATTATCAAAGACCTTTTAAAACAGCAGAACCAACAGGGACACACTTCCTCTATAGTCAATAGCAAATTGTAGTTTTACCTATCATTTTTTCAAAGTTTTTTTTGCAGACACAAAATAAAGACAGGAACTGTGTGCCAGGAATACTACACCACCAAAAATATTGTCCCCTCCTATGCAGAAGCCCCCACATTTGAACCAAACCAATGAATGGAAGTTGCATGTTTTATTCATCAGGAATCTCTCCAGTCCCCTTTAACATCATTCAAGTTGGCAAGCTATTGTTGCATTCATAGAGCCAATGGATGGTGCTATAAGACTGGGGTCCTCTTAGCCTAATATTGTGGTCATGAAAAATTGGGCAACAGTAAAAGGTTTCTGAACACCATCAATTCACACAAATCTGTTAGCAACAATGTATAGCTATTACAATGGACTCTGAGAAATATGCTTCAGCTGTACTCCACAAAAAAGAAAATCAGCCTGTTTAGCAGACATTGCAAATGCTGATTTATTTTCAGTAAATGCTTGATTATTTAAGACTGATTTTATATATCTATAAAATACATGACTGAAATGATGTAAAAATTTCTCAGATAGAAAGGTGACATGAGTTGGAAAAGTTTAAGGAACTCTGGTCAAGAATACATGGCTGTGGAATCAACCAAAGTGAAAGCAACACTGAACTTAAGTCTAAGGGCAATTCTATACAGACACTAAAATTGAGTTAGAAAGTGGATTAAACCAAACTGATTCCACTGTGTTGCACCTACACAATTGCCCCAGGAACTGGTTGAAGACTGGGATGGTGGCTAGAGTATCCACTGATTGAAACTGATTGAAACACAGAAATGATTTTCCCCCCTTCTGGCCCATCCGCTGAGATGCATCTTGCCATATCCATCTGAAGTGAGCGCTAGATCCTGATAGAACATGGGAATGGGAAATAAAGGGGCAGAAAGAGAGCCCCTTTCTGGTTTCCCTCTGTGGGGAAGTTTTTATTTGCCCTCCAGCCAGCTGTGTTTCAACCTTTTCAAAAGTATGTCAGCTCTAGTGGTGTCCTAACAAGAACACATTTTTAAGCCTTGGATTTGAGTACTGCATAGGATATACTCTGATCAGCTGCAGTGGATTTTCTGGCTTATTATGGACTTCCTAGTGAGTGTTTTTAATGTGCTGTTTCTGGCTTAATGTGCATGCAAGTGCACATTGGGGTGTATTTTTGTGGACCCTGCTCTCGAGCTGTTTTCAAGCTGTCTGTATATAACAGCTCTAAATTTTGTTATTCAGAACAATTGGAACTGTTTAAGAGGAGGAGCAAAGTGCATATTGTAGAATAATAGTCATTTTACACACAAGAGGATAGAGTTCAAAATAAAAAAACTAGACAGAGATAAATCACAATTGTGAGCCAAAATAAAGACTCTACACTTCTTGCAAAATTACTGCTAATTGGAAAAGGAAGCTAGAGTGGCCAATGGTCTGATAGACTCAGTTCACATTCCAAAAGGATCACAGGACAAAATGTGGAAGGAACTATAAAAACCACACCTTAAAAGCAAAGTTCAAAAGTAATTGTCATAAAGCTCCCTCATTACCCTGCCTCAACCTCAGCTGGATAGAAAGATTACAGCAGAACCACACCTGAAACCTTATGTACTACTTTTGAGCCCACTGCCACATGTGCTATGCCAACACATACATGCTAAGTCAACATGGTGATGTTACTACCCACTTGACAATAAGATTTTGCATAGAATCTATTTATGTATATGGGAATAATAGGATCTTAATGGTGGGATGATATGAATATGTTTTAATGTGTTTTTATCTGTATTTTAATCCTGGAAACCGCTCTGAGCGGTATTAAGCTGAACTAATAAATAAATAAAGAGATGGTACTGGACATTATGCATTTGACCAATAACACAAATGACTAGTAAACACCTGCAGATTTAAGCATTTGCTATACTGATGGGGACCCAACTGCAAGTTGAACAGAACTATTTGCCAAAACAGAATGCTATTCTCTCATCTTTCCCAACTCTGTAAAGCATTTGGACTAAGAACGCTACCAATTTAGTCCAGCAGTATGGAATCATAAAGATTTCCCAATTCTACAATTAATTTCTTCTTTATAATAAATCTTTAAAAACTCTGTGTGAGAAGTTGGAAAAGCAAATTTCACACCAGCAATTTATCTTCAGGCCCAAACATTCAGATCCAACCAAAATGTGGACTCAAAAACTGGCCCAAAGTAGTGGCCCAAAGTTATTATATGTGCTTATATAGGTCATCTTTGAATGACAAAGTAAAACAAAGTAATGTTTGAAATGTGTTTTTAAATCTGTAGCAAGTGGCATCCCCATATTACAGAGGAAAGCCAAATATGAAGAAAAATGTTTTTCATTATTCTGCAGATTTTTCAGTGTCACAATAAGTAAATGAGATCCTAAAATGCTTCCTAAATATATGACCAAGGGATATATTACTTATAAGAGGCAAAATGTGTCAAAAGTATGGCAATGATAACATTTATTTATTCTGAACAGCTCTCCACAGCTCCAAAACATACCTCTATATTGTCAGGCAAGAAACCTAGCTCTGTATTTTCTTCTTTCTATATTATGCAAAGAACAGGCAATGATTCAGATTGGGGTCACTGGAGAGTTGCAATGCCAGGTTGTAATTAGAGTTATTTTCTGTTGCATGACAGGCCATAAAGGCTTCAAGTGTGTCCTGAGACCAAAAATGGTTTCAATCAGCACTTTAGTTGCTGGACCCACTGACACTACAAAAGAAATAAGGCCTTTGTGTTGCTGTCATCAAAGTTGTGGCTAACATAGAAAGACATCTCAGGGTTGTTGACCTGCACTAATATGCAAACACCCCCATGTGGAAGCATTCTAACAAAAGCATTGTGGATCAGGGATGAGGTACATGCATTTAGACTCCAGTTTCTTTTTCCCCTCAATGCTTTTTACAACTGATAGACGTAGCAATCACTCAATATCTTGAAGGTACTATACAATTTGTGTTCCCTGCCCTTCAATTAATTGGAGAGGGGTTTTCCTTTTCTTATTATACTTCTGCTAAAACTGATGACATCAGTGTCATCAAGATTAACCTATCTTGTTAATCTTATACTCATTCATTGTAGCACAGCAGTTCTCGTTTGTGCCTGGGGGGCAGGGACCAGGGCCTGGGGTCCCACTAGCATTAGAACCAGCAGGGCCAGAATTGGACTCAGAGGATGAGCTAGATGACTGGGGTGAAGGGCAGCTTTCCCCTGCTGGGCCTCTTTCGCCCACAGAGAGCTTGGCATGGGAAGAAATGTGTTTTGGTCCAAGGGATGATTCAGATCACCAGGTGCAGTCTGATAGCGATCCAGGGAGTTATGAACACCCGGGAGGGAGATCTTCCCAGGAGCCCCCTGAGGAAGATATGGAAGAAGGCGCATGGGAAATGGCTAGGGAGGAAAGCTCTCAGGGAGATAGCGACACAGCTGCCGAGAGACAAGGTCGAACCTTTGATAGGAGACGGAACATCGAGTCTAGTAGGAGGGATTGGTCCCGGGCCCTAGACCGGCCGAGGTCCGTCAGCAGGGATTGGAGACGAAGAAGCCTAGAGCGTCGAGGACCTCGGCCGAAGGATTAAGTATAGGATCCGTGGGAACGAATCCTCAGTTCTCCGGCCACGTCTTACCTGAATAGGCGTGAAGCAGAGTGGGACCACAAGCTAAGCCGTGGTCATCAAGCCTTGCCTTGCTTTGCCCTGCCTTGGTTCCTGATCCGCATTGGTTTGCGGAGCCTTGCCCTGTTTCCTGATCCGCATTGGCTGCGGAGCCCTGTCAAGCTTTTTGCCTATTTGCTTCGTTATCTTGGACATTCTTACTTCAAGCCTTTTGGATTATATCACTTCATATTGGACTATATTCTTTGGAACTGTTTTTATATTCAATAAAGTAGTTAGCCTTCAGTACGTCTCTGTGTGTGTGATTAAGGGGCCCGCCAAGTCCGAGCATTGTGACATTCATATATCAAGAAATGTCAATCAAATGATCAACCCCAACAACTCTGGCTGACTTAGCCACGTGTCCATATAAATATCTCAGCCTAGTTTTTATCAAAAAAAGGAACCACGCCCTTGTCAAAGTAGAGTGGCAAAAGGCAAAAGCTTATTCCACCCCTGAAGAACCTAAAAAGGGCCAATCTCCTCTATTCTCTCCACCATGGTACTGCTGCTGGTCTTTTGAATTCCTGGAAAATGAGGGCAACAATAGATACTTTCCCCTCTCTGAGGAATGACTCTCAACTTACCCATAGGTCATATCAAAATCCACCACTTTGGTCCCCAAAACTATCATCAACTTATATGTATTCATTTATTTACTTCATGTATATATCCATTTTTCTCACCCTTACTTGAAGTGGTTTCCAACATATTCATGACAATATTCAACCCCTAACATGCATAAGAAAAACCGAACATGAAACAACGGTAACATAAAAATAAACAATAATAAGTTCTTATCCCCAATACTCACATAATAATATGGCATTTGCATTGAAAAGTAATATCTTTGAAGACTAAAGCCCTGTTCCAAAAACTGATATTATAAACATAAAAATTAAATGAAACAGCTAGGAATTTAAAAAAAGAAAAAAATTGAAATCAAATTTCTTTATAGACTTCTCTGATTGCAAAATGCTAATAGGCAGATGATGTATTGGGAACCACAAAAACTCTTAACATAATACTATCATACTGTGGTATATATTATGATAATCTGAATTTTCAGAGAAAGAAACAACCAAAGTGCTCTTTTTGCAGAACAGAACAAGTATGGAAAATGATGGGTACAGCTTCTTGAGTAGAAGTGAAAAAAATAAAACTGGATTGATTATGATGTTTCTTCTTTTTCATCTAGAAACCATCTAGAGCAGTGGTTCTCAACCTGTAGCTCCCCAGATGTTTTGGCCTTCAACTCCCAAAGAATTCTAACAGCTAGTAAACTGACTGGGATTTATGGGAGTTGTAGGCCAAAACACCTGGGGACCCAAAGGTTGAGAATCACTGATCTAGAGAGATCCTGCAGAGAATCCTCTCAGTTTGGATATCCCAAAACTGCAGAATAGTATGTGCATTTCTGATTTAAATAAACTGCGTGGCAATGGGTCTTGCTAGAGGAAATGAGGAGCAAACAGTATGGCTCATCAGGAACCTAACACCAGGACATCTCCTAATGGTTTCACTCATTTCACATCCATATAGAGCAGAAAGACTTTGCCTTTGTACCAGCAACTCGGCTAAATAAGCTCTGAGTTTATATGGGCACACAATGATCCCAATGTTACTATTCAACTTAGATGTACTTCATTTTGCATTTAAGCAACTATAGCAAGTTTTCGGGGCACAATGAACTGCAACATTTCAACCTCCCACATACACCCCATTTTACTGAGTTTAGAAATTCATTTATCCCACAATTGCCTACAACATCACTCACAAGACATTTCAATAACATTAGGAGAATTATTACTATCTTGATGGATTAAAAAACAATCTTTACTGTATTTTGTCATTCCTTTCTACAGGAATCCTTATAAATAGTCTAATAAGCAAAGATAGCTCTAATGTAATCAATATTTTATAAAAGGAAGAACTTTATTTTAGTTCTGTGGCCTCTATACATTTAAAATTCATGAGTCATTTAGATTGGTACAAGGAAGAAAAGCGTTTTCACACTGGTGGCCTATTAGTTATTGAGCCAGGTTCAAGGTTCTATTGTGGAAGTTCAAAGTCTTAAACACCTCGGCACACCATGACAGCTTAGTAAATGCCTATCTTTATACTCATCCTGTCAATCCCCTCAATGTTAAATGGAGGCCTTTTTGGCTGTTCTGTAGCCAACAAAATGCCACTGCATAACATAATGAAATTCTCAGGACTTCTCAGGACACTTTCACATATAGGATCAGAGAGGCAGGAACACATTTACATTGACCACTTAATGCGAAAGGCCCCCATATAATCTCTGTGATGGCTAAACACCACGTGGATAATTGTGGGGCAAGGCCACCTTAACCTGCCCTTTAACCAAATCAGGGGATACTCCAATCCCCCCCCCCCCAATTGTTCTGGTACAACATTCCACATTTTACCCAGTGTCTCTGCAGGCAATGGCTGAACAGTATGACATGCTGTGTGTGGAGATCACCATGGCATAAGGAATGGAAAGGATTATAAGCTGGCACCCCTGAGTGGTCAGGATTCTCTCCCATCCTTGCAGGGGCTATAAATTTGTGTAAATTTGCCCAGAGACTGTATTCAGCTTTATACACCTGCCAAAATATTCCTGTTGATGTAGTCCATCCTTAGTCAATCATATTATTGCTGTAGTATGCCTTCAAATCACTTCCAACTTATCTCAACTGTAAGGTGAATCTATCTTGGGGTTTCTTGGCAAGATTTATTCAGAAGTTTGTTGCTTTCTTTCTCTGAGGCTGAGGCTGTGTGACTTGCCCAAGGTCATCCAGTGAGTTTCCAAGGCTGACTGCAGATTTTAATTCCAGACTCTCCTGGAGTCTAGGTCCAACACTTAAAATTACTACACCCCATTAACTCCCAATTAGCTGATTTTTCTGCATTATTGTTGTAATTAAGTAATTATTACCTTTTACATAGATTAAGATGGTTTTATATTGTTTGTATATTGTATTATATGGATAAAATTATGCATATAGGTTTTATTCTATCAATCAAATATATTACTATAAATGCAATAAATAGATATTGTTTGTCATTATTGACACTAGGCAATCTATTTATAAAAATACAAATAGTAATCACTCCTCTATGTATGCACGTTTACTGATCATCACGTATGTTTATTCATGACTTTGTTGCTCGCTAATCTGGGTTAGATAGAAAAGATGGGTTTAAGTCAATGGGACACATGTATCAGTTGATTTATCAAGTTTCTCTTGATTCACTGGCTCTATTCTAGCAGGGAATAATAAGATTTGGTTCATATACAACACTCAAACCATTTATTTTTTATTTCCTTTTAAATAATTTTTATTCAGAAAAAAAATCTACAAACAGACATGGGACCAAACCAGATTAGTGTTATTCTACTTTGGTTCCATTTCCGGTTACTAACCATTCAGTAATTGGTTTGGCACACAGCTACAACCCCAGTTCAGTTTCAGTTCAGTAGGAAAATGGAATATCAATAGATTTAAATATCTATTCTGCATTTCCTGGGGGTCCAATAATGACAGCTGTAATCTATTTGTTCAACAGCTATGTCTAACTACATATGACAATTCATCCTTTGTTCACTCATTGTAGTATATTGAGTCTAACTACAAGGAAAGCTGACTTTCTATACTATGTGGCCATATACCGGTGATAAGTTTGATATAATGGTGCTTTTTGACTTTCTTAAACAAAATAAATGACAGCAACCTTTTTTCTTCACCACTTAAGAAACAATATGTGCTTTGAAAACAAAGTTGCAAAAATTAGAGATAAACTCTACTAGCATATTTGCAGTGACCTTGTTTACTTATAACAGTAAACCAGGATTCCTGACTTACTGTGAATAGGCATCATATTTATTGCACAAATCCTATTTGTTACGATGTTATTCCTTTTTTCTCACAAATAAGTAACTGTTTGCTGATGTTGTTAGCTTGTTTGTGATAAACAATGGTTCCAAGGTTCAAGATTGTTATAAAATATTCCTCACTTCTGGTTAGTCTTATCCAATTTTACAAATGGATAGGATGAGAGTACATTTAACAATTTTCTTAACACTGCAAGAGAGTCTGCAAATGGTTTTCAAAATCTATTCACAGTTCATGATGTAATATTATTTTTGTACCGATAATGCTGCTTAATGTGCATAGATTTCTACAACAGGCACAGTAAACAACAGCTCTGTTCAGAATTTCTTGATGAGCATGTGTGAGCAGCAAAAGAACAGAAAATGGCAAAATTGATGAGCCTGTCTCATCAATTACCCTTAATAACTTTTTAAAAAACATTCTGGAAAGTTTGAGAAATATGCAGGATAGGAAGTCATCCCTAGATGCATTTGGAAATATGCTATGAGATATCTCTAAATGGTTAAACATGATTTCTATTTACTTATGCAAGGTTAACCTGGTCTGGTTGTTTCATTTCACAAAGGTTTGAACAAAAAGGTGGCTAGAACATGTTGCACTTCTTTTTAGTGGTATAGCCATGCCTATCGATGTTCTTTCTCTCTATGGTACCAAATTTCTCTTAAAGTGAAGTATAACTATATCATTAAAATAAGTTAACACTAATTCTCATGGGGAAATTTGTGTTAATACAGGGCAGTAGTGAAATATGTGAAAAGAAGTATACCAGGAAAAACAAATGAGCTGCCAAATTTTAAAGAATGAGAAATTTTAATAAAATGGCATTGCAATGGTCAAAAGAATGGAAGCATAAGACAATTAAGCAGATTTGTTGCCATACTAATCAGTACAATGCATGAAGATCAAAGATAATAGGACAGATCCTGTATCATTCCTGTATACACCAGTTCCACTTAGGGAAAACGTGGGAAAAATGCAACCCATGAGGCACAAGCAGCTACCCCAATAGCCCCCAAACCTCCCTGTCCTCCTTCTCCATTTCAAAGGTGATTTCCTAAAAGAAAAAAAGCATGCCTAACAAACCTAGAGATTGTGACCAAACATAATTTCCAGTGGGTTCAAAAGGAGCAAGTATTGGGCAATTAGGAGTTTTGAGGTGGGGTGCCATCAGTATCTTGATGGTACCAACCTCTACTTCCATGCATTACTGGAGTCAGCTGGAATTGTACAAGTGCTAGAGCAGTATCTATATCCTGTAACAGGCTGGATGAGGATCGATAATCTGAGACTGAATCCTGACTAGATGGGGGCTTTAAGGACTGGTGGTTCCAGATACAGGAACTGGGTAACCTACATGAGTTTGCACACTTTGTGAAGGAGCAGGTTTGCTGATTACAAGCACCACTAGAAATATCTGTGTCAATGGAGTTCTATGACTTGATCTTATTGGCACTAATTTTTAGTGGTGGTCTTTCTGGAGATAATTTAGTCAATAGCAGTCCACATATCAGTAAACTCCCCAGCTGACTGAAGTTTACACAACATGATTTGAAATCAACATCTAGTGCAAAATGCAGCAGCAAAATTGCTGACTAGAAATCTATATAAGCAAGACATAATTCTGGTCTTAAAGGAGTTGCACTGGCTACCTTCTGATCTCAATCCAAGATGCAAACAATGATATTCAAAGTCCTAAATGGCTTAGGCTTGTGCCTTTCCCTACATATGACTGCCCAAAGATTGAATTCTTCTGCCTCTTAGTGAGGTCAATACACAGGTGAGAACCTGGATGAGGGCCTTCTCAGTTGCTTCATCCCAATTATGGAATGCTTTTTCCTTGACACCAATTTTGTTTCTTTCCACCACAATGTCAAAACATACCTTGTTATTAAATCCTTTGGCATCTAATTTACTTTTTAGATGTTGGTGTACATGGTATTAATTCTTTAGCCTTTCAGTTATCATGTTTTAATCCTTTACAAATATTATTTAAAATCTGGGATTGTTTTAAATCATGTATACAGTTTTACTAGTACAGTGCCCTGGGATCCTACAACAAAGGACAGAGTATTTAAATAAATAGACACACTGGTGCTCTTTGTGGCCAGTTGCACTTGATTTGCTCTGCTAGAGGATAGATCAAGCCCTCTTTGATTAAAAAAAAGAAGCAAGTTTTACCTGGAAGAGATACAAAATGATTAAAATGAAAGATCAGGTCAAAGTAACTTCTGAATTATGATGAATTTGTGGAAGGCAAATAAACAGAAAGGAGAAACATGCAAGTGCACAAGTCTAACAAGTCAGATCCCCAATTCAACTTTTATTAATTTCAGGGTTTTTTAAAAAAAATCTTGATAGCATTAAATTAAGGGAATTTGATAAAAGAGGAAGAGAAATCTAGAGGGCAGAAATCAGGGCTGTGCTGAGCACTACAGTGTTCTCTCGCTACTTCGCGGTTCACTTATTGTGGACTCGCTGTTTCACGGATTTCAAAAATATTAATAAAAAAGTATATCATGGTATTTTTGCTGATTTGTGGGGTTTTGCTGCCGCTGTTCTCCAAGGGGCTTTCCCTCCTCAGTGCTCCTTCCCTCCAGCCTTGAAGGGCCTTTTCTTCCTTTCCTTCACTTTATTTTAAGTTTATAAAGACTTAAAATAGTGTACAACTACTAATATAATGTATAAATATTAAAATAAATTGTGTATCCCTACATCACGGTTTTTCACTAATTAAGAACATAAGAACATAAGAAGAGCCATGCTGAATGGGACCTCAGCCCATCTAGTCCAGCATTCTGTATCACACAGTGGCCCACCAGTTGTACACGGGGATCTCGAGCAGAAGGGAGGGCAAAACCCTGACCTGCTCCCGACCCCCACAACCAGTACCCAGGGAAATCCTGCCTACCTCAACCAACTCCGAGGTGGCACTTGAATGTCCTTTTCAGTAACTACCGATACACTTGGTATCCATGAATCTGTCTAATCCTGCCTTGAAGTTGTTCAGGCTGACAGCTGTCACAACCTCTTCTGGAAGTGAGTTCCATAACCCAATGACCCTCTGGGTGAAGAAATATTTCCCTTTATTAGTCCTAATTTTCCTACCTTGGAGCTTCAGGGAGTGCCCTCTAGTCCTAGTGTTTTGTGACAAAGAAAATAGTTTTTCTTTATTCACCTTTTCTATCCCATGCATGATTTTATACACTTCGATCAAGTCACCTCTTAAACGCCGTCTTTCAAGGCTGAAAAGACCAAGGCGTTGCAACCTGGTTAATTGTGGGAGGTGCTGGAACCTAACCCCAGCAATAAGTGAGGGAGCACTGTACACCAAAGGGGTAGTGATCCTCAGTGTACAATTGCCATTTTGAAGACACATTTTTAAAAACATATTTAAGCAGTCAGTCAAATATTTTATACTTTACAAGATCATTATCACAGCATGCAGGACTCTTGGACTTCCACTGTATGCATTCTTCTGCTTGGTGTGAATAAAATTAGGCATTTATTTAGTTATTTAGTTGCATGCAATTATATGTATCTTTTCAGTCAGTGAAATTGTGTTTAAAATATACATCTAAAATCTTTTTTTTAAAGCATGTTCAATGTTGTTACCATTTTGGTGCAATGTTTCATGGGTGCAAGAAATGTGAACTCATCTATGCTATATATGAGATTCAGCTCTACCAGAGCTAAAGGGGACTGCTTTAGGTGATATAAAGTGATGACAGGGCTAAAGGCAAAAACTGCTATCTGAAAATGTGCACAGGTACCTTTAAGTTGTTGGCCTCAGAATGGAAAAATGTTGCTATTTTCTACTCTGGTTCTGGCAGCAGTATATCCTCCGCTGGCCCTGCTGTGAGCTAATATGACAATGAGTTTGCTTTCTTGAGCTAAGTAAAATGTCTTAATCCTGATCCTGGATGAGTAATGGAAAGCCAGTGTTTGGAAAACACACAACCAAAAAGTAATCTGAAGCTATATTTCACTAGCCATTCTGCTGTTTCTGCAGCAATAGGAGTTAAAACATCATCCAAGGATACCATGGGAATGCTAAGAACTGAATCAGATATCATACTCTCTGCTTTTGGTTCGCTTGTTCTTGCCTTCATCTATTTTTTGATAGAAAGTCATGCATACTTAAAGTTAGTTTGGTTACATAAGCCTTAAAATAATGAAACAAACCAACTCTTTTGTCAAAGTAAATTAATTCCATAAGAGGTTTAAGCTAATGCTGAACAGGTTTTGGAAAACAAGATCACAATATCAACTTTTTCCTAATAGGATGTGTGTAATGTAATTGTAAATAACTTCTGTACCTGCTTAATAGATGCTTTAATTGCAGGTTGTCAAGCCAAACCCAACCTAAAAACTAGAGGAATTCTGTTTTTCCCCTTGATTGGCAAAACAACTTCAATTGGTACCATAGTCATAGAGGATCAACCTGCCAAGGAATGTTTCATGTCTTTCCTTTAGGTCTCAGTTACACTTCAAAAAGTTTATCTCTAGTCTTATATCAGGGGCATGAACTATATAACACTTTAGATGTTGGGCCAGGGCTGCAGTTCAGACATATCTGGAGGGCCATACAATTCCTAGCCTAGCTTTCTTAACATAAACATTCTTAAAAAATTAAGAACTCCAGAAGTGGCTTTATTTAGTGGGTCAGTAAGAAGTAAGCTTGGTATTGTGTCATAATCTTCTTCTGAATACAAGGCACCATGTCCTAATATAGTTAATATATTAGGGTAGAAATAATGACCTACTTAATTCCTTATTAGTGATAAGTACTGACCACAGCAGAATTTCAGAATTTCTGTACTTTCTTCAATTATCTCCTATAGCGGCCATTTCGACTGTACCATTTGTTTGTTTGTTAATGGATTACAAACACCACATTTTATTTCCCCTGCTAAGAGTAAATACATGGATTTATGGCACTGATAAAGATGTGACAAATATTTGTTTACTAGTTTTATGATGGTCCAACTTTTACAATTTGCATTTTAAGGTTAATGTGCTTATGGAAATGACTTAAATTATTATTTTAGGGCAGTGTTTCTCAACCAGTGTGCCGTGGCACACTAGTGTGCCGTGAGTGATCATCAGGTGTGCCACGAGAAAAGCTCTCTGCCCCCCTTCCTTCCCCCCTCCTCCTGCCGAACTCCTGCTGCTTGGGAGAGGAGGAGGAAGAGACGGGCGGCGGCGAAGAAAAAGAAGGGACCGTGTAGCAACCCAGTTCCCTTTCATGCCTGGGGGGCAGGGGGCGGCACCGGGGGTCCCACTTGCATTAGGGCCAGCTGTAGCTGATGAGGACATGGAGGAAGGGGATGATGAGGTAGCTGGGCCTTCATCTCCCAAAGAGAGCTTGGCCTGGGATGATGGCTGGCCTGATGGCTATGATAGCTGGGAAAGTCAGGCCGACACTGAAAGTGCTGATTCAGATAATCAGTATGAGAAACCAGGTGGTTACGGGTCGCAGGAAAGGGTCAGGGAAACAGCGGAGGATGAACCCATGGAAGCTGAAAGGGAGTCTGGCTCTCATGAAGATAGCGACCCAGGTGCTGGGAAGCAAGGACGGAGCTTTGATAGGAGACGGAGCATTGAGTCTAGCAGGAGGGAATGGCATCGAAGCCTAGAGCGCCAGAGGAGCGCTAGGTCCCGAAGCACAGATTGGCGCTGCAGCCTAGAGCGGCGAGGGTCTCACCAGGGGAATTAAGTATAGGATCCGTGGGAACGGATCCTCAGTTACTCGGCCACTTCTGATCTGCAGGGAGTGAAGCGAGTGAAGATCCACGGAGCCAGGACTGAGGCTCGTACCTTGCCAAGAAGTTTCTTGGGTTTTTATTCCTTGAACTTTGCCTTGTGTGCTTTGCCACGGACCAAGTCTGTTTGATCCGCATTGTTTTGCGGAGCCTTTGCCAAGCTTTTGCCTTTGGATTTACCTAAGAACACTTTACCTTTTTTATTGCCACTTTGATATTTTTATGGACAATTATCCTTTTCACCTGATTTTTATTATTCAAAAAATAGTTAGCTGATTACCGTCTCTGTGTGTGTGATTAAGGGGCCGGGCCAAGACCCTGCATCGTGACAGACCGGGGCACCTCCTCCTTCGGCCGTTTCCCCAACCAGCCTCCAATCTGCCATGACTCCCGCCATGACTCTCGCCCCTTGCTTGTTGAAGTCGCGCGGAGGAGGGGCCCCGCCTACTGAAGCCCGTCCACCGCTCATGCTCCTCCTCTGTGAGAGAGCTGAAGCCGGGGGAGGGAGAGCATGATGCAGCCTGGCTCCGCCCCCTCCCCCAGCTTCAGCACTCCCACAGCTTCGCCAGACTTGAGGGGGCAGTGCCAAGCCAGCGATGGCAGAGCCAGCACAATGCTGGCTTGCCCCCTCAAAGCTGGCAAAGCTGTGGGAGAACTGAAGCCGGGGGCGGGGGCGGGGCATGGCGCGGCCTGGCTCCAGCCCCTCCCCCCAGTTTCAGCGCTCCCACAGCTTCACCAGCCTTGAGGGGCAGTGCCAAGCCAGCAGTGGCAGAGCCAGCACAATGCTGGCTTGGCACTGGCCCCTCAAGGCTGGCGAAGCTGTGGGAGTGCTGAAGCCGGGGGGAGGCGCCAGGGCATGGTGTGGCCTGGCTCCTCCCCTGGCTTTGGCACTCCCAGCAGCTGCTCCCAGCAGCTCACCATCCCCCAGCCGTTCTTTACTGTGTTAGAGTGTCATTTTGTGTCATTTTGGTTGGTGGTGTGCCCCCGGATTTTTTTAATGTTAAAAGTGTGCTGCGGCTCAAAAAAGGTTGGGAAACACTGTTTTAGGGTATTGCTAACTTTTAAAAATGGTTGCAGTGAGACCTAGGACCAACAGCAATGAAAAAACCTCTCCAACTAAATTGAAGATACTTGTTGAAAATAAACATCTTGCCTTAAAAAACCTTATTGATATGAGAGACCCATTAGCAGTGTCAACAAAAATGGGTATATACAGTGGGCTTTTGGTACCCACTGGTGTTGAATATCAAAATTCATTGATCCTTGAGTCCCTTAAATACAAAGGTACAGTAAAATAGTGTTGCTTATATAAAATGGCAAAATCAAGCCTTGCTTTTTGGATTAAAAATATTTGCAAGCCATGGATGATTGGATCCTTGAATGCTTGAATCCATAGTTTTTCTTCGTGGGCTCTGTGAATGCACACTTATGAAGTCTGCGCGCCAAAGCAGACTTCCAACGGAAACTTCCCTAGTTTGAAAAGTTTTGGTGGCAGCTCCGCCCAGCGGTCCCAGAGAGCATAAAAGTGGCTCCATGCACGCCTACCACATTCCTTTGTTTTTCGCCACTTGGGCAACATCGGAAATTCTCTCTGCGGTTGTGTGAGAATAGCATGTCCACAACCAGCTTCAAAAGGTGCATCACCTGCGGTAGCAAGATCCCGGACTGCGACGGTCACTCGAAGTGCCTTTGGTGTCTAGGGGAGGGACATGTCGTTCCGACCTGCCGACCCGTGCAGACCAGGAAATCCAGAGCACAAAGGCTTCAGGCCTATCTGCTCGAGTAATCCCTTGCTCCGCCACAGATGGCGACGGTTGTCCCATCCACCTCCTCCGGGTTCGGGGCGGCTGCTCTGGCTCCCTCTGTGTCAACCACTCACCCGGCTGGGAAGAAGCGTTCACAGAAGGAGAAGAGACCAAAGTCCACCACTTCATCGAAGACTTCGGCATCAAGGAGTCCAGGTTGAAGACTCTGCTCAACCCCATCTACCCATGCTTGAGCCCCTGGAGGAGGTAGTAAAAATATTAAAAATATTTGCAAGCCATGGATGATTGGATCTTTGAATGCTTGAATCCATAGTTATGTTGGGCTAACTAGATGTTGCAATATTTTGGAATCTCCATGTTGTCTCATGCTGCTGGACAACAAAAGGCATGGCATGAATCTTTTCCATCATTTCACTTTCTTCTGTACATTCTACACTACTTTGGAGAGTTTAATAATATTCTGGTTTCTACAGGTGGCTGTAGGGTGATGGTGGAGGGAAATAATGAAAATTGCACACCCAAATCTCTTGCTATAGTGCTTACTTCATTTCTAACATCTAAGACATTCTGCTTTCTGTGTCTCCCTTTTTCTTCCCCCAACCTGGAAAAATGTAATACCTGAACCTCAGCCCTGAAATAGTCTTTTATCAACTCCATATGATCCACACATGCACTGTTACACAGATAACTGTTTACATAAATGTTTAAATGGATCACATAATGCTCTCCCTCTGCTACAAAACCCTTCATTTTACTCACTGATGAAATGAACTGGAACTATTCTGATTGCTCAGTTGAAATGATGTTTAAACCTTCAAATTGGGGAAAGGGACTTAGTAAATCACAAGACTTACAAATCATAACAAGTAGCTTGTATAAGCAGACGTTAATAGCATGGAACTATGAGCTAATGCATACCTATTTTTGTCTACTCTTAAATTCCTCTACCCCCAAAATTTAGTTGGATTTATGTCTAGTTTACATTTGCTTCTCTTTGTAGTAATTATGAAATAATAAATTTGTCAGTTCCAATGAGCTTGATGAAATGGTATTCAGAAGGAATTTTTTTAATAAACATACAAATGACTGGGTTTCACATGGTTTGCTACATGTCTTGGCTCCCATCTAAAAAAAGGAAGGAAATGGGAATGCTGGTTCTTAAGAATACCAAAAAGTAATTTCTGGTGACTTCAGCCACTCTTGTAAGCAGAGAGGGTGACAGCAAATAGGTTGCACAAACTAGTTTACCCTTCATGAACCATAAGTCTCTGGTATACCCTGTAATTCTTATCTGCCAAATTGCAGCCCAGGTGGGCATCTTCTGAGTAATCCATAAGATCCTGGCTGGAATATGAGAAACCACAAGCACACAAAAGAAAAGCTACAACTGAATGCCCAAATGAGATTTACAGCAATAAGGAAGAAGATTAGTAATCCATGACATAGTCAATGTCATTTTCTTCACCCTCGTGGAAGTACCTTTCTACAGCAGCATCTTCATGAGAAATGATTGAAATATTTTCATTAGCACATATTATGGCTTCAGGGCATAGAAACACTACATGGTTTTCATATCCTTGGGATTATGCAACACTTTGTATCACTCAGGTCCAGATTCCATAAAACAACGACAGCGACAAAATAAGAAACAACCCACCATATTTATTTGTTAGGTGTTAGGCATCTGAATGATCTGTGTGGTCTTGGGTAGCCATCCTACAGTGGAAAGATGAGATACCTCCTTACTTGGAACTCAAAGCAGCCTATTTGCATAATTTAAGGCACAAAACTCCTTTCTATTTCCTTCATCATACGGATCTGCCTATTAATTTCCTCCAGAGCTTTTCTGTGTTAAAAGAGTTTTCTGTGATCCCACAATGAAGGCTCACAAAAATACAACTTTCCTTCCCAGCCTTGGAGCATCTCTCCTATGCCCTCTGGGACACTCTCTTCAATGGACAAGAAAATTGCAACCTTAGGCCTAAATCCAATTCTCAGTCCCTACTGGAGCAGAACAATTAAATCAATGGAACTTATGTAAGTGTTAATTTACCAGGTTCTCACCGACTGAATGGGTCAACTCTTGTTGAGACTAGGAACTGAATTTAAGCCAATTGAATCATTATTATTTGTTACCTTGTATTCTATTCTTTTTAGTATTCCAACATCATATTATGAAAAAATAACTTTTAGGACAACAACACAAACTAATTTTGTGGTACTGTCTACGTAGTCTTATATGTAATCACTTTCTATATATAACAGAAAAGAAGTCACCATGAGTCTATTATCCATACACTCGCACACACTCACAATAGAGAACATTCATCTACTGAGAAAGATCTAAAACAATTTACAAGATATACACAAAAATGTTCCAACTATTATAAATAAAGATGATAGAAATGCCAGCCAAAGAAAGAGGACAACTCTGTGTTGTTCAGAAGAGCATGACCTTTTGATTATGTAACGTGGTGATACACAAAATTCCATATAAACAGAGGTTGCTATTTATTTGCTTATTTCAAATTAATACTGTAGTTGAAGAATATATCTTGACATGATGAGTTCATGCCAAGATACACACTCAACACAATTCTGCAGTTTTTTCAAATAGATTTCATGAGCTGACAAATCTAAACTCTAATTCAGACATAAGTTTTTCTGAATATTTCACTTGACTGCAAAAAAAAACAACAAAGGTTTTATACAAATGCTTTATTACTAACCATATGCATAGTGTGCATGCACATGCACATGCACACACAAACACATAGAAAGGGTCAGGATTGCATGGTTTCCTATTTTACCACAGCAGCTTGGACATTTAAATTCATATATTCAGCTATAGGATATTTAAATTCATCCTCCTGTAGCCTATGCATAATAAAACAATATGGACAAGACCAATGACATCATCCCTTTCAACCTGAAGCCAAATAGCAATTCTATGGACAGTGCCACATGGTTGTGGGATCCACAGAAATCCACGGATATGGTTGCTAAGTGGCCACTATCCCACAAACTTTCCCTTTAATAGGCTAAATCAGTAAGAGATAATTCCTCTTCTCCAGGTTATTTTTTTTATATTGTAAACAATTAAATGCATTTATTATTGAGTGCTAGGAAGAGAAACAAATCCTGTTTTTCCTACAAGTTCTTTGGCATTGAGTTAAAGTGGTGGGAAACAGAAAGTGATAGTTTCTAACTTCAAAACAACTTTTGCTCATTCTCAAGAATATTCTCACCTGTGAAGGTCTGATCACCTTCTTAGACAAGAATAATGTAAGGAATCTGAGGACCAAATAAAGTTCCCAGGACTGACCACTGTGAGTTCACTTTCGTTGGCCATTTCACTTCAAGAACCCCACAGGACTGTAGACTCTCATGAAAGGTGGTAAATTTAACTTTGTAGGACATCTTTAAAACCACATTGAATAATTATAAAGTCAGTAATGTTGTTCAACAGAGAAGGTATGCAGAATACTATTGACTTTAATGAATCATGAAAGTTGTGAATATTTGTATTTTTCAAGTAGATGTATAAAACATTACTGGGTAATTCAGAAAAAAGCAACCAAATTATTAAAAAGCTATAAAGTAACTATCACTTCTCTAATCTGTTTTTGGATTTAGCTCACTGTGGGGTTATAGGAGAAAATTCCTGAAAAAAATTCATGCTAAACCAGTGGTTCCCAAACATTTTTGGCCTACCGCCCCCTTTCCAGAAAAAAATTTACTCACTGCCCCCCTAGAAATTAATTCTTTAAAAATGTAATAGCATGTAAACAGAAAGATATATGTATTAATGCAGTGGTTCTCAACCTTTGTACTGCCATGAGCTCTAAATAAGGTTCCTCATGTTGTGGTGACCCCATCCATATTTTCGTTGCTACTTCATAAATAATTTTGCTACTCTTATGAATTCTAATTGAAATATCTAATATGCAGGATGTATTTTCATTGTTACAAATTGAATATAATTAAAGCATAGTGATAAATCACAAAAACAATATGTTTGGGGGAATATGGACAATGGATGATGGGATTTGCAGTACCTTCAACCAATTCAGCTCTGACTTCCACAGCCAAGACCCCATGAATGACAGACCTGGACCAAACTTGGCACACAGAACCCCCATGACCAACAGAAAATACTGGAGGGGTTTGGAAGGATCTGACAGTGATTTAGGGGAGATGTAGTTCACCTACATTTGGAGAGCACTCTGAACCCAAACAACCCTGGATCGGGAACAAATTTGGCACAAATACTCAATAAGCCCAAATTTGAATACTGGTGGTGTTAGGGGATTGATTTTGTCATTTGGGAGTTGCAGCTGCTGGAATTTATAGTTCACCTACAATCAAAGAGCATTTTGAACTCCACCAACAATGGAATTGAGCCAAACTTGGCACACAAACTCCCATGACCAACATAAAATAGTGGAGGGCTTGGGAAGGAATCCACAGTGATTTAGGGGAGATGTAGTTCACCTACATTTGGTGAGCACTCTGAACTCAAACAATCCTGGATTTGGACCAAATTTGGCACAAATATACCCAAAGTTGAACACTGGTGGAGTTGTGCGGGATTGATTTTGTCATTTGGGAGTTGTAGATGCTGGGATTTATAGTTCACCTATAATCAAAGAGCATTTTGAACTCCCAACAGCAATGGAATTGAACTAAACTTGAGCAATAGAGAATACTGGACCTTGGAAATTGGGAGCTGTTTGCATTTTCCTTTGTGCCATGGCCATCTCCCAGGAGGGGCCTGCAAATGCCGCAGCGACTCAGGGGGCATTTGCAGACATGAAGGCTTTCCTTCTCCACTGGACCAACTGGCAGGGACACACTCGCAAGTGCACGACTGTCTCAGCCTGCCAGTTGGAATCCCTGGGTAGGCGTTGTCTGGAAGCCGCCTTCCTCTCCTTAACTCCACCCATGGCGCAGTCCCGTATTGCCCCTTCCTTCTAATGGACCCATTGGATTGGAAGTGGCGATACAGGACTGTGCCATGGGCGGAGTTGAGGAGGGGAAGGGGGCGCGCGCTGTGGTTTCCAGGCAGCGCCTGCATGGGGTTTCCAACTGGCATGCGCAAACTCGCGCGCTTGCGAGTTGGAATCCCTCCACTGCCCCCTTACAGGGCTTCAGTGCCCCCCAAATTCTCCTGAGCCTCCCACTGCCCCCTTTGATCGCCTCACCACCCATTAGGGGGCAGTACCACCCACTTTGGGAACCACAGTGCTAAACTATAGTCTGGTATTCATGGAAAACATATAGGCTAATGCAGACTTTTCCCATTCTCCAACTTCATCCATAGCTTTTCTTATTCCTAGCATCTCCTGGTAAGATTAGGAATGATAGTCCTGGTTTGTTCAGATAAGGCACTAAAGCTAATCACATTTTTTTAAAAAAAATCCAAAATTCTTCTAAACTGATCCTCACAGCCATGTTGGAAAAGAAGAGAATACAACGCTAACTCCTATACTCTTATTCATGGCACTAAATATTATTTAAGCATCACATTCTGCTGAAGCTAGGAAAATATTGGACTAAGGTTCACTGTAAGAGCAGCTTAATATGAAAAATACGTTTATTAATATTCCTTCTGATGCACACAAACACACATTTAAAACCTTCCTTTGAGGGCAAAATTTTACGCAGGCAGCCTAAACTCATCAGACCATGAGTCTGCAGTTTACAAATTTGGGACTAACCAATGAAGAAATTTATTTTGAAGCAAGTCATTCCTAAAAGCAACCCAAAAAGCAAACAGGGCAGGAAGAAATAATTATCTATCAGAACAAATATACTTTTCAGCAGATACTGTTTTGGCTTATCAGACAGCCAGGATATGTATGGGGGGGGGGGGTTGTGACAGTCCCCCGGGAGCACTTGTACTAATCTACATCCCATGGCATCATTGGGACCAGTTCATAATTACAAGTAAATGGGGCTACTAAAAGATAACCAACAAGGAGTTCCTTCATTTACCAAAACCGGGTTGAAATATCTCACCCTGCTTAAACAGATGGAGACCATGGCAGTTTGTTATCAGGATATCCTAATGGAAAGTAATGAATACTTCTCTCTACTAACAGTACCACTTTAGTCAATAAAAGTGACTGGCAGTAGATTTAAGTGCTTAAAAACGAAGAAAAAACAGGAGTCAACTATTTACTTTGGAATCCAATGCCTAAGGAACAGGGGCAGTTTTTCCTTGTGAAGCAGCACTCCAGAAGGGACATGAGAGAAACCTCCCACAGGATGGTCAAGCATAAATAATCCGGGCATCCCCTGGGCAACGACCTTACAGACAGCCAATTCTCTCACACCAGAAACGACTTGCACTTTCTCAAGTCACTTCTGACACCCAAAAAAAAACCCCACTCCAATAAATATTATTTATTATTATCATGCCCCAACCTGCTGCAGCAAATTGGCCTGCTTAACAGAACAAGTTTTCAGAGCATGTAGTTACTGCTGACTTCAGAAAAAGAAAAGGGACCCAGAGGTCCACTATGGGATCTTGGCCAAAATTCACATCAATTTTGTTTTAAATAAGAAAAATTATAATGCTAACATAACTGTTTTTCAACTACAGCTACGTGACATTAAAGCAATCAGATTAATACGTGGAATGCTTACTTGCTAAACTGAATTATGTAAGCAATTCTCCATACTATCACCATTACATTTCTGAAGCATTATCTAAGAATACATTAAGAATGTCAATTTGATGTTGATTGATAAGCAAGATAGAAATGCTAAGAATAACTTAAAGGAGCTTTCTTCCTGTGAAGGGATCTACTTATATTACTACTTCATGTGCTAACTCTGTTGAGAGACTTTAGTTTCACAAAACCTTTAATGCATCTTTTAACTTACACAATTCCAGTGACACAGCACAACACTCTTTTGGCTCAACTTAAATTTGATCCCTGGAAACTAATTCAGGTCTGAGCTACCACTGTCTCTCCCCCTTTAAATAACCATTCTGATATTGCAGAAAAGTCTTGCCAATATAAAATATATTATTTAGTATTGTCAGGCCGCTCCATGATAGATCATAAAGGACTGGATGTGATGAGAAAGATATGCATCTAGTCATCATTGTATCACAGTGGAATGAAAAGTATGCATCATTTGCTGACTGCTAAGTTTGCAGAGGAATTGATGCAGGATTTGAAGTATCTACTCCATTCTATTCATTGACTACTGTTCCCAGACATCATGAGGGTGGCTTTTGCATTAAAAAAGAATAAAAACCTTGGCTTCATAGATCAAAAGAAGAAAAAAAGCATAACCATTCCCTACACTCATAGCTAAATATAACGCATGTCCTAAATATAATATGCAACAAAAATAAACAAGGAAAACCAAGTGAGCTGAAATGTTCACAGCATCTGTTGGGGGGGGGGGTTCATTTGAGTATATAGTAAAGAAGAAGAAGGGAATAGAGACAATTTTAAAGTAGTTTGGTTAGGCTCTTTGGCACAGAAGGCTAAAAAAACCCCTTGTAAAACCACAATTCTCGTGATTTCACGACATTGAACCATGTCAGTCAAAGTGGTATGAAACTGGATTAAATCTACAGATGCAGCCAACATTGGTCTAGCACCTTATCATATGATGAAGCCAATGACTACTAACAATGGCAATGACTGTTAATGAAGTCTTTACAGCTTTGCTATTTTGTAAACAAAACAACCCAAAACACCATCATATTGGGGTAGACTTGTCAGAGACTAAAAGTCTTAAACCCTGAATCCTTCATATGTGAACAAAAGCGCCTTATTATGCTTCCTTTCTTTTTTTAAAGCGGGGAGGGACTTTAAATTAAATTAGCTTATGTTTAGGTGAAGGCAACATAAAAACAAAATCATGTTGGTCTGGAATAACAGTATGCAAATTGATTGTGTAGAACCTTTGAGGCTAGGGACCCTTCCAGACAGGCCCTATATCCCAGGATCTGATCCAAGGTTTTCTGTTTATCCCAGATTATCTGACAGTGCAGACTAATATCCAGTTTAAAGAAGAAAAACTGAGGTCAGATCCTGGGATATAGGGCCTGTCTGGAAGGGTATTAAATTGGTTTAACAAAGGATAACTTTTTATACTCTATGAAAGTGTAGGGACCTTTTGAAGGCAGCCAGGAGCCAACCTAGGGCCCTTCCACACAACTTTATATCCCAGAATATCAAGACAGAAAATCCCACATTATCTGAGTGTGGACTCCGATAACCCAGTTCAAAGCAGATATTGTAGAATTTTCTCCCTTGATATTCTGGGATATAAGGCTGTGTGGAAGAGCCCCTAATTTGGGTTTACTTGGCCATGTAGATTTGTCCCAAGTCAATTTAAACAATTAGACAGGAAAAAACCCCATAAACAATAGGGAAGATTTTGTATATAATATCCCCACCATATCCCAGATTATCTGACCGTGCGGACTCATATAATCCAGTTTAAAACAGAAAACCTGGGACCAGATTCTAGGATATAGGGCCTGTCTGCAAGGGCCCTAAGAGAGCAAACTTGGTAGATTTAAGTCTACTCCCTCAGATAATTTTGAGTTTCATCCACATTTCCAAGATCTGCGAGTTATGACCCCTTCTGCACTGCCATGTAAAATCCAGGTTATCTACTTTGAACTGGATAATATGGCATTATAGATAGGGGCTATGTTAACATTGCAATTCTATCACACCATGCTTTCTCTCAACCGGGGCTTTTTTCTCACCATTTGCAATTATATAAAAATGTACTTTAGATGAGCCACCATTGGACTCAATGGGATTGACTAATGAGTGAATGCAGGACTGCCCTGGCCAATCTGAAGAAGTCTGTCTGTCCACTTACGAGCACAATTCAAAGTGCTGGCCCTGGCCTATAAAGCCCTATACGGTTCTGGCCCAAACGTATCTCTCTCTCTACGTCCTGCCTCGCAGTTTAAGATTGTCCGGGAGGCCCTGCTCTCAGTCCCGCCAGCTTCGCTAATGCATTTGGTGGGGACGAGGGACAGGGCCTTCTCAGCAGTGGCTACCTGCCTGTGGAAAACACTTCCCTGTGAGATTAGGTCGGCTTCATCCCTCCTTTCTTTTAGGAAGAAACTAAAATCATGGTTTTGGGACCAGGCTTTTGGACAGCAGCCATAACAGTACTTAGGATGTTGACTTGAACTGGAAATGACTTGATGGTTTGATAATAATGTTTAAATTGTTTTTAACTTAACGTTTTATCTAGTGTTTTAAACTGTTGTCATATTTGTTTGTATGCTGGCATCAAGTTGTTGCCGGTTGTAAGCCGCCCTGAGTCCGTCCTCGGGGGTTGAGAAGGATGGGGCAGAAATGTTGGAAATAAATAAATAAATAAGTCAATGGGATTTACTTTTGGGGAAATAGTTGCATGCCTGTGGCATTTCCTATAAGTGAAACAGCCTGTCACTGAAAACAAGATAATTGTATTGATCCAAAACTAATTGTATTGATCCAAAACTAATTAAGCGGCTGAGGGGGAAAGGGAAGTAGCCTGAGGCTGTTAGGAATGGTGGGAGTTGGACTCCAAAACACCTGGAGGGCCCAAGTTGGCCCATATCTGTATTATAGTGTTGGTGTTGAAAGACTGAGAGTTCCCAAACAAATACAAAGTTTATGCTCTGATTCACGTCTCCATTTCTCCCACAAGAGCTGCCCAGAAGCACGGGATAAGCCTGTTTCATAGGTGTGAGCCTAACTTAATCCTTCAGAAGTCCCTTCTGACATCTGTAAAGCCTGCACAGTTGATTTCCAAAAGCAAACAAGTACTCCTTGTACAGAAACCGGGGGGAAAACCCTTGTCAAACTATCATTCTCATGATTCCACAGCATTGAACCATGTCAATGACAAACCTAGGAGGACGTGAGGTGGTGAACCCCCAGAGGAGTCACAGAAGAGACCTCGAGGGGCCGGCCATCCAGTCCAAGCCCCTGCCAAGAAGCAGGAAAATTGCATTCAAAGCACCCCTGACAGATGCCCCCCTGCCTCTGCTTAAAAGCCTCTAAAGAAGGAGCCACCACCACACTCCGGGGCAGAGAGTTCCACTGCTGAACAGCTCTCAGTGGTGTGTATGCACCGCACACAGTGCAGGGCAGGGCCAATGAATGAAAAGGCCGAGCGAGCTATAGTTAGCCCCGGGGAGGCAGATAAGCTCGCTCGAGAGGCTTCCTTCCACGGGAGCTTTGCGGGATCACACGCGCGCACTTTGTCCTCAGCAGCAGCGGCGGCGGTGGCGGCGACCCCGTTTCAACCCAGGCGAAGGCGCGGCCGGCTTACCTGGAGCTCGCACCAGGCCACTTCCACCCAGGTCTCGGTGTCGAGGCCCTTGTAGACGGTTTTGAAAGACCCTCGGCCCAGCTCGATGTCGAACTTGAGGAACCTGCCGTCGGGGGAGGTAGCGACGGCCTTCATGTCGGCCTCCTCCTCCTCCTCCTCGGCCGCCTCCTCCCGCTTGGCCTTGCTGGGGTCCTTGGCGGCTTCGGGCGGCTCCTTCCTCTCGGCATCGCCCCCTTCTTCCTCGCCCTTCGCTGCTGATGCTAATGCCGATGCTGATGCTGCTTCTTCCCCGGCGGTGCTCTCCTTCTCCTTCTCTTCCTCCTCCTTCTGCTCCTTCACTCCTGCGGGCAAGAGGCGCTGCTGGGGGTCTCCCGCTGAGCCGCCCGCCTTTGGGGCGAGGGCAAGGGGCGCCTCTTTCTCCTTCTCCTCCTCCGTCCGCGGCCTCTGCGCCGCCTTGGCCCGCTCCGCCGCGATGATCCTCCGGGTCTTGGAGATGAGGAGGATCTTCTTCTGGGCGGGCGGCGGCGGAGGCGGCTCGGCGGCCTCGAAGGCGGGCTCCTCTTGGTCCGAGTCCACCACGCTGCGCCTCAGGAAGCGCTGGTGGACGGTGCGCGGGTCCTTGGCGTAGGGCGGCCTCGCGGGGAAACTTGGGCCCGGGGGCGCGGCTCGGGGCCCCTTCGGCATGGCGGCGGGGTGGGTGCCATCCACGTTCATGCCCTTCCCACCCGCAGGAGAAGCCGGGCCACAAGCGGACGCGGCTGAAGAAGCAGGAGCAGGAGGAAAGTCTCCCCCGCCGCTGCCGCCGCCCTTGCCCTTCGGCGGCGCCGCTGTCCTGGCCTCCATCACAGCGGGGTCTTCCTGCCTCGCCTTGGCCGCCGACGCCACGCGAGCCCCCGCCTTGTGCGACGACTCATCACGGCGCATCCTCAGGCTGGGCGCCTGCAGCGGGAGAGAGAAGAAGCAGAAGGAAGCAGGTGGGAAAAGAGAGCAGGTGAACTCCACCTGCCGGAAGGAAGGAAGGAAGGAAGGAAGGAAGGAAAGAAGGCGAGTGGGGACCTCACCGCCCCGCCCCCTTCATTTTAGGGGAGGGGAATTAGCGGAGGGGAAAGGGAAGCCTCAAAAACGTGGGGTGGGAGGGGAGAATCTCCGCAAAGGAAGCGGCTGACTGCAGGCTCGATCTTCCCAAGGCAGCTCCAACCCACGGAGGAGCCCGCTCTTCTTCCTTCATCCCTGCTCTCTGTCTCTGTCTCCCTCTGCACCCGAGTGCGGCCACAGCCCCCTCCGACAGCGCCCTCTGCCAGGACCTTTCCACGAGAGAAATCCCCCCTCCCTCCCGACACACAGTCAGGCAGCATCCCCGCCCCCCTCGGCCATTCTCTCGCCTGACGTCCCTCGCCTCTCGCTGCCCACCCGGGAGGCTCCTGACAACCGCCTTTGCTCGAACACCTCCCAACAAAGGACTCCCCCAGGCAGGAACCATCCCGGCCTTGAAGCTGCTAGGCTTTGCAATGCTAATCAAGTTGGCCAATTGTAACATTCACTTGCCTCAAGCAGACAAGAGTTCTTTCTCCCACCCTGGACCTTCCACAGAGAGAGAGAGAGAGAGAGAGAGAGAGAGAGAGAGAGAGAGAGAGAGAGAGAGAGACCCCACTTGCCTAGTTTCAAAGAGAGGCTGACTGCCATAGATGCAGGCGAAACGTCAGGAGGCAATGTTTCTGGAACATGGCCATAGAGACCGTGATTCCGGCCATGAAAGCCTCCGACAACCCCTCGCTTTCCCTCTGTCTTTTCTCCCTCCCGAAAGGCTTCCTCACCCACGCGCCAAGGCACACCCCTCCCAAGCCAATCTCACCCCACTTCGGGGCTCCGCCGCCTCCCCTTCGCCCGCCTCAGTGCTAGTGCGGCAGCTCCTCAGTGGAAAGCCATATTGAGGCTGGAAAAAGGGGGGAGGGCGGGACTGGTGGACCCAAGGCGGATCTGGCTAATCCCGCTCCCCCCCCGCCCACCCCCCCCCCCACGGCTCCATCACGGAGAGGCTTTCAAAGGGGGTGCATTTGATTTCACTTCCCCCCTCTCTCTGGAAAAGGCATCCTCCGCATCAAAGCCCGGGTGAGGGGGGGGGAGAGAAGGGGGCGGCGGCCGCAAAGTAAATGTCCCCAAAGGGGAGGGGGAGGCTGGGGAAGGGCGAGCGAGGCTTCTTCTCACGCAGCAGGAGCAGCCCTTCCCCCTTCCCCCTTCCCTTCTTCCCTTCCGGGTCCCAGGTGCCTCTCCACGGAGGCCCGCACCTGCCGCTCCCCAGGCAGCACAATGGAGAGCCAGGCTGAGGAGGGGAACTTACGCGGAGGAGGAAGAGGAGAAGCAGGAGGCGCGCCCATCATCAGCATCGTCCGCCAGAGCCCAAGCGAAGGTCCGCTCTTCCGTCGCTAGCCTCCCCGCCCCTCCGCCGAATCCACTGCAGCAGTCATCGCAGTAGCCGCGGCCTCTGTCCTCCTCGGCGCCCTTCTCAGCCCTGCCAGGGGCCTCTTCCGCAGCAGGAACGAGGGCCCCAACGTTGCGGAGAGGCGCCGGGGAGAGAAGAGACGAGAGTCCACCTCAGGCGAAGAGCGCACCTCCTCCTCCTCCTCCTCTGACGTCACGAGCCAGCGCGCGCGGGGGAGCGGGCAACCTCGGCCTCGCGCCCCTCCCGCTCAGCGCCCCCTCCCCTCCCTTCTCTCTCTCTTCTTCTCAGGGTCGGGGGCGCTCCTGTCAATGGACGCGGCTCTCTCCTGACCTCCCTATTGAACGGAGCGCTGGGCATTTGGGAGCAGTCAATGGAAAAGGGAGGGAATGGGGAGGGGGGTTGGTTCTCCCGGTTAGACCCGCCCCGTGTCACTGGGGAAGCAGGGCGGGGGGTCGAGCCCCTCTCGCCTCGGTGGCAATGGGGGCAGTTTCAGCAGCACCGGGTCCTCCCTCTCTCAATCCCTCCCTCTCTCCCTCCCGAGGTTGAGGGTGCGCGCGCGTGTGTGCGTCTTCCGCGCCCTGCAATGGCTCTTCTTGGTTCGCTTCCAGCACGCAATGTGACTCGGGGCAGCTCGTGCCAAGGCTCTGCGCATGCCCTTTGCCGGAGCAGCCGCAGGCCCAGCCCGGCAGGTGATGTGGGGCGAGAGGGGTGCGCGCGTGCCTGTGCTTTGGGGTCGCGAGGGGCCAGCCGTGGGCGGAGGGCGGGGGCCGGTGCGCGCGTGAGCCGGGCCATGTGTGCCCTCGCGCCAGAGGGAGGGAGGGAGCCAGGCCATGCCTCCAGGGGAGCCGAGGGCGAGCATTGGAAGGAAGGACACTTCTTCGGGAGGGATTGGGATGCAGAGGGTTCCTCTTAGACCCGCTGCGGGCATTCCACCTTGCCTGGTGCAAGCCAGCACCTGCACTCCTCCTCCAGGGAATCTGCAGCCACACTGTAGAAAGAATGCAGTTTATGCTATGGGATCCTGGGAGTTGTAGTTTGGTGAGGCACCAAAGAAGCCTAGAGACCTTGTAAGACCAGAGTTCCCAGGATTCTACTGCATTGAGCCATTGCAGTCCAAATGGTGCCAAACTAGCTGCACGCCTCCAAGCATGGGTCAACTTGGGCCCTCCAGATGTTTTTGACTTCAGCTCCCACCATTCCTAAGAGCCTCATGCCCTTTCCTTTCCCCCCTCAGCCGCTTAAGCCTGAGGCTGTTAGAAATGGGTGAGTTGAAGTCCAAAACATCTGGAATGGGGGAGTTGAAGTCCAAAACAACAGCCTCAGGCCCTTTCCTCCCCCCCCCCCCCGGTCAGCCACTTAAGCTAAGGGGCTGGGGGGGGGGAAGGAAGGGGCCTGAGGTGGTTAGGAATGTGGGAATTGAAGTCCAAAACACCTGGAGGGCCCAAGTTGGCCCATGCCTGTACTATAATAGGTTGCTTAGTTTTGGATCAAGACATTTATCTTGTTTTGGCCCATGCCTGGTGTAGACACACCCTGCTAGGTGCAGCATTATGGAGTAGCTTTCCTCGGCAGAGGTGGAGCACCTCCTCATCAATCTTTTAAAACCACCTGCAGCTTCTCAAGCTATTTGCAAGTGTGCCCCCCTCCCCCCTGCACAGAGCCTGAATAATGCATAAGCCTGCAATGGAGGCACAGGAAAGGAGAGGAGGAAAAATAGCACCCACATTTCACCAGAAAGCCCCTTTGGGCCCCCTCTCTGTGCTGTGGGGAGAGGAGGAAAGAGCCCCCACCAGACCCGCTTCTGGGTTCTCTATCCTTGAGGAGACCATCCACCTTCTGTCTGGCCACTCAGGGCCCTTCCACACAGCCATATAACCCATAATATCAAGGCAGAAAATCCCACAATGTCTCCATTGAACTAGGTTATCTGAGTCCAGATATTCCAGTTCAAAGCAGAAAATGTGGGATTTCATTCAGTTGTTTGGAAGTGGTCTCAGAGCTATTTTAAACACGTTGGGAATAATAAATAGCATGATTTCTGGGCAAAATCCGAACATAAGAATCCACCTGCTCAAACATAATAGGCAAGATGAGCCTTTGGATAGGATAGGAGAGTTTCATCATCTATCATAGCGCTCTGTGGAGATGTGCCATGGGGACCTCATAAATGTCATAGGGTTTTCTTAGGCATGGGATACTCAGGGATGGGTTTGCCAGTGCCTTCTTCTCAAATATAGCCCATTGCTCGTTGGCAGCCTCTCCACTCAAATACGACCCTGCTTAGCTTTCAAGGTCTGATGGGATCTGGTGCCTTTTAGGTGGCTGCGTGTGGTTGAAGAACGAAGCAAGTGGATATGAATTTGGAAGCCCAAGTGGGCAAGGGTGTTGCAATATAAAAACCTGCAACATTTCCATTTCTGCAGCTCAGAGAGTTTCATCATCGTTTGAAAGGGTTAATGTGAAGCTAAAAAGGTAATGTTAGTACACACATACTACAGAATGAGCTTACCTTTCAAATGGTAGTCTAGTGTCAAAGGGGAGCCTGGGGACCAGACAATAAGGAGTCTTATGATTTCTTTAAGGGAAATATTATTCCAGGATAGGTTTTCATGGGCCCCTTCTACACAGTTGTATAAAATCCACATTGGATTATGTGGCAGTGTGGATTTAGGACCCTCCCAGACAGGTCCTATATCCCAGGGTCTGATTCCAGGTTTTCTGTTTATCCCAGATTATCTGGCAGTGCGTACTCATATAATCCAGTTTAAAGCCGAAAACCTGGGATCAAATACTGGGATATAGGGCCTGTCTGGAAGGGCCCTCGGATAATTCAGTTCAAAGCATATATTGTGGATTATTTGAGAAAGGCATTGGTTGCCTGGGAGCCAGGGGGCTAAGGGGGCCTCAGGTGGTGGCCCGAAAAGGCCTTACTTACATTATTGAGAAAGGCATTGGTTGCCTGTGATAACAATACAAAAAGGTTTGAGTTTAGATCCAATGTCAGCAGGGTTCAGTGGATGCCTGTGATGAACTACTACTCCCCATATGCATGTCCCATTGTCCATTTCTATTCTCCCCAAACCACACCAGGATGTAGAGTGGGTCATGGGAATTCTGTGTGCCAAGTGTGGACTTGATCAGTCATTGGTGTGGTTCATAGTTGTCTTTGGAAGTGAGTGAAGGTACTGGAAATCCCATCATCCATTGTCTGTTATCCCCAAATCCATAGCAGGATGTAGAGTGGATCATGGGGGCTCTGTGTGCCAACTTTGGCCCAGATCTATCATTGGTGGTGTTCACAGTGGTCTATGGGAGCCGAAGCAAATTAAAGTACTGCAAATCCCATTATTTGTGGTCCATTCTCCCCTAAATGGTACCAGGACATAAAGTGGATCATGGGGGTTATGTGTGCGAAGTTTGGTCCAGGTCTGTCATTCGTGCGGGTCACAGTGGCCTGTGGAAGTGGGAGCCAATCAGAAAGCTGACACATACACACATACATACCCACATACCCTGACTTTTATTATATGTATTAATTAGGGCACCTGGCAGTGCCCAGGATATTTGAAAAAAGGCATTGTTTTTTGGGGGGTGTTAGATAATATCATGTAGTTAATTAGTAACATTATTTATTAGAAAAAAGCCAGTCTTTGATTCAGTTTGTATTAGTGCTCCCATTAGAAAATACATAACAATGTGGCTGAGGTTAGTACTCTCTGTATAAGAGTGAACTACAACTCTCCTATGCCAAGGGCAGTCACCCCCGAACCCTCTAGTTGGTCATGTTGAGTCTGTGTGCCAAGTTTGGTCCAGATGCAATGTTGACTGGGTTCAGTGGTCTTTGGATGCAGGTGAACTACAACTCTTATAAATCAAAGTCATTTCCCCCTAAACCTGGTCATTGGGGCTCTACATGCCAAATGTGATCCAGATCTATTATTGAAGGGGGTCTGCCTTGATGCAAGGTCAACTACAACCCCACCATGTTGAATCATTCCCCCAAACCTAGTCTGTTCAGTTGCTGATCAATTCCTCTCTGCTGTGTGCCACAGGAAAGGGTAGGAAAGGGTTAAGGGAGAGGCAGTGGGTGGGGTGATGCAAAGGAAAAGAGAAAGGAATCCTGGGATGCCTGCCTGTGCTGGAGGAAACACCTAAAATCTAGGATAAAATTGTCCCAGAATGAAAGCATTTCTTGGATGGTGGGTCGTAGTGTGTGTGGAGGACATTGGAAGGGTTTGGGCCACATAGTCATGGCACTCACTATAACCTGCATTGTCCATGAAGGGAGTGCCTTGGAGGCATCTCAGCACTTGGAACTATAGCCTGTTTGTGGAGGCTGGGGGCTGTCTGTGTAAGTGGAGAACTCTGCCACATACATACATACACATTTTTCACTTTTATTATGTGTATAGATATTCTGGGTTATGTGGCTATGTGGAAGGGCCCATGGGTAACATCTCATCAAATTCCTCTGCTGCTTAATATACAAATTTGTATGCAAATAACCTTACACACACACACACTTGCATATTCATGGGTGAGATGTTGGAAGGAAAGTTTGCAATTATCTTGATGACAATGGAGTGATCAGTAGAACAAATCCTACTAAAGTAATCTTTTTTAGGTTCAAGCCACAAAGGTGATGGTGAGAAAGTTGTTGACATCATTTATCTAGATTTCATCAATATATTTGAGAAGGTTCTCCATAGTATTATTAGTAAATGTGGAATAGATGGAAATACTGTCAGATGGATCCATAACTGGTTGGAAAACGGTGCTTCAAAGAGTCACCATCAATGGCTGTACTTCAAACTGGAAGGAGGTCTCAAATGGAATACCTCTGGGATCTGTCCCAGGGCCGTGACTCTTCTACTTCTTTACCAATAGTCTAGGTCAGTGGTTGCCAACCTTTGGTCCTCCAGGAGCTTTGAGCCCCTTCCACAGAGGTGAATAAAATCTCACATTATCCTCTTTGAGTTGGAATATGGCAGTGTGGACTTAGATAACCCAGTTCAAAGCAGGTACAGTATTTTGAGATTTTCTTTCTTGATATTCTGGGTTATATGGCAAGGTGAAGGGTCTTTAGTATTCCACTCCCACACTTCCTAACAGCTGGTAAACTGACTGGGATTTTTTGGAGCTGAAGTCCAAAACAACTGGAAGACCAAAGGTTGGGAACCACTGCCTTATATGATGTAGTGTGGGGACCTGTATCAAATTTGCAGATAATACAAAACTGGGAGGGGTAGATTACACATTGAAAGATAGGAACAGAATTCAGAAGAACCTAACTGAGAATTGAGCAGCAATTAGTAAAATGAAATTAAGTAGAGAGCTTTCAATCTCAATGACCCAGTGTAATCTACCCCATATTTATATGGCTGGCTATTAGTACAGTGGGGGACTGTTTTATTGTGTTTTATTGTGGTTTTATTGATGTTTTATTGTTGTTTTATTATGTTTTTACTGCATATGTTCACTGTGTGAACCACCCTGAGCCTATGGAAATGGAGCGGTATATAAAATGGAATAATAAATAAATAAATAAATGTAAAATTCTACATTTAGGCCAAAAAAACCAACCAAAAAACCCCAAACACATGGTTACTGGATGAGGGAAAGAAAGGTTGAAGGAGCTGGGTATGTTCAGTTCAAGGAAGAGAAGACCTAGGGATGACATGATTGTACACTAGAAACACTTCAAGGACTGTCACTAGAAGGTAGGAGCAGGTCTAATGTTTTTTTAAGTTACAAAAGAGTACATTTTGACTGAACATTCGAAGAAACACATTGCTGTAGGAGCAGTTTGGCAATAGAACCAATTGTCTACAGTGGTGGTGGGATCTCCTTTCCTGAATATTATTTATTTTTTAAAAAATATCAATCTATCAATCAAAACTTTATTTGTATCCTGTCCCCTCTCTCTGTGGGGACTCAGGGCAGTTAACAGCATGAAATAGTAAGCAAAGTAAATAGGCAATATAACCAATCAATCATAAAATAAATTACCATAAAGTCATTAGAGCACAATTACACAAACCACATTAAAACAAAAAGAGGCTTGGTAGCTCCCTCCTGGGGATGCTTTATCCGGGATCCTGCATTGAGCAGGAGTTGGACTTGTTGGTCCCTTTCAACTCTGATTCTATGACCTGAATCTCTTGATGGGTTGTTGTACAGTGATTTCATATTGCAATCGGAGCCCCTGGTGGCGCAATGGGTTAAATCCTTGTGCTGGCAAGACTGCTGACTGACAGGTCAGTGAGTCAAATCTGGGGAAAGTGGGTTTATTTATTTATTTATTTATTTATTTATTTATTTATTTATTTATACTTCAAACTTATATACCGCCACTCCCCAAGGGCTCGGAGCGGTTTACAGAATATAACACATAAACAAAGAACAGCAAGATAAAATAGAGGCGGTTACATAGACAGAGGAGCAGGAAAACAATTTGAAGACTTGGTTTGCACTCAAGTGCACTACCAACAGAAGGAGGCATATATGACTCTTAAAGAAAATCAGCAGCAAAGTATGGGGCTGGAGTAAAGCTCAAGTCCCGTGCAGGAAGACGTGCTGCCAATGGGAATCGTCCAGCTGTGATATCTATCACACAGTCAAAAGAGGGAAGCTTAGGCACTCCCAGAATATCACAAAAGGTCTCCAGTCCGGGGGGCGGGGGAACCACCTCGACCCTCTGGTCTCAATGACTCGGAGATAAGTATCTTACCCATTGTATTGCCCTGTTTCCCGGGTTGGGGACTCACCAAAAAATGCTCCCAGCTCCTGGAGCTAATGTTCCAGAAGGTCCTGGTGCTGAACTTCCTCCGCTTCTTGGTTAACTTGAAGGACCCCAGTCGGTCAGCTGCAGATGGGAGGTCTCTTGACCGGGCCTCAGGAGCAACAGCAGTATCCGCTAGCACCAGAGCCCCCTGCTGGGGCAATGGGGGAAGTTGAGCAGCCAACCTCTCGGAAGCTGAAATTCTCTGATCCAGAACCGGAACTGAGATGGGATCAGCGTCCTCGGCCAGCCCTCACAATAGCTGTGAGGTCTTCCTATGTTTCCTTCTGCGGCTCCTCCTGCGCCTGCGTGGGGAGCTCAATGAGGTGGCATAGCTGGGCATGTCCCCAAGGTCATCCGCCATATTCTCCGGCCTGCCCCCCAGTCTCCAACATCTCCCTCCAGGTCTCTCTCTCCGTGAGAGCCAGGCATCCCTGGCGACGGCGGACTTCATCCCTAGATGAGGGATGTGGCAAGCCAGGTTCCCCTCCACAGGCCCCCGCAACATGGACAGAGGCCATGGCAGAAGGCTCGATGCCAACCCCAGGGTCAGGATCAGCCGAGCCCTGTCACTGTGACCAAGGGCAAGCAAAGCCCTGGTCCAGGGGGAAGCAACCTCCGAACAGACAGCTCCGGTCACTCACCCGGCTTGAGAAATCCACTCGGGGTCCAGCCAGCAACGACAGCTGCAGAGATCCACTTGGTGGCAGCCAACTCGTCCGCCTCTGCTTGGCTTCCATCTTTCCGGACTCAGCACCAATCCCCAACCCACTGAAGCTCTGCCAAAACTGACCCGGTAAGGTCTCATCCTTCCCTGGGGAGGGCTCGGCAGGCAAGGGGGGATTGCTAAATGAGAGAGGACCTTTGGGGGGAAAGCCCTCCGGGTCCTCTGGCTTCCTGAGAAAGTCCCATGAGAGATCCCAATTGAGATCCTCATTCCTTGGGTGAGACCGGGCTATTTTTAGGAGAGTCAACGGTTTGCCAAGGCGCCCAAACCTCTCCGCAAGGTTGGCATATTCGGCAACTAGACAGTCCAGAAGCCTAGTGTCCCAGTATGTCTTTCGGTGATCTTGAGGGTCTTCTCGCAGTCTTGACTGTGGCTGAGCACCACCATCCAGGTTGCTCATTCTCATACCGAGCCTCTCAGAATCCGCCACAAATTGCCCGGTTAAGGAGTCATCCATTGTACAGATTCAGCTAGATAGCTTCTTGGAGCCTTCCATGAGCCAAGTCTGATCAAAGTAGTCAAGTAAGTCCAGATTTTTCCAAGTATCAAAGGCGGAGGCTCAATCTGCTGCCTCGACGCCATCTTTGGGGGGGGTTGGTCTTTTTTGAGCTCACACTGTCAGCTGCAGCTCCCCATGAGAGAACCCTCCCACAAGGATGGTCAAACATCCAGGAATCCCCTAGGCAGTGTCCTTGCAGACAGCCAATTCTCTCACACCAAAAGTGACCTGCAGTTTTTCAAGTCACTCCTGACACAAAAATTGCAATCTGTTTTTAAAGGGCATTTGTTCAAGGATTGAGATCATCATTTGGAAGACTGAAGTTTCTCCTGCACATTCATTCTTCCATTGCCTAACAGAACTGTTGCTAGGGAAAGATAGTTCGCAGTTCTCTATTTGAAAAATGCAGTCATACCTATTTTGTAAGGTTGTAATGAAGAGTAGGAGATATGGAAAAATTACTACATGCATGCCTAGAATTAAATGGCCTACTAATAGTCCAATCTTCAGAACATAATGATCCACACTTACATTAGGTTTTATTTTATTTTGCTGAATTGTCACCTATTTGGCAGATATTTCTTTTAAGGTAATGGAAGCACTCTCCAACCCAATCTAGTTTTAAAAAAATGGAATTAGAAGAAAAATGCTCATGATTCTGCTCAAAGAAAGAGGGTTGGAATCCTGTGCTGCAACAATGAGGGAATTCATTCTCAGGGTAAAAGCACTGAAACTCACTGAACATATTTTATGAAAATGGAGAAAGCTATTACCCAGGCAACCACAGCTACTTTTTTTAAATAAAAAAAACAACTCTCCTTTAAAAAAATAAAGTGAATGAAATGAGATCAAACAGATGGCTATTTTAAGTGGTGTGAATATTCTAATGATTTTATGTGTAACAGTCTTGAGAGCATAATGAACGTCACATGAGAACATAACAGGAAAGTCATAATAGGGCCACCTTCTGTTTAAATCTATAGGACCTCTTCCAGCTTCTGAAAAGAAATAATATGAAAATGAATGAAAGAAAAATATTAAATAGGACAGATTTTATTGTGCTATCCTTCCAATCCTGCAAGCCTGAAAAAGGAAGCAGAGAGAGGAGCTGATTGACATATCAAGCAAAGGAATGAGTCAGTGTGTGTATATCCATACAACAAGATAAGTCACAGTAGGAGGGATGCAATGCTATAGTTCTGCTGGAACTTGTTGCTTCCCACAGACACAGCAATTCACTCTACCTTCTATAGCCCACCCACTCCCCTGGAACACAACATCTTTTTCAGGGCTGCAGGAAAGTCCCAATTCTGCTGCTATTAGGTATCTTGGCCAATGTTGGGAAGAACAGGTATATGTGATTGCAATGGGAAAATCATAGAAATGTGTGTATCAGTGGTTGTGCGACATGGTGATGTAGTACCAAATACAGCTTCATATAGGTTGAGCATCCCTTACCTGGAATTCTGAAATTATTCACATGAATGGAAAGGATAGTGACACCTTTCTGATGGTTCAATGTAAACAAACTTAGGTTCTGGGTTGCCGTGAGTTTTCTGGGATGTATGGCCCATACATAACGTTTTTTCTCTATCTCTTTATCTATCTATCTATCATCTATCTATCTATCTATCTATCTATCTATCTATGAGAGAGAGAGAAGGAGGGACGGAGGGAGAGGGAGGGAGGGAGGGAGGGAGAGGGAGAAACTTTATGTATGGGCCATACATCCCAGAAAACTCGTGGCAACCCAGAAACTAAGTTTGTAATTTTATACAGTGTGTGTGTATAAAATTATCTGTATAAAATTACCTTAAGGCTGTGTATTTAAGGTGTATATGAAGCAAATTAATTTGATGTTCAGACTTGGATTTCATCTCCATGTATTTATTTATTGGGTCAGAAGAGAGTTGAGGGTACAGTTAAACTGGATTTAGAAACACAAACAACATTTTAAAAAGTTGGCAGTATGCTAAACGTCCTTTGACCAGAAGCTGGCCACTTGGAGTGCCTCTGGTGTTGCTGTAAGAAGGTCAGCCCTGCATGTGGCAGGGCTCAGGTTGCATTGTAGAAGGTGGTCTGTGGTTTGCTCTTTTCTGCACTTGCATGTTATGAACTCCACTTTGTAGCCCCATTTCTTAAGGTTGGCTCTGCATCTCGTGGTGCCAGAGCGCAGTCTGTTCAGTGCCTTCCAAGTCACCCAGTCTTCTGTGTGCCCAGGAGGGAGTTTCTCATCTGGTCTCAGCCACTGATTGAGGTGCTGGGTTTTTTCCTGCCATTTTTGGACTTTCACTTGTTTCTACTGTTTCTACTGTTTATGTGTGCTTGAGAAACAGATAATTCTGCACATTAGTCAAGTCCCCCTTTCCTATTCCAAGGCTATGTACACTTGTAGTTCAGCTACACAACTAGTCAGTGTTACAGAATGAAACCTCTCTTGTTTTATTAATGGCATGAAAGTCTGTTTTTGTATTTGTAGTCACTGAATGCTTCCCATTCTTGGGTTTAGAATTCATTTCCATTGAGTTCAATGGGTCCCATTCCAAGGTGAACCAGTGTGGTTTGGTGTCTCACTTGAAATACAATTGTGATTTGGCTTACTGCCCTTGAAGCAGCTGTTATATCAAGAATCATAGGCTTTGTTTGGGCCTCTGATTCTGAAGTACTGTGTGCAGATTGCTATTTTTTAAAGAACAATGAAAACTCTTATATAAACTGCTAAAAATAATCAAAAAGCAATAAAAAGTTCTTGCTAAATTAACTTCAGTTTGAATGATGAATCATAAAATGTTGCATGTACAATTCCTTCACCCAAAACCTTGCATAGGTTTATATGTAGGAGGGATGTAAATGGATTCACATGGGAATGTTCAACATTCTCCATATTGTAGCATGTGCCATAATCTAGAAAGGAAGGAAGTTTCCCTTTGATCTTCTCTGCATGTTCATTTAATGCTTCAGTATTATGGTTCCCACGTGACGATATGAAAACAAAACAAACCCTTTTGGGTTTTATCATTGTAAACTGCTTTGGGAACTTTTTTAAATAAAAAAGCTACACAGCTATAGCCCTGGTCATTTAAATGTAAGCAGCCTTTTTCACTCTGAATCTGAAGGTAATCTTTGTTTTTGTCATTCCCAGCTAAATTTTAAACTGGTTTTATCAGTAATCAGTTAACAGATGTTTAACACCCTCTAAGGCAGCTTCTTGGATATATGCCTCTGCATATCAGAGTAAAATCTCCTAAAATAGAAACAGACAGTGGAAAATATATCCCCAGCACTCTTATGGAGCGAGTAGAGGTTAAATCCTCTTGGTAGAGAGCATGCTTATTAGACAATAATAATTCATTTAATAAACGGGTAATATGGACTGTGGTTTTTTGGCCATTTACCTATGGTCCACGTCCCCTTTATTCTGATGTAGGTTAATAAATGTACAGTATAAACTGCATACTGTATAGGCTAAAACTGCTTAAACACCACCTGTCATTACCTCTCCCAAACAAGAAAATGTTAAATGTTGATTTCCCGATAATCTGTAAATAATTTGTGCTACCTTTCTATTTCTTTTTCATCAGAGTATAAATGTGCTACTTACATTACCTTTCTGTTATCGTATCCTTTAAGTAAGTGGTTCTCAACTTGTGGGTCCCCAGGTGTTTTGGCCTACAACTCCCAGAAATCCCAGCCAGCTGTTAGAATTTCTGGGAGTTGAAGGCCAAAACATCTGGGGACCCACAGGTTGAGAACTACTACTTTAAGTCATTTCCAATTTATGGTGAACCCCAAGGAACCCCTATCACAGAGTTTTCTTGGCAACATTGAGAGGGAGTTTGCCTCTACCTTCCCCTGAGGCTGAGCATAAGAACATAAGAAGAGCCATGCTGAATCGGGCCTCAGCCCATCTAGTCCAGCATTCTGTGTCACACAGTGGCCCACTAGTTGTACACGGGGATCTCTAGCAGAAAGGAGGGCAAAACCCTCACCTGCTCCCGACCCCCCACAACCAGTACCCGGGGAAATCCTGCCTGCCTCAATCAACACAGAGGTGGCACTTGGATGTCCATTTCAGTAACTACTGATTCCCTTGGTATCCATGATTCTGTCTAATCCTGCCTTGAAGCTGTCCAGGCTGACAGCTGTCACAACCTCCTCTGGAAGTGAATTCCATAACCCAATGACCCTCTGGGTGAAGAAATATTTCCCTGTATTAGTCCTAACTTTCCTACCTTGGAGCTTTAGGGAGTGCCCCCTAGTCCTAGTGTTGTAAGACAGAGAAAATATTTTTTCTTTATTCACCTTTTCTATCCCATGCATGATTTTATACACTTCGATCAAGTCACCTCTTAAACACTGTCTTCCAAGGCTGAAAAGACCAAGGTGTTGCAACCTGATTTCATAAGGGAGCTGCTTCATCCCTTGGATCATTTTTGTTGCCCTTCTTTGTACCTTTTCCAGTTCCGTTATATCCTTCTTGAGGTGCAGTGACCAGAATTGTACACAGTACTCCAGATGTGGCCTCACCATAGATTTGTAGAGAGGCAATACAACATTTGCCGACCTATTTTCGATTCCCTTCCTGATCATGCCAAGCATAGAATTTGCTTTTTTCACTGCTGCAGCGCACTGGGTTGACATCTTCATTGAGCTGTCCACCAAAACCCCAAGATCCCTTTCCTGGTTTGTCTCAGAAAGCTTTGATCCCATCAGTTGATAAGTGTATTTGGGGTTCTTTGCCCCAATGTGCATGACTTTACACTTGTTTAGGTTAAAATGCATTTGCCACTTTGTTGCCCATTCACTCAATTTCGAGAGATCTTTCTGGAGCTCTTTATAATCAGTTTCATTTTTAACTACCCTGAACAGTTTAGTGTCATCTGCAAACTTTGCTACCTCACAATTTACTTCTACATCCAGATCATTTATGAATAAATTAAAAAGTAATGGTCCTAAAACTGAACCTTGGGGTACGCCACTTCTCACCTCTTTCCATCCAGAGAAGTGTCCATTTATTACCACCCTTTGTTTCCTACAGTTTAGCCAGGTTCCAATCCAGGACAAGACCTGTCCCCTGATTCCAGTGGATTCAAGTGTGAGCGAGTGTGATTCATCCAAAGTCATCCAGTGGATTTCTTTGACCAAGAAGGAACTTGAATTTTGATCTCCACAAAGATAGTCCACTGCTCAAAACACTGAACAACACTGGCTTTCTTTCCTGTTAACATTTTATTAATTTACAGAAATACATTGAAACAGATAAATTGCCAAAAAACCCCCCACAAATGACCACTAAAAAAACAACATTTCAGAAATAATGGGTAAATCTTACTCATACTTTTAAAGAAGCAATTATGTTTATCAGTTATCAGATCATTTCACAATATAGTGCCATTCTCTACCACCACCCACTAATGTGCTAGGTATGTCATTATTGTCAACACATTACTTCTGAGATCGGATAAAATCTGATATGTATTTTCTTTAGCTCTACTGTTTTAATAGTTCCATTTAGCATCCAACAATTCTTTCATACAGCAAGACTAGCTGAAGGGTTGATGTCTGATATCACAGTACTGTCGATGAGAAACACACAGGGAATCCAATTGTGTTTTGCCTTGAGACAATTCATGTTTCAGATGATCTCAGATTTCCTCCCTTCTTTTTGAAGGCTGAGTTCTGGAATTAGAATTATATGGTGACCAGTTGGAAACTGGAGAAAGAAAGCTGTGCTGCTGATCATCAGTGATGCCACACATGCATTAGCCCAGAAGCATAAAGACAATTATGGAACTTCCCATGCCTCCAGTTTAGAAAGCCTACTGAAATCCAATGGCTCCCTTGGATGAGGAAATAATTACATTTTCCCTGGCAACATGACACAGCAGTTTGAACGTTGGGAACAAGCAATATCCTTGAACCAGAAATATTTCATCAGGAGAGTTTGCAGATTAATTTTCTTTGTTTTCTGCATAAGGGCCTGGATGCAGCTCTTTCTCTTGACCATGATCCTAATTGGGTTTGTTTTCCACATCAGGGTATGCAAGGATCACATTCTTTCCGTCAATATATCAGGTCAGGAATATCTCAGGCCATGAGAATTTAGAGCCCAAACCTGTGATCTGGAGATGGCACACTTTGTGATGTCAAAGAAGTCATGCCCTGGTAATGTTACAAGGAGCACACACACACACACACACACACATGTGATTAAGCATGATGCTTTAACATTCAGTCACAATTGTAAAGAGTGCTATTCATTTTTTGAAATCCTATTTTAACAAATAAATACACACACACTTTTCAAAGGAGTCTTCTCACTCTTCTCCCTTGCTCAAAGGACCATAAAACATGTTGCCAGAGTGAAGATTGAAGAGTGATCCTGTACATTAAACAGTTATGTAAAAAAGGGAAGATCCTCAGTTGTTGCTTGTTGCCTGGTTGAATGACAAGCAACAGTTGTTGAAATTCCCTCACCTGCATAGCCATTAAAAGTACAAGAGGTGCCTCCAGTTTTCAAGGTGAGACCCTGAAAACTTGGAAACCTAGATGAAAAGGATGTTGGGAGGGAGGCCACATCACTTCCATGGTTAGTGAATCTCCATATGTGGCCTCTGACCAAGCAGCAGAAACATACAGCCCTGAGCCAAAAATTTGATAAGACCTGTTCCAAATGAATAGGCATAACACTAGTTATGTAATTCAGCCCTAGGGCTACTTATTTGTAAACAGGACCTTCTTAGTGGTTCCCAACCTTTGGTCTTTCAGGTGTTTTGGACTTCAACTCCCAGAAATCCCAGCCATCTTACCAACTTTTAGGAATTTTGGGAGCTGAAGTCCAAAACACCTGGAGGACCAAAGTTTGGGAACCACTGTGTACTCCTACTTATTGTAAGCATTCTATGGTCAGTATAGAGTAGACTCATATAATGCAGTTCAATGCAGTTAAACTGTATTATTTGAGTCTACATTAACCATACAATACAGTTTCAAACTGTATTATATGCTAGTGTAGATGGGGCCATTGTCTTATTTTACTACATGCAGTGAAAAAAATAACATTTTTGGAACAGAAACCCCAATTTCTCTAGCCATCATGCCAGATTTAGTGGATACTAGGAGTCCTCACCCCCTGCCCCATGACCCTTCTTATATATCAGCCAGCAAAAGGTACTGTGGTCACTACAGAACAGTTAGAATAAACACTCAGTGAAAAATCAGTCCCTTGGATTGGCTGTTTAAAGGCCCCCCAAAGGGGTCAAATATTATCTTTGGATCACACTAAGAAAACCATCTAGAAGTTGCAACTTTTTTCTCATGGCACACAGTCTCTGAGCAACCAAAGTGTTGTCTTTTCTCATTCATCTGTTAACTGACCAGACAAAATTACTATGAAGCAAAGTTAAACCCATAACAAAAGGAGAAGTATTATGCTCAGATTTTAATCACTGTGGAGGACAATACAGGCTATTTTCTCTGTTCCTTATTTGTGTGTATTTCCTGCTTAAGTAACTCTGGAAAATGAAAAAAATGTCACTATTCTATGAAGCAAATGCTATTATAATTCTTCGGTGTATGTTGCAATTAAAATTTAATATATTTTTTATCTTTAAATAAAGTGCCCATAGCAATACATGCACCCTTCTTGTAGTTTGTGGATATTTGGTCATCTTGTTAATGTATTGGAGGACAAAAGTCTATTGTTCAGTGATGGAAGTCATACTTCAAATTCAGATGGTCCCAATTTTAATTCATAGCATTAACAATAAAAAGAAACCAGGGACTACTTATTTGGGATTCTAGCTTCCAGAATTCCTGTGAGTTCCAGTGGCAAGCTTGTTGTGACAGTAGCAAGTATTATGAAGGAGTCTACAGATCAGCATCCAGTGAAAATGCATCATACTTTCTACATGGACCAACAATCTAACTTGAAGAATTATACAATTTTAAGGGATGGCCATAATGGTTTACTAATCTATCTATATCAATCCAAACACAATAAAATCACAATTGCAATGCAATAAAACCATCAGCATGAATCACCAGCTACATGTAGCACTACCTCATCACCAAAACTTGCACAAATAAATTTTGTATATTTTATATAATTAATCAAATGATTACAAATATATCTTTAGTCTTTTAAAAAATCATTATTTAAGAATTGACCTGTTTTTCTTTGGGGAAGGAGAAACATGAGCTAATATAGGAATGTTCTTATACAACTCAGTTGTGCAAACCTATTTTTAGAACTGGGTATTAAGTTACAAGTACCTAAATGGGCAACAGAAAAGTTCAAGAGCTGTAGAATGTGGTGCTTGTTGGGGGACGACGACGACGACGACTTTCAAGTATATAGAAGTGTTAAAATGACATAAGTATGAGACAAAGTCTAATTAATCATGACAAGCTATATCTAGCAAACTAGCAAAAAGCTCTCACACATACAAGGAAGGACATCCAAGTTTTGTCAGTTTCCACCTACGCATTGGAGTCCTTGTAACTCCTGAAAAGTTGGTTGTCAGAAAAGTTGGTTCCAAAGAATCCTCCAGAACAATATGGGATATAGTTCAGATGAGTGCAGTAGACAGAGGGAACAAGAACTATCTGCTCATGCAAACAAAGTATTGGAAACCATATATTAAAGGTTTTTTTTATATTCTCCATGTTGTTTCTGCTAACTTCAAAACTATGGTTCTATTATTATTAACTTTATTTGTACCCCACCACCATCTCCCCAAGGGGACTCGGGGCGGCTTACATGAGGCCACACCCATCAATACAATAAACATAATAACACAAGAGCACAACAGAAAATTGAAAATAAAATAACTTAAAATACAAAATCAATGTAAATAAAACAACACAGCAATATGTGGGGGGTCGGGAGCAGGTGAGGGTTTTGCCCTCCTTTCTGCTAGAGATCCCTGTGTACAACTGGTGGGCCACTGTGTGACACAGAATGCTGGACTAGATGGGCTGAGGCCCAATTCAGCATGGCTCTTCTTATGTTCTTAAAACATTAAGACACAAAACTTTCACCGTGGGCAGGGCCAAAATCAAGGATTAAAATTTAAAAATTATAAAACACTGGGAAATAGGATAATGTAAAGTATCAGGGAGGGGATTTGGGGGATGAGGTAGGATTTAATTGCACAACCAAAAATAAAGTGCGTCTAAGGGCATTTTATGCAGAATTTGGTCAGGGATTATTATACATTCAGTCATTGAAGGCACACTGGAACAGCCAAGTTTTCAGGCTCCTGAAGATTGCCAGGGTGGGGGCTTGCCTAATATCTCTGGGGAGCGAATTCTATCAGACTAGAGGTCCTGTTGCACATTGCACAGTTCTTCTACTTTCACAGGGATTCTGCACTCCTTATCTCCATGAATGCTGAAGGCCACCTAGATAATATGCCTCATCCAGGAATCCTGCAGCTGAGAAGCCATTACATGTTCTAGTTCAGTGGTTCTCAACCTGTGAGTCCCCAGATGTTTTGGCCTTCAACTCCCATAAAACCTAACAGCTGGTAAACTGGCTGCGATTTCTGAGAGTTGTAGGTCAAAACATCTGGGAACCCAAAGGTTGAGAACCACTGTTCAAATCCTGTTGCCCAAACTGGGATGTTGGAGACTGGCCTATAGTTATCTGGTATAACAGGATTCATAAAAGGTAAGAAGAGGTCTCCTAGCAGCCTAATTTAAGCATATTGGGACCCTGCCTTATTGTTAAGAAGCATCAATGACTTTACTAATTCAGCCAGCTTAATAAGAAGAAGGGGGAAAGGTCTAGTACAGGGGTGCTCACACTTTTTCAGCATGCGAGTTACTCTTAAAGCAACCAAGTCCAAAAGATCTACCTGCCCCCGCCGCCACACACTCCTGCCGCCGCGTGCGCTCCTGCTGCTGTTTTCTGCCCGCGCAGCACTTCTTCCGCCTGCGGGGCATTTCAGGAAGAAGAAAGCACGAGGTGGGGCATCCAGAGGGAGCACTCCACCCTGCCTGTCTCGCCGGCAACAGAGGCTGCACAGCTGCTTCTGGATGAGAGAGATGTAAGACGCTCCCTCCAGAGGCCCCGTCTCGTGCTTCCTTCTTCCTGCAATGCCCCACAGGCGAAAGAAGCACCACGAGAGCAGAAGTCATCAGCAGGAGCGCACGTGCAAGCAGGAAGTTGCTTGCACATGGCAGGAGCGCCCCATCTGGTTGGTGAGACCCGAAGATCACCTGGAAGAGGGCCGAAGATCTACTAGAAGCTCCCGAGCTACCTAATGAGCACCCCTGGTCTAGTATATACACTCTGTTCTCACCTCTCCAATGATCCTATCCACATCCCCTTTCTACACAAATGGAAAAATAGTCAGCAACACTAAACAAGCAGGGACCAAGGCTACATCCACTGGAACTATTATCAACTCTTAACATTTACATCAGAAGGAATTAGAATGATTTGATCTGAGAAGTGGTGGATACATTCTTCTTAGTAGGTTTTTGCATGGCTTCAATTCTCTTTTGGACCCAGACTGTAATAGATCCCTGACTTCTTAAAACAGTTTTTTTGCTATCCTTATTATCCCACCATAGTTCTTGAGATAGGCTTTAGCATCTTTCAGGTCAGACTCAACTAAATATACATGCTCCATTGATTCTACACTTGGGAAATACTATATTACTGCACTTGGGAATAAAAAAGTGAATTCATTCCCCATCCTTGTCCAGCGAGCTTACTACTACTACTGATGATGATGATAATAATAATAATAATAATTTTGTGTCTTTTAGCCACCTCTCCCTAAGGCTAAAAACAGGGTATAACATGAGAGTCAATAAATAAAAACAAAAAATCATTTAAATGCATAAATATAATATTAAAGCACACTTTACAATCATTGTAATAAACACTGGAAGCTCTCAAGGAGTTGGTTTTTGTTTTAGTTTTTTTAAGAAAAAAGGAAAACTCCGTGCCATCTGTGGAAGAAAAGTGGCTTCTGTTTTGTGAAGCCCATTTCCTCCTGGCCCAGGGGTAGAGTAAAATGAAATGCCAGAGGAATTTCTTCTAGAAGCAGCAAAACTTTTATTGCATGATAATGAAAAATGATGAAAAGGGCTGCTTGCATTGCCAAGAGAGTCCTGGTAGGAAAACACAGAATAGGAAAAAATAGAAATTGAAAGTTCCATCCTGATCCCCTCCTCCCTCTTTCTTAGGGAAATAACATGTTCTGTCTAATACCCTGTTTTATAAGCAATACTTAGTTCTTTTGGAAGAGGAAAAAACCTACAACATAGGATGGGCACAGGGGTATACAGTAGCTGGCAGAATAGGGGAGAATGAAGCCATTGCCCCACAATAAAATCCCCTAAATCAATTTCTAACATTGCAATCATTCAAATTTTTAACTGAGTCTTTAGAATTGAATTTAGTTTGGGTTTACAAAATACTACAGGAAATATTAGAGTTCGAGATGTCAATGATTTTTTGAAATGCTAGAAATTTGAGAAATAAAAGGGGAAAATTATTATGGGGGAGCAATGCTCAAGTTTTGCCTTTCCCTAAATGGGCAAAATACAATCCTTAGACACAAGTGCCTCCCCCCAGCAATGTTTGTGGTATAAATAGAGAAATCATTTTCTGTTTTTATAATATATTAATCTACCATGGTTCCCAAACACATTGTTAGGATATGAGAACTGTGCACTTCAGGCCGTATCTCTCCCTAGAAGCCAAGATGACTAAACTGAGACTGTCGTATTTTGGTCACATCATATCACTCACTAAAAAAGACAACAATGTTTGGAGGCAGTATGAGATGAGGAAGACTACATTGCAGATGGATAGACTCAGACAAGAGAGTCTGAGTCTGCAAGGCCTAAGAAGGTTTGTTGAGGAGGACTTGGAGGTCTCTCATCCATAGGGTTCCCATAAGCTGAAGACAACTTGAAAGCAGTTAACAATAACAACAAAGCTAAAATATAATATATTACAAAATATAATGACAGTGGTAATGATGACAATTGCTATGGAAATGGACTATGGACAAGCTTCTGATAGAGTCTCTGGTCATTTGACTTAGATTAGGCCACCAGGCTGTAATGTTTAAACAGTTTTTAAATTGAATTGATTTAATGTTTATTGTAATTATTTTATTTTATTATGTGTATATAGGGACATTGAATCATTGCTGGCTGTAAGCCACCCTGAGTCCACCCTGGGTTTTTTTTTGAGAAGGGTGGGGTACAAATATTTGAAATAAATAAATAAATAAATTTGCCAAGTTATGCTAATGGTCCATCTATTTCAGGATAGTCTGATGGGCAGCAATTTTTAAAGCAAAAGGTTTTCCCAACTTTGCGCTATGAAATCCTTTTAAATGCAATCAGGTACTATTTCATCTGTTCTGCAACTGAGTAACATATGTCCATAAGTGGGTAGGCAAATGAGCACCTGCCGGTAATTGCTTACTTTCCTTCACAGTTGATAATTGCAAGATTTAAATTATCTGAGAAGTATATGTAATCTAGGTGGATGAACATAGCAGTGAGAGCAAAGCTTTTAACATTTCCTGATTTTTCCCCTATAAAACTCAGTTGCTATGCAGAAGGATTTCATTTTGCCACTACAAATATCTTTGCTAAATAAAAGACAGTTAAAATGAAACCATGTTAGATAGTGTCATTCAATGGAATAATTTCATTTCTATGAATTACTGAATATGGATCATTCAGTTAAACATCCCAGACCTTTCCTTTTATTCTGGTTACAAATTCATTATACTTAATAGGATGTACTAATTTCTCAGTCATTAAAAACTTGAATATATTGAAAAGCCAGGGGATAATCACTGGAACATTGTGTCATTGTTACCAAAGACACTCAAAGTGAGAAAACATTAGACTGTCTTTCACAAAACACAATTATAACAGTACGATTCTGCATTTCCATGGCCCCATCATATGGAATCCTGGGGTTTGTAGTTCTGCAGGAGAGGTCTAGAGCAGTGGTTCTCAACCTGGGGGTCGCGACCCCCAGGGGGGTCGCAGGGCCATTTTCCGGGGGTCGCGAAGGCACCTCGGTTAGCCCCGCCCCCTCTTCAAAATGGCTGCCGGCCCCTGTGCCAGCCAAACAGCCAGGCACTCCAGGTCGGCTCCTCCTCCTCCTCCCCTTCTCACAGGGCTGGATAGAGTTAGGAGGAGGAGCTTAGAGGCAAAGGCGCACAAGGGATAAGGTGCACCAGCTTATGTTCGGGTCAAGCCAGCAGCGGAGCCTGGAGGTGCGGCTCCGAAGCCGGCTGCCCATGGAGGAGGAGGACAAGCGGCAGAGGCAGCACAGGGGACCCCAGGCGAGGCTCCTATGCCGTCGCTCTTCCTGACAATCCTTCTCCTCCTCCAGCTGGCCATGAAGGAAGAAGAGGGGGAAGAAGAGGAGAAACCGCGGAGGCCGCACAGGGGCCACTGCCACTGTTTCTTCCCTTCTTCCTCCTCCAGCTGGCCATCGAGGAGGAAGAAGAGGAGAAACTGCAGCAACCCGCCCAGTTTCTCTTCTTCCTCTTCCTCTTTGATGGCCAGCTGGAGGAAGAGGAGGAAGAAAAGGAGAAGGGGCGCTGCTGTTGTTTCTTCTCTTCCTCCTGCAGTTGGCCATCGAGAAGTAAGAGGAGGAAGAAGAGGGGAAAGGGCAGCAGCACCCCATCGAGGCAGGGAGGCAACTGGTGGATCGCAGGAGGCAGAGGCGCCTCCTCTGTGCTTTCATTCCCCTCCTGCGATCCATCAGCTGCCTGGGGTCGCCGTCTCTTGCTCTGCCTTCTGCCCCCAGAAGGGAGACCTGGAAAGCAGGGAGGGGAATGGAAGCGTGGAGGAGACACCCCCTCCTGAGAACAAGCAACTTCATTCCCCTCCCTGCTTTCCAGGTCTCCCTTCTGGAGGCGGAAGGGAGAGGAGGAGGAGGAAGCAGAGCAGGCAGATAGCTGCCTTTCTGCTCCAGCAGGAGTTCCTTGAATTTCTTGCAAAAGCAGGTAGCTCTCCCAGACAGCCCCTTCCAAAGACCCAAAGGAAGAATCCCCCACCCACAATTTCCCTTCCCAGTCCTTCCCCCTTCTTCCCTTAGTTTCCCCCAACTTTTCCAGAACCCTTTGCCCACCCCAGTCTTCCCTTTTCCCAGTTTTCCCCCTTCCTATCCCAGCCTTTACTACTCCCATCCCCAGCCCCTCTCTCTCCACTTTCCATCCCAACCTTTCCCACCTAAAGCTTTCCCCCTTCCCCAGTTGCTCTCTTCCCATCCCAATTGTCCTAATTTTCCAGCTTACCCCCTTTCCACCTCATTTTTACCACTTTTCAAACACCCCTTCCCATTCCAATCTTTCCCTGTTTCCAGTCCTTCTTTCCAACCCCCTTCCCAAGTCAGTCTTTCCCACTTTTTTTATTTATATGCACACAGCATTTCCCCCAAAATGTATACTGTAATTAAAATAAACTATGGTGATTATTGGATTATTATTGGTTTTGTTATACATTTATTATTTTACTCAATTATTATTATTATTACATTTATTATTTTAATCTTTTTATTGTTATTGTTATTATATTTACTATTTTATTCTCATTGTTGTTATTACATTTATTATTTTATCCTATTTATTATTATTGGAAGGATATGTAAGCACATTTGCATTGAAGAAGGTTAGAATAATGGTTTAATCAGAGTTGGATAGTCTTATCTTAAATTACAGTTTCATGTAAACATTCAAAAACATTTAACCTAATGCCTCAATTAATGTAATTTTATTGGTATTAATTTTTATTTTTATTCTTGAAATTGACCAGAACTAAACATCCCAGCAAGACCCAAATGCCAAGATCTATTTTCCCCAAACCTCTCCAGTCTTTTCTGTTGGTCATGAGAGTTCTGCAGGCCAAGTTTGGCCCAATTGTTGTTGGATTTCAGAATGCTCTTTGATGGCTGGGGAACTAAACATCCCAGCAAGACCCAAATGCTAAGGTCTATTTTTCCCCAAACCTCTCCAGTCTTTTCTGTTGGTCATGAGAGTTCTGCAGGCCAAGTTTGGCCCAATTTAATTGTTGGGTTTCAGAAGGCTCTTTGATGGCTGGAGAACTACATATCCCAGCAAGACCCAACCCCTTCCAGTATTTTCTATTGGTCATTGGGGTTCTGTGTGCCAAGTTTGGTCCATGTCTGTAATTCGTGGGGGTCTCGGTGGTCTGTGGAAGTCAGAGCTGCATCTGTTGAAGGTACTACAAATCCTGTCATCTATTGCCCATACTCCTCCAAACATATTGTTTTTGTGATTAATCACTATGCCTAATTATGTTAATTTGTAACAATGAAAATACACCCTGAATATCAGAGTAGCAAAATTATCGTTATGAAGTAGCACCGAAAATACGGTTGGGGGTCACCACAACATGAGGAACTTTATTTAGGGGTCACGGCATTAGAAAGGTTGAGAACCACTGGTCTAGAGGTCTAGTATCTCACCAAATTACAAACCCCAGATTTTTCTATGAGGCAGTCATGACAGTCCAAATGATATCAAAGGGCTATAATTGTGTGTTGTAAAAGGAGATCTTAGCATAATAATAATAAAAATTTAGAAAAACAAATAAACAGTATATAGTCACCTTCCATATTCACAGATTGGAAATGTATGGATTTGACTGCTGTTCAATAATAGTTTTAAAAAATACCCAAAAGCAAAGTTGATGTTATCATTTTAGATAAGGGACACCATTTTACTAGGCCGTGTCAGGCTCCAGGCCTCAGTCTCCCCAGAACCACACTGCAGCCATGTTGGCATTCAAAAATCCTCTAAGTCTGTCTGCCTTTCCCAAGTGAACTCAGCACTATGCAACCCGGTTCAAACATTCAAGGCCGCGGCTGTTATTTCTAGCGATAAGCAGAAGCGCATGGGACCAGGAGCTCCGTTGCCACCTCTTCACAGATGTGGGCACTAATTGGGAGCACATACTTTGCCTCTGAGGTTTATCTAAACAGCAGCTGCAGCCCATCATGAGAACCCTGATGTTCGACGCAGCCACGTCGGATAGATCAAAGAGTTTGGACACTATAACCATTTGGTCTTGGAAAGGCAGATCATCTCGAGCCAACTATTGCATCCCCTGATCATGGACTCCTGAATGGGCCTTGCGGCCTTCCTGCTCAAGACTTTCCGCCAGCTCGCTGGTTGCTTTGGATCTAGTCCGCTTGGGCCTCCGCTTGCCTTATTGCTTTGTTCCTGATTGCTACAGAAAGACTTTGCCTTTTGTATCCTGCTTGATTCCTGTTTGCCACGGTACTATATTCAATTGCTGCTACCATTGAACAGTGCTGCTACTTTACCGGTGCCACTTTAAAGGCATCTTAGTGCCACTTTAAAAGGCATCTTGAAGGGGGTTGATTTCTAGCCTCTTTCCTGCAGGAATAATCATTTATTCTAAGAATAAACCTGTTGTACCTCAGCTGAATGTGTGGTTTATCAAGGGAGGTTTCCAAGTGTCCTGGAGGGCGACAGGCCATTGTATATAAGGGGACTTGAGCATCAATCAATTTTGGTATCTTGGGGGAGGGGGGGACGAATGACAGACGACGGACGACCAAACACCAGCATATCAGGAACCCACTATTCTACCAAAAGGGCAAAAAGAGTATAGTGAGCAGCTGTTGCTGCAGTTTAATGTGCTGTATTATTCTCTAGTACAATTAGTAATGGCACTACATCAGGAGGGAATATTCTTTTAAAGATGTCACCATGGAGGAGTCAATTATCTGCTGAGAAAACTATCAGGAGGTATAAGCCCACTCAGTAGCATCCGAGAACACATCATTTTTATCAGGAGATTATTAGTTCAGTCTGTTTCTTAATTGTGGCATGTTGTCTTAGTTTCTGCCTAGAAAAAACAGTGGCTTATTTAATGAGTTTTCTTTTTGTTCTCAGTTTTATGAAGAAAATATTGCATTTTCCATTGTTCAAGTGTGTTTTAAGACAGTACTTTCCAACATTTTCACAATAGGATTTGTTTGATGGATCCCTATTCTTATCTGGAAACAAATCTTTTCTTTCTTTTCTTTTTTGATTTTCCCTACCTATGCTCCTCATGCAGCTCAGAAGGCCTGGTATTTATTTTAAATATACGGTGTTGTTTTAAATATCTTGATAGTTTGCCTCCTTGACTCCCATTATTATTAGAAAAGATTTAATTGAAGAGGAGGTGGAGTTGGAGAGCACTGACAAGTCTGTTTTCCTAAACTGGTCCAAAGTTCATTAGCTCAATAGAACCTAATGTGATTAGAATTTGGAAAACAAATTCTACATTCAGATTGACTGACTACAATCATTCTGTTTATCACCTCAGAATAATAATAATAATAGACAGTTGATTTGACACAAACAACAGAAAAAACTCAGTTGTTATCAGGACCTCAAAATCGAACTGCAAAGGCTCCGGCATGAACCAGTAAAGGTGGTCCCAGTGGTAATCGTCACACTGGGTGCTATGCCAAAAGATCTCAGCCGGCATTTGAAAACAATTAGCATTGACAAAATCACAATCTGTCAACTGCAAAAGGCCACCTTACTTGGATTTGTATGCATGTTTATGTACATATAATAACAACAACTTTATTTTTGTATCCCGCCACCATCTCCCCAAAGGGACTTGGGGCAGCTTACATGGGGACAAGCCCGGTCAAACATAGATTGAAATAAACACAGTAAAATTTATTTTTTAAAAATCAACAAATAACCTCTTTTCAAAAGAAAGCAGATTTACAGACACATTTTGATGACCACCATCTTCATGCAGAATTGCTAGTGCTCCTTCTGATGCGTATTGTGCTGTATCCCACAATATTGGTAGAAGGTTCACATCAAATTCTCATTTCCTTTGAAGTGCAGTGCAGAACACAATGCACTGGATTAATTTCACATTATACATGGAAAGGAATGACTGCAAATGACATTGGGTAACCTTCTGTAGAAAGAACCTTGCTTTCCAATGAATGGAGGAAGGGGACCTGAAAAGAGCTTTTGTTTTGATTGCAGAATCCAACTTTGTATTCATTTCAGATTTCTGTAGGATTGCCAAAAAAGACATGCAAACACAGCAACTTCACTGTTACAGGATAGGAAATTAGGAAGCTGCCTTATACCAAATCTGACTGACTGCAGCAAACATGGGTTTCAAAGAATGTATCTCTGAGCTTTGTCATGTACAGCCTTATGTTCAAACATTCGGCTTTTCTCCTCCTCTTAACTCCTAATCAGAAATCACTCTGCAACCTCCTCAAAACATGGACATAGCAAGCAATACAGTCTCTCTTCTCTAATCACCTGTTCTCATAACAAGGCTATAACTTTAAAAAAGTAATTTGATGACTATGAAATAAATTTTTGAGAGGATGTTAGCAAGTAACGTTTTCTAACCTTTCTTAAAGGGGTTTTAGCAAGGCTGCATTTAAAAACTAACTTAGTAAGTAGGAATGACATTAATTTGGGGGAATGTTACCAAGTAACTTTTCCTAACTCTTCTGAATGCAGTTGTAACAAAGTTGCATCTGTAAAGTTATGCAATGAATGGGCATGACATTAATTTGGTGTAACAAGTAACATTTTCTAAATATATGTAAAGTTAATATCTATGGGTATTTTAAAGAGATTTTAAGCAGAAATGTCCAAGGTTTATTCAATTCTTTTATTAATCCTATGGTAATTTTTCTTTCCCCCACCCCCCAAAAAACTTTTATAAACTCTAAATCTTAAGGTGGGGAGATCTACTTCAAAAATAACATGTAATGTTATAAGCAACACTGGGAAATGTTGATGGTGACAAATTGATCTGAGATGCTTTGAAATGTGTTAACATAAAAATCACTTTTAACAGGTTTAATGCCTGTTTGCTTTTGGCAGACTGCCTAAGACAGTGGAACACATCCTTCACACACAAACAGCAACATTTCATAAACGGAGGTTTAACAATTTGGTGGGAAGGATTCATGACACTTTCTTCAATTACAGTGGAGATGGAGCATTGGGAAAGGAAGCGTACAGAAAGCAAGGAAGGGCTGGTAGTCACGGTACAAACATATGTCTGAAGGTTGCTGCCTTGCCTTGGACCACATTTACTTTGCAACCTTTAGCTTCTGTAGTTCATTAATTTGTTCTCAAAATAGAGCGACTTTCTACTTTAAGGTAACAATCAAAGTTTGTAGGAGAAATACTAATCTATGCATGAAATGGTTACAGTACTAATTGCTCTGAAGCCTAATGATCTTTCACCATCTCAGGCCTAGTGTCAATTGTAATGATTTAACATTTAATAATATTAACAGTGATGGAAGTGTTTTGAGAGGCATGTATGTAATAGCCATAGGATGTTCTCTGAACGTACCCATCAATAAAGGCATAGCATTAACCCTTGTCAGGAAAATACTCTTAAAAACACATAAATTGACCATTTACTTAGATAGAGAGCACATTCATTACTGGAGAGAACACTTAATCCTAGAAGTATACAGGGGAAGGATATGAAAAACTAATGACAACTTATGTTACAATAATCTGTTTTACATCAGTAGAAAATACAGAATAATGGCCCTGGGATTTGACATTCAGGATATAGCTGGTACACAAGTTTCTTGAGTACATATAGCCAAAACCACTTAAACATCCTCAGCCATATGTGGTTGTTTCTAATTTTCTTAACACCAGGGCATTTCTGAGGCCTGTCGCAGAGAAGCAAAAGGCCACTTTCACCCACCAAATTAATAATAATATGATAATATTATAAAACTTTATTAGTACCCCTCCACCACCTCCCCAAAATACATATAGCAAATAATAACAATTACAACAAATCAAAATAAAATACATAAAACAAATCATAACATCAAATAAATACAAAAAATAGTTAAAACAAAATCAAACACAAGAAAAAAAAATAAAATGTATACAGCAGATTGGGCCAAGTTAGAAGGGGTAGAATAAAAAAAACTTAGAGATATAAAACCTCTGGGTGGGATGGATGAATGGGATAGTGTGCCTGGTAGGTGATTTCAAATCGGACAAGCAATGGGGTGAATTTCACTAGGGATGAGATAAAGTGCATCGAAGGGCATATTGAACTGAGCTGGTCATTGTGTGGGGATTGTATTCATTCCTCAAAGGCATGCCAAAACAGCCAGGTTTTTAGGCTCTTCCTGAAGGCTGCCAGGGTGAGCGCTACCCTAATCTCTCCGGGTAATGAATTCCAAAGATGAGGGGCCATCAAAGAGAAGGTCCTCTCTCTCATCCCCCAAGTATCTGAAGTCATTCATTTTGGCAGAAGGGACAGGAAATCCTACAAGTGCCTATAGCTCTCCCTGGAAATAGGACTACAGAAATAACAAAGTGAAATAGATAACAATTTGATGCTGTTTCTTGATATACACATGGCTTAATGGTACGACCTACAAAATAAGCTCACCCCTAATTATGTTTTGGAGAGACACATCCTAAGAGAACAGTCCAAAGTTTCCTACTATTATATGTTTGAGGCACTTGCACAGTGCCTCACACATACAGAGAATTAGAATATAATTGAATGTTTCCATTCCTAAAGTAATACATGTGCATAAATGGCTTAGAGACCATAAAGACCTTTTCACTGAAATTCATACAGTTAGCTTTAAATGCTATTTTCTATTTAGAAAATAAAATAATAGTCACATTGTGTTGAGCTTATTTCCACTTGCTATTTTCACCCAGGATGTAGCATTTAGATTTTAAATTGACCCAGAGAGCCATAGGAAATCCTTATAAGAAACCCCAATTAAATTACCAAAAATGTTTTATTGAAGCACCTTAGGTACATTTTCTTATTTACCAAGCTAGTACTTGATTCAATTTTTAAAAAAAATATTTCAAGAAGGTGTTGCAACAGCACAAATGTTGTTGTTTATACACATTGAATACTGCAATGCATACCCCACATTGTCTCTTGCCTATTTTTAAAAAATAACATAAGAGTTTATATTGAGATACAGTCGATTCTCAGTTAACCATAACTAAAGCAACAGGAGGTCTCTGGCAACCAACAGACATATTAGATATAATACTTTAAATAATGGGTTGATTTTTTTTGCAGAAATGTAAATTTAAACTTGACATGCTGCAATGTGAGTAAGTCTATGCTTCATACTCTACGTGTTAGTGAAATTCATTAAGTTGAAAAGTTTGACTGCCATTTAACTTAAATTGCATACTTCATTCACAAGGCTGCTTTTAGAATACAATAAAACTGTATTACACTAAGTTAAGTTTATCCTCATTTGCTTATAATTACAATATTTCAATATTAATATCAAGTCAATACAGAGTTTATTGTATGGTATGGTATAGTATGGAGTATAATATTAGTTAGGCTTACTTTTAATAGTAAATCTCAGGCACCCACAAACTGCATTTATCCAGTATCTACCAATCCTAATGGGTGCCAATTAACTAAGGGTTTACTGTACTGTGCAGGCACTTAACGGTCATGAAAGTTGTGCTTGGTTAACATTTGGGTGCTTTTACACTATTGGAATTGGCAGTTTTCAAATCAATTCAGCAATGAATCCATACTGAGTTTAGCCCCAAATTTTAAAGACGACATGCAGAGTCTTGGATAGCTCCAGAACTTTGGGGAACAGGGGGGACAGTGCATTTCAAGTTTGAACTAAAACTTGAGAACAGACTTATTGCCTTACTAATATAAGAGTCAAGCTACCAGGTCTTTATATTAAGAAAACCTAGCAGACAAGAAGAACTGGGCCTGAGCCAAACTCTAGACTTAATCATGACCCAAATCTTTCTCATTTCCTGGCTCAAAGGCTCTTTCCTCCCCTTGTGAAAGCTGAGTTGAATGATTTCCCTTCAAATTCCATAGCTCTGGTGATTACCATGATTATCCCTTGACCTGACAGGTTTCCAACATTGCAGTACTATTTCCACAGAATTATTGATACCAAAACCAGGTCCATAGTCCTGGTTCTTACACAAGCACAGATGAGCAACCCCAAACTCAGAAACAGAGCCTTTTAAAAGCTGGCTGACTTTCCATAGCAAAACTGAATAAAATGAAATGACATATCCCCAAAGCTTACAAAATCATTCAAGTGTCAAAATTCAATTATTAGGCCCAATTGGGCTAATTGAATCAATGGAATTTGTTTTCGTGTTAATTTACCAAGTTCTCATTTGATTTAATAGTACTGCTTTAGTTGGGGATAATAGTTTGAATCTAGGCCAATTATTCCTTCCTTCCACTTCAAACTGTACTTTGAGGTTTAAGATTAAGGAACAGAGTTTTCATACTTAAAATGTAGGAACACAACACACACACACACACACACACACATCACATCAAGCAAGCAATGGAAATAGTCGCCATTGAAAGAAACCTGCTCTCCATCCACAACACTTAAAATATACATCCATAGCTGTATAAACATTAAAACCAGCATTATCTTATTTGTACCAGATTTAACCCTCCTCTTCTGGCCAAAATAAAAATAAAAATTCCAGGCCTGCTTAAGAGATGTTCAGTAGAATAAAACATGTCATACACCAAATTCTACAATGATGCAAAAAGTAAAGGGAAGTTGGGAGGAAAAGGGAATAAAGCAAACTCTGACACTAAATCCTTAGTTGTTCTTATTGACCAGTTGGCATTCAGGAAGAGTAGCAGCCAAAAATGCTGATCTCCCATCAGTGAGGTTTCCTTACTTGCTCCAAAATTGATTTGCTACTACGACATGATAGACGATGGAAGCTAGAATCTGATGCACCTGGTAGCTCAGCAGAACTAACAAAAGAATCACAGAATATTATCACTGGAAGGGAGCACAAGGAACAATTGGTCCCAGCCTCTGCCATATATAGGAATATATAATTACAGGATTCCTAAAAGATGCCCATCCAATCTCTGCTACAAGGCGGTGTGTGAACCCACTTCCTTCAGCACTTCCCGATGGAGAAGGTTCAATATATATACATAGAAAACCCATTTTTCATCCATTATAGAGCTTAAGGTCAGTCAAGTTTCCCAGGTAGCTTCCAGCCCAGAATCCGATGTGATCTGGACTTGCTTCAGGAGTTTGGCTGCAGCAGTCAGGATTGTGCAAACTGTAGCTGTAGAGTACACAACCACCATTAGGTCTCCTATACCAACATCCTATTTTTTTATTTTTAATAGAATAAAAAAAAAACATTCCCCAGTAGAGAACATAGGAAAACAATTTCTACATATCCCTGTCCCAAACCAAATCTGCTATGGGACTATGAATCTTTTTTTAAAAAAATTGTTAGTGACTCATTCAGCTAACAAACAAACAAACATGGTAGTAGATGGTTTTTTTAGTCCTTGGACATCAGAAAAGTTATCCTCCTGAGCTTTAAACCATTGATCATCATATAATATGTTGGAACACAAGGCTGGTTTTCAGTCTAAAAGTGGACTACAAATGTAACACTTCTACTATGCATGTACAGGACATTAACAGTGCTCCCCAATACATATGTGGGCACAAACTTGTTGTCCAAGGTGCCATAAAATAATAGTACTGTATTGTAGAGCTGGTAGAGACCACAAAGTATATCTAGTCCAACCTCCTGCCATGCAGGAATCCACAACTAGGGTACTCCTCACAGACAGTCATCCAATCTCTGTTTACAAATTTGAAAACCTATAGTAGAATATACATAGTTTACAAAACAAAAGTTCCAAATTCATTCCCAGGACAGCTGCCTAAACTTTGGAAAGCTACTTCCAAAAATAGAAGACAGTCGTTTATTTTGACCATATGCAAGGCCATTTGCGATATATTTTTAATCATTGTTTCATCTTTTAGAGTATGATTTAGATAGTGAGCTTGGAAGATAAAATGTTGTTGCTGTTGTTGTGTTACAATTCTTAGAATTTTTCAGCCAGTATGATCATTGAAACTTCTGGGAGAAAAGGTAACTTTTTCAAACTCTGCCTCGATATCTGGATAACAACTTCAGAATGTGGGCTTACCTTTTGCTTTGCAGTCTGTGCCTCATGCCCTTGGGGGACAACCCTCCTTATCTCTAGTGAGTAACTTGAAAATAAGAACAGAATTCATTTATCCAGTGTCACATTCATATCACACAGATGCTTCCACTACTGTCCTGCAATTCTTACTTTGACAAGGTCTTGCTTTGTTCCTTTTGCTCTCTGCCAGTACACAGAAAGAAGGTCCAATATCCTTTTACTGCAAGTTGAGTGGGATAAAAGATATGCTGGCTAACTTGTCCCAACTTTAATTCCTTGATATGACATTCAATACGCAGATATGGGAGCCCGTAAAAAGGTGCTCTTCAGTCATTTCAGGAATGAATACCTCCTTTCTGAAATGACAGTAGATCTGACTTTTTAATGGCATAATTTCAGCAATAGACTGAGCAGCCCATGCAGCACTTTGAATACTCTGAACAGTTGAAAATGTTCCATGGCACGTGAAACATTATATCAACAAATGGCTTTTAAAATTGTACTTTATGTGGTCATTTTAAGAATATTTGAGTGGAAAAGCAAGGAAACTATTCCATCAGTCACAGATCAAATAGTGCTTTGTCCGTTGTCCCTAGCTTCATATCTGGTACAAAAGCAAGGGGTTGGTCCAAATTAATCCATGTTCTGTGTTAGACTTATCTACTAAGGCCAAATCATTTTAATATTAATTTTGAATTTCTCCCCTTGTGCATTTCTTTACCTCCTTAAAGATTTATACAAACAGAAAATAAAATTGTCACTAAGTATAGATACAAACATAAAGCAATATGTTGATTTTATGCTTCTTCTATCAAGCTTTTATAGCTATTTTTGGTTTTCAAACCACAACTTTGATATTTTCTCTGTAGTATTTGAACAGAATTGTAAATCAGGTGTTTTAAACTCGGTCTTTATACTCGTAGTCAATGTCATCATTGTCATCATAGTGGTGGTGGGACAGAAATAACATTTTTTTTACTGTAAGAGCTGCTTGTCAGTGAAATAGATTGCCTTGAAGGGCAGTGGACTGTCTGTCTTTGGAGGTCTTTCAACAGAGGTTGAATTGGCATTTTTCAGGAGTGATTTAGTTCTTGCATAACAGGGGGCTAGATCAGATGGTCCTTCTCCTTTCCAACTGCATGATTCTAGGTAATGTATGCAGCATGAATATTGCAATAACATTACTATAGAACCAAAGTCCTACCTAATATTAATAATAATAATACTTTATTCTTGTATCCCACCACCATATCCCTGAAGGGACTCAGGGCAGCTTACACATGGCACAAAGTACCAAAAACAGAACATAAAATTAAACACAATTTAAAAATTTGAATAAAACATAAAAGCATATTAAACAACAACTTAAAACTAAATTAAAACAGTGCTCATCAACCGGGAAGCCATTGCAAATGGGACCAAGCTGTAAACAATCCTAATGGAGGGTATGTGGCTGACATAACAGTTTTCTACCTCACACCAGGTCCAAAACAAGCCAGATTAACTCAGAGAAAGAAAGCTCCAAAACTGTGTTACCAATCAAACTTTCACTGCTGGAGTTCTTAGGATGACACAGTTGCCTGGGTCTTTTTGACTTTGATGATCCTTATTCACAATTAGGAAGTAAAGTATGGCTTCCAGTATACTTTCATTCTATGCATCCAAAGAGCAACCTTGGTGTTATATGTTCAAAGTTTATTGGACCACCCAGACACTGATGAATCTCTTTCTCTTTTATAGGCATGCTAGGTCAGGTGGCAATGACTAGAAAATGTACATATTCAGAAAGATGTTATCAAAAGAGAAAGTGACCTTTAAAACAAAGTTACTGTATCCACAGAGTTGAATTAAATTCACCATCTTAAATTCAGAATGGATTTGATTATCAACAGATGGCTTATATATGTTTATATCTGTACCTTGTGTGGTGATTTTCTATTTTTTGTTGTTGATTGTGTTGATCATTTTCTTGTAAGACACTTTGAGCAGCTCTTGGAAGAACTAAAGGATGTGTATAAGACAAACAATGTCTGTTCTGAAAGTGACTCACTGGATTTATTGACGTTTACTCCCAAAAGGACCTCTGCGTGGTGTAGTGCAGTGGTCATTAGACTATGAATCTGGAGACTACAGCTAAGCTATGAAAACCCATTGGGTGGCTGTGGACAAGTCACACTCTCTCAGCATTTGAGGAAGGTAAATCAACAACACACAAAGCGGCTCACAATTAAAAGCATTACAATACAACTTAAAGTATACAAATATTAAAACAGAATGAAACATCATTAATATTCAAGTTAAAACCATAAAGCATATACAGTAAAACCACATAACCCTCTGACTAGATCTTAAACACCATCTTTAAAGACTGTCTGAATAAAAAGGTTTTAGCCTGCCACCGGAAGAACAGCAGGGAGGGCCGTTCTGGCTTCCTGGGCAGGGAGTTCCAGAGTCAAGGGGCAGCCACCGAAAAGGAAGGCCCACTCTCTCATTCCCACCAACCTAGCTTGAGATGGAGGTGGGACAAAGAGAAATGCTTCTTTTGAAGATTTCGGGGCCTGGGAAGGTCCGTACAAGGGGATGTGGTCAGCCAATTTTAGTATCACCATAGTTTGGAAATGACTGGAAAAACACAGCTATTAAAAAGGGCACTGGATTTCAGTCTTAGTTACTGTTTTTCCCCCAATGGATCATTAAATGTACACTCAAAAAGTGAAACAGTTAATTAACTATCAAAATAGTGAAAAGGCCCCGTAAGGTTAACAAGTGAATGTATTTGGAGGAATATGTGAATTGAATCTGAACACAGGATTCCATAAGCAAGCATAATATCAGCAAATAATGAATGAAATTATAAACCAAGGAATCTGGTAGGGATGAAAAAAATAGCATTGTGTTTCAGTCTATATTTAATGTGATATCATGATATTTTATTGTTTTATGGATTTTAGGCAGCTGCTAGGCTGATTTATGATGCAATTCCATTAATAGCAATCTGTTTTTCTGTGTCTACTCCATTGTCCTCCCCTACAGATTGAAAAAAGCCACATTTATCAGATAAAACCTCACTATCTCAAAAAAAACCACCAAACAAACCCAGAATTCTTCTAGTTGAAATGAAGTCAAATAAATCATAGATAGACCCAAAGGCTGAAGAGGAAAAGAGGAAATCTACTGTTGTATATTGAATGAGGAGATCAATGATTAGTGAATGGATCATCCTCAGGCAGCTTGAGACTGTGGCCATTGATCACTTCAAATGATGTGCAAAGAATTTATCATTCCCTACAAAACATTTTTTTTGCAAGACAGAGAGATGGGGAATGGAAAGAGGAAGGGGATGGTGGTAACTACAGTACTGGCATGGGGACAACCTTCAGGAAGGCAGGTTTGTTTTCAGTGCCTGTGGGGACAGCAATGTGGGTGAAAATGGGTTACTTTAACCCATTTTTGCTCGCAATGAATTGCTGTCTGGAAGTGCCCTGACATTGGCTTCTATTCAGTGCAATTTCTAGTTTCTAGTTTTTTTAAAAAAACTTTATCTCTGCAGTCAACTGCTTCCTCAGAGGTGCTAGTGAAACACATACTATGTAAGCATAACAATTGTTTGAACAGTTTATCCCCTGTTTTAGAGTCAGGAACTTTTACATACTTATATGTGATTTTCTAGGAATTTGGATACAGCACATATAGAACTACTTTGTTACATTTCCTCTCATATTCCCTCTCTGTATCATTCTAACCAGCACCTATTTCTTCTTCTTTCCTCTCTCTCCTCCATTAGATCCTTTACATACCAATATTATGCACAGAGCTATGGCTTCTACATTGCCAATTACTTTGCTTGAAAGGGCTGCTACTACTCTCGTCCATATTTTCCAACATCCAATGCATGAGGATTTTAGAGAAATGAAACTTTTATTAGGCAAAATATTAAAGATAATTAAATTAGTACCAAAGGCCTTAGTTTTATTCTTCTTCACCAGATGTTCTTACAGTATCAAACACATAAAAAAGCACCCATGCAAACATTATGTTTGAACTGGTATCTGAAGATAACATTGAGGAAGAGTTGTATAATGAAGTTCATAGCTCCAATCCGCCCTAGTCATTACAGTAGCGGAGAAGTACTATGGGAGCTGTAGTACAATGAAAATCAGAAATACCACAATTGCCCACTGCTGTAGCAATGGGCAGAAACTTATTTTTTCTATTACCTCCTGCTTTCAATTCTCCCCTTCCCCTTTTTTGAAATTTTAAGTAGCTGTACTTGAGAGGAAGTAAATTTTGATTGAAAAGTTTTTTACTTTCTAAATAGATCCCTTTGTTTTCGTCATTTGGAAGTTTCTCTTAAGTACAGCTTGAAATAAGCCCACACTTTAGAATCCCCTATTATATGCTGAAAGGTATTTGAGGTAATCAGGCCATGAATCAGGGAGGTTTTACAATGCAGAAAATTCTCAGCATTTATCTTTTTAAAGCGGTGGGTGGGGGGCAAACTGATAACTCTGCAGAGAATGTTCATTATTGCATTTCAAATAGATCTCCCATTCTTGCTGAAGTATTTTAAATAGTAGAGTTATACATGCAAAAAGGGCAGAGTACAACACCGAAACACTGTGTTCAGTTATATTATAATATAGTATAGAGTGCCTTAGAGAATAAACTTGTTATTCTTAGTGTTTTTGCTTATCTGCTACAATGAAGCCTTTCAGAAACATGCATTTCCACTTTGGCATTCAGAAAATCCTTCAAGCCAGGGTTCGAAGGCACATGAATAAACTGGGGGCTTGTGCATTCTTTTCTCCCACTAACATCTCCTTCCTTTCCCTGAATTCCTTCCTATTCCCTATCTAACATTAACCAGGATCAGTCCTACAAGTAGACAAAGTAGACATTCTCAGGCAACCGATTCATCAGCAAATTGTTAGTTGTTTACTTGGTTATTGTTTACTAGCTGTACCCGGCACGTGTTGTTGTGCCCTATTTAGGAGATGCGAGAAAGTCTGAGTATGTAAAGGTTGGAATTGATGTTACTTATGGTCTTGGTGGGGTCATGGCTGTGTTGTTGTGGGTTGTTCTGGTGGGTGGGATGTTGAAGTCCTGTGGAGTTGTCGGTGTGTGGTGTTGCTGCCGTTCTGCAGAGCTTGTGGATATACAATGTTTTTTGTCTTTCCGTCTGTTGTGTTGATGTAGAGGTTCTGTGGTTTCCCAACTCTGGAGCACGCTACGTAGAGTTGTCCGTGGGAGAAGCATTCTGTGTCAAGGTCTATGCCACAGATTTGTAGTGTTTGTCCTTGTGCCTTTTTTATGGTGATGGCAAAAGCTAGTGTGATTGGGAATTGGAGACGGCTGAAGTGGAACGGCATATCGGTCGGGACCATAGGTATGCGTGGTATGTGTGGTGTTGAGTGTGTAGTTTGTTGTTGTGAGTGTGCAGTGGTAGTGTGTTGTGGATATACGGTGTGTATGTGGGGTGTGTTAGTTGGTTGTACTGTGCTGGTTTCTTTTTAGCAGTGGTATGTATGCGTTGTGTGTGTTGTGTGTCTGTTGTGTTGTGGGTCTCTAGAGGTAAGTATCGCGAGTTGTGTGGCTGTCATGTTGTGGGTGTGGTGTTTGTTAAGTGAGTGTCTTTTGTTGTGGGTGTCTTTTGTCCTGTGAGTGGCATGTATGTGCTCTGTGCACATAGTTGTGTATCTTCCGCATATTGGCGTTGTGTGGTATTTTGTGCTGGCTTGGTCTTTTGGATTGTGTTTCTCGAGTGTGGCTGTGAGAGTTGTAGTGTCTGGAGGAGTGTGTGGTGTTTTTTGTTGATTTTGTTGTTGTGATTGTGTGGCTGGTCGTACCGTGGTCAGTGGTTTGTGGTGATTACCTGTGGTTAGTTTTCGTGGTTTGGCCAGTGTGGGAGAGTGTAGCAACTCAGCCCTCATCGGACCCGGGGGGGGGGGGGGGCAGGAGGCTAATCTGCCCCCACCCCCACCAGAAGGGCAGGCTGCGGCCCCAGGGGTTCCGTTGGCCTTAGACACCGATGAAGAGGATGGCGGGGATGAAGGGCCCTCATCACCAACAGACAGCTTGCTATGGGATGACACCTGGCCGGAGGCCTATTCTGATGACGAGGCTTCTCACGATTCCGGATCAGATACGGAATATGAAAGACCGGGAGGTTTCGGGTCACAGGAAAGGGTGTTTACGCCAGATGTTGAGGAGGACATGGAAGCCGAGGTCGAATCAAGTTCCCTGGAAGATAACGGCGCAGATGGGGCCATTCATGAGCGGAGATTCGACCGAAGGGGGAGTTTCGAGGCTACAAGGAGAGATTGGAGACGAGGCTTGGAAAAGCGCTGGTCTCACAAAGGAGGGAATTAAATATACACTTCGTGGGAAACTTCTTCAGATTGCCGGCCACCTCTGAACTGGAGAGACGTAGCAGCTTGCTGTCCTCCTGGAAGCTATAGACTGGCTTGCTTTGCCAAGTACTGCCTTGAAACCTTGTTGATTCCATGAACCTTGGATTTTACCTTGATAACCACGGATTCTATTGCCTTGCTTGATTTGCTTTGTTTTTATGGACCTTGTTTTGATCCTTGCCTTTGAATACTTTTGAACATTATTGCTTTTTACCGTGGACTATTTGATCTCTACTTTTTGGACATTTTATCTTCTTCACCTGCTTTTAATTACTGCTTAATAAATAGTTAATTGACATCGTCTCTGTGTGTGTGATTACGGGGTGGAGACAGGGCCTGCGTTGTGACAGAGAGGCTGAAGGAGCCTGTCCTTTTGGCACTGCATGTCCTCAGCAGTCCGACTGGCTGTGGTGTGTGGGATGCTGTCCTGAGGTGTTTTTTTTGGCGGCAGTTATTTTGGGGAAATTGTTGCGCGCAGGGGGTGGGGGGGTGAGACCAGGCCGGGGGAAGGGGGTGGAGTGGTTGTGGGGATGGCAGGGGGCGGGGCCAGGCCAGGGGAAGGGGGTGGAGGTGTTGTGGGGATGGCAGGGGGCATGGCCTCCGCTGGGAAGCGGCGCCGGCATTTTGTGTGGACCGATGTCGGCCAATGGGATTCGCTGGCGGCCGCAGAGGACACTGGGAAATGTAGGTTTTTTTCATCGTTCTTTTGGGGGCCTTCTAGGTTTTGGGGGGAAAGTTTCTTTGCTAAAAACCTTCCTTGCCTGAGGCCTATTTTTGTTGCCAAGTTTGGTGTCTCTGCCTTGGAAGGTTTCTCTGCCTATGGCAGTCTTTTGATGACGGGTCCTCCTTTATATATAATAGATTATTTATTGCTAAACTATTAGAAGTGCTTATGGGATTCTGTGCCACATGTACCAAAATAACTGCTGGTTCTACATAATTGGCTGGTGGGTGGACAGGGATGTGCCAATGGCTTCTCTTCCTCAGGCAATGAAATGCCTTGAGCTAATCCTGCCAGCAATCATATTTTTTTCAGCTGTATAGGAGCAGGCAAGTTATAGCTACTGCTACAATAAATTTCCTTCTAACGAAGAATCAGAACCCCATTTCTGCCTGCTGGTGAAGTCGAGATGTCTGTTGGCAGAAAAAGACAGAAGGTAACTTTTGAGCAAATCTTTGCCCCTCCCCTGGGGTTCCAAATGAGCAATGGTATTCCAAAAGATCACACGATCCTCTGGAATAGGTTTTGGTGATAGAGCCAGTTTTTATAGCAGGAGTAAGAAGGAAATAAATGAACTATTGCTTTTAGCTACTTAGACAACTTTTATTAGATTTAATTGTGTTTTGCATTCACTCAATGAGGTAGTGGGAAAAGGATTAGCCACCTGGGGACCCACAGGTCGAGAACCCCAGGATTAGGTAATCTATATCTTAAGTGTAAATCTAGTTGCAGAACATTTAAAAGCAAAATAGCTGTGCATTTTATTAAGGTGGTTCGAACATGAGCTATCAGCTCCGTTTGGTAACTATGGCCTCATCTACACTACCATATAATGCAGCTTAACTACATTATATGGGACAGTGTAGATGGGTCCAGATCTCTGCATATTGCGTGATAAGATGCATTCTTCAAAATGTATATGCATAACAGAAATCTCCACCATAAAAGTATCCAAACACCTATGTGAATGCAGCTAGATGCTTTAGCAACTGAGATTAGAACTGCTGAGTTTTTTTTAAAATTTCCTGCAGCAAAACAACTGCAGTATTATACGAAATAACACCCATATGAGGATAATCAATAGTGCTATTTAATAAATGCAGGATAATGAAAGATTGCTGGTTACCCTATCTGAAAATGTCTCTTCTAAAGGCAAACAGTTTTCTTTATGGCTGTTTGATAGCTTAGATAACAGTTTACATAGAATTATGCACTGTCTGTATTATTTTCCAGCCTGGTGTTATATTTCTAGGATAGTTCTTTATTAGAAGAGAAGAGCTCTCTCTCTCACACACACCCCCTGTGGCAGGAAAGACAAAAAAAGTCTTGCCCGCAGGAGAAACCATCTGGATGACAAGTCACAATTGCTTGCCCACTGTGGATATTCAAATGCTTTCTTTTGCATCTTTCTTATATTTTAAAAAAGGAAGAGTATATTAAATGCATCACTATCTGAACTTGGAAAAGATCCTAGTTTTGGCCTAACACTCCAATCCATGGCAATGCTTAACTAGAAGATTCTGGGAGCTGTGGTTTAGAAAAATAACTCTGATTTTTTAAAATCCCACCTTTCCTTCAACATGGAACACAAGGAAATATACAATAGCCGGTCTGAGTCTCTCTACGAAGGTAGAGAAGATTGGGATATAAAAGTTTTTAATAAATAATAAATAAACATTAATGAAAACGAAGGATGATTTTAACAGCCGGTGAAACAAAATAAAGTATCCTAAGAAAATACCACTAATGTGGAACTTGTTTTAAAAAAACACTGGAACCTGCTTACATTTTATTTGATATCAAGGGAAAGGAAGCTGATGTCAGCAAATTTCGAACAGTAATTGGCTTTTGGCCAAGTTTAAGAAAGAGATGGATCATCAGTGAAGTATATGTTTTTTCTTGCTTAAATAGAAAGTGTAAACATTCTAATGTGAGAATGTAAAACATGGAAGGAACAATTCAAGGAAAAATGTATTCTTTCCCCCTGACAAATGGGAAATCAACTTTTAAAGGTGTGGGGGACACACACACACACGAGGTTGAAGGAAGTTAAGGGTGATGACAGGCATTAGTTCTGTAACAGGGCTAGGGTGGGGTTAGGTTTATGTTGGGTAGCACTTTTTTCTTTCTGGTTATTTATGTCTTGCTGCGGTGTTGTCAGAGATATTCTATATTTTCAGGTATGCATGTGTTTGTGTATTTAATACAGAATAAAAAGAAATTGTATCAAAGCATTTTATATTATATCCACTCTAGAGGCACCCAGAATATATATGGTTACTTCCCCTCTTAACATCATAAGACATTGGCACTCCCGGTGGCGCAATGGGTTAAACTCTTGTGCTGCCGGCAGGACTGCTGACTGACAGGTGAGAGGTTCTAATCCGGGGAGAGTGCAGATGAACTCCTTCTGTCAGCTCCAGCTCCTAATGTGGGGACATGAGACAAGTTTCCTACAAGAATGGTAAAACATCAAAACATCCAGGAGTCCCCTGGGCAGCGTCTTTGCAGGCAGCCATCTCTCTCACACCAGAAGCAACTTGCAGATTCTGAAGTCGCTCCTGACATGGAAAAAAGTGAGATGTTAAAACTTGTGAAGAATACTCAGACTTGTGTTTGAGTATTCAATGCAGAATCAACTGGGGTCAGAAATTATTTAGTGGCAAAGAGGAAAGCATGGCCCCTTTCTTGGCAGCTGAATGTTTGCATGTTTGCATGCATATATGCACATGCATCCAGTAAACTGGAGGACCTTAGTTTCTATAGAATGGCCTAAAGTGTATCAGAGGCATATGGAAACATCAGGAGCAGCTCTGAAGCACTCATGAAAGTGAGTCCTGGAGCGAACGTGCCCAATTCCTAAGGGGTGAGCCAGCTGGCTAGGCTGAGTGTCTAGGAATTCTACCTTTTGTTATGGTGCCAACCAGGCTGCTCTGCCTTTCTGCACATGAAAGGGAACTGAATTGTATTGTATTATTGGGGGTGGCAGAGAAAGGGGAGAGAGGGCTCATACTGTTGCTGACACAGGGAAACATCAAAGACAGAAGAGCACAGTGTTTTGTTTGTGTGTCCAGAATAAAGAGAAATTGGCACTGAAGTGCTAGGGTAAACATAGCCTTCTACAAGGGTTTCTTTTTTATTCATAGGGCTAGATTTTTTAAAAATAAATCTTTCAAGTATGTACAGCTGGTAGGAAATTGGAAATGAAATGAAGGTGGTAGAGAGAAGACCAATTAATTCCTCTTGCCCATAGCTGGTTAAAGCTGAGGTCAATATTCTATTTTTTTCTGTACAGGGGGACAGGCATTAGAAGCAACAAGAGCAACAGACCAAACCTAAACAGTACACGCAATAATGACAGGACTTTCAGTTTGTTTAAAGTTATTGTTATTATGAATACATATTTCCTTTGCACACTCTCCAACTGCTTCAATTTGAATGAGATTCTCTGTCACCCAACATTTTCTGCTGCTTTCAAAAATGTTCAAGTTTTTTCTCCACTACCACTTTCCTCCTTTGCATGGTGCCTTTAAATCTCTCCTCGCTTTGGCCTCACCCTCAGAACTATACAGACACACACACACACCCCTATTTCCCGGATTTTCACTTTTCGTGGGTATCCCTGGAACGTAACACCCATGATAAGTGAGGGAATACTGTATATCTATGAATTATTACTTTGGTTTTATCCTGCATCTCCACTAAAAAAAGAATTGCATGAAGTTGTACATATTTCTTGGGTTCTATGGGGTTGTTTATAAATGACTCTTTATTTATTTATTTACATTATTTCTACCCCGCCCATATCAGCCTGAAGGCGACTCAGGGTGGCAATCATTATTACAGGTTCAGCCCAACTTTTCCTTAAATGATGACAATAACAAAATATATGCTAAACAGAACATATATCCAACCATCCAAACTCCCTTGCATCCCATGACTGGAGTGTAAGACTCTTTTGCATGTGTTGCTTTACAGTATTATAATTTTAGATGCAAACTTTAAAGCCCTAAAAAATTAGGGGGGAGATTGAAGGCTTATGTGCAATATGCAGGCCATGGATAACACTGTGCCAAGCCTGACTCAGAGGAAATTATTTGTAAAACTGAACCAATGAATATTTTTATTTCAAATTTTAATACAGTTCTTAAGTGCTTTCATTATTTCCCATGTATTTTGTGTATTAGGTACTGTATTTCATAACAAAGAGTCTCTAGATAAATTTGCAGCTTGTCAATTTTCTTATACATATATATGAAAAACATGATTATTTATTTTTTCCTCAGCAGGCCTAACCTCCCACAAAGCTGAGGAATCACTGGAGGTTCATTTCATTAATGTATAATACAAGGAGGCTTCTCAGACATTAATGAAGTCCATAAATTAATTACACACTTTGCCAGGGTTTTTCCTTTCAGTGGTTTGAAATCTGATATTCTTCAGTTTCGCTAACTGCCCACATCTCTTATATTATCAACAAAGAAGTTACAGTATGCTTCTTTCCTCATGTTCATTATGATTTCCTTCTTGAGTTTCCTTTCTGTTCTAACAAATTTCATAGTCAGGTACTATGCCTGTGTTCACTTCAAATGTACAATCTTGTACACCTCACAAAATTCAACCGAATTATTCCTATGTAATTTTTTTTAGAGGCTTGGAACCATCATCATTTTAATCTAGTTTTGGTATTGATTATCTTTTACACTTCTATCACTGTCTGAATTGTTTCTACAAGTATTTTGTAAAATGTTTCCTATAATAATCTTCAATCAGCTCCAGGGACAGAACCTTCTCAGCAATATTACCTTCTTCATTGACTGACCTATGCCATGCCCTCCGCTGAGAAGGCCTTGTCTCTTGTCCCCACCAACTGTGCTTGTGAATAATACTCATAAAGATGATCTTTTAAAAAGGATGTATAAGTAAGGATGATTTTTTTAAAAAAAAAGACTGATGCATAATTTTAACATATTTCTACGAGCATCTTTCCTTAGGTAACAGTTTTCAAAGTGCCCTGAAGTATAAAAAAGAGGAAGGGAGAGGAAGCAGGGAAAAGAAATGTAGCAACACCTTTAAGATTAACCTTTTTGAAATTTCAGCACACCTTCATGGATGAGCCTCATTTCTTCAGATACATACAGAACAATATTACAAAGCCTATTTACACAGTTATGGGAGTGGGATTGAATGTAATAGGATCCAGAAGGATAAAAATTATGATCTCACCCTAAAATGATTTCATCCATTTAGAAATAGTGTTTAGGCATCCAAAGAAGGGGGGGGGGGGGGATAAGGTTCCTAAGGAAATGCATACAGATCCAATATAGCATTTCTAGATTGGAACCATTTGCGAGGATGGTAAGACCGAGAGCAGGTCCTCTCCCATCGATCTTAGACTTCACAATGGTTCATAGCAGGATATATGTTCAGACAGGTAAGCTGGGCCAGAACCATTCAGAACCAATGTCCATGTAGCACTGCTGAGCCAACTATATCCCTTCCTATGCCCATACATTTGGTTTTTATGGCTTAAATGTAGAATTTTGCCTTTGTCCCTACTGAATTACTGCCTTATTTCATTGAATCTAAGACACCATCAGTTCCAAGATGAACCCCTCCTTTTTGGAGCTTCAATTTTAGAAAAAAAACACATTTTCCTTAAAGACACCATAGATGGGTGGTGAACCTATTGGGCCAGGCTTTAGCACAGCTGCTTAATCAATAGCAGCAATAAATCACACCAATCAAAAGGTTGGCAGTTCAAAGCCTGGGTCGGGGTAAGTATCCAACTTTTAGCCCAGCTCACTGTTCATCTAAACAGTTTGAAACAGCCGTGAGTAGAGAAATCAGGCACACCTAAGTGGGGAGATATTTTACAGGCACCATAAAAAGGAAGTACCAGAAAATGTCAGCGATCAAAGGAAGGAGGAAGTCTGTCATCAAGGGCTCTTTGTCATAGAGGATGGAGTGACAGTACACCCCTGTGGCTGGAATTGAGCACAACCTCCAGGATGCTGAAGTTGGGGGGAAATGCCAACATATACCTCTATCTGTTGTCTGTCCTGTCTGTTTAACAGCATTGAATGTTTGCCATGTATGTGTTCTGTGATTCGCCCTGAGTACCCTTCAGGGTGATAAGGGTGGAATATAAGTGCTGTAAATAAATAAATAATAAATAAATTTAGGACATTTGAAATTCTATTTGTATCTTCCAACGTGTTCACATCTTCCCCACACAGTTTTGTATCATCTGCAAACTTGATAAGGATTCCCTCCACCTCATCATCTAAATCATTAATAAAAAAATATTGAAGAGCATCAGCCCAAAGACAGAACCCCGAGCCACTCCAGTTGAGGCCGCGTCCAGTCTGAAAGGACAGCCATTGAGGAGTCTGGGCATGGTTCTCTACCAATTGTGGATCCATCTGACAATGTTTCCACAAGATACTTGCAGACAAACCCCTGATAAATCCATTTTAATATTTCTCCTGGTATTGAGGTCAAGCTGACTTGCTATAGTTTCCTCAATCTTTAACACTTTTAAGTGCTCTTTCACACTTTAAGTCCTGAGTTTTTGTTGTATTTCCAGCATTTAGATACTTCACTATTTTCATACCTTAGTTATCTCTCATCCAAAATAGTACATGATATTTATTAATAGCCTCTTGTGGGAAACTTTGGGAGGAAAAAGTATTCTGATTGAGTGTATTCTGATACACTCATTCTTCTCCCACCATCCAAATTGAAAACAGGATTATGTGAGTCCATAACCAATGAAAGTTACCTTATGAACTGGATATTTTCTAGAAATCTAGAAATAAGTGTGGTATTTCCTTCCAGAGTGTTCATTTTTAAAAAGACAGTTTGAAAAGCTGTAATTTACTTGCCTTTATCTATATTTCTGCAACTCGTTTTGTTCTGTTTGTGAGGTTAATTAACGAAGTCTCTAAAGGGAGTTTATAATTTGAAACATTCTATCATTGATATAAAACATCCCTAGACATTCATTACATTTTGGGGAATGGAAATCTATTTCTGGACAAGTGAACTGGGCATATCCAGAAACCTCTATACCACTTGTTCTCAACCTGCAGGTCCCCAGATATTTTGGCCTTCGGCTCCCAGAAATCCTAACAGTTGGTAAACTGGCTGGGATTTTTGGGAGTTGTAGTCCAAAACACCTGAAGACCCAGAGGTTGAAAACTACTGCTCTATACTGTCCTTTGAAATGAAGTAGTATTTAGTTTTGTCATGCTTAGCAAACAAACAACACAAATTCAATCCACCTGTGGATTTTATCACTCAAAGTTGCTATTGCCATCCTTGGATACATTTAATAATCAATAGTAGATACATGTTGAGATGAGCTTTTTGTGATCACAACTCTCTTCATAGATACAATTGATCAGAAGTCTCAAACATCAAATAGCAGCAGAGCATTAATCAACAATCTGCGGTCACGCTGATAGTCCAACCGAAAGGCAAAACAGTAGTAAGATAACACAACAGAGTGTCTGTTCCAGAATCTTAAACCAAATACCAAAGTGTTCAGAGTGCAAGGTTAAAGCAAAAGCCATAGACCTAAAATCTGAGTTTAGGAATACCGGATTGCAAGAATTTGGAGTCTTAGATTCTAGTACTGATGTTGCAGCAGGCAACAATGCGTCTAAATCCTCAGGTGTTACCTGTTGTTAGCTCATTTCTCAGCTAGTCTCAATGACCTGCACAGCTAACATCTCTATCTTTGCAAGTCCGTGAGACTAGCTGAGAAATGAGCCAGCAACTCTTCCTCATCCTGCTCAGAGGAACTTGCTTGCACTTGTTCTGCAGGCTGAGAAGTAGTAGCTCACTTCAAAGCTTGGTTGAGGGAGTGGCTGGACACTGCTGGCCTCCAGCTCTACCACTGAGCCACCAGCATCTCCTCATCCTTGCTTTCCAAGCTATCCACAACACAATTGTTCCATGGTCACACAATCATACTACCCTCATAGCCTCACCTTCCCACTCTTCTTATGACCTTTAATTTGTTTCTAAAAGCAATTTTGTTGTTCTAACAATCTAATACTATATAATTTACTTTTGCCCAAATTATTGAAATAAACAGCTTCCCTCAAGGACTATCTCCCAACATTCCTCACCATTGCCTATGCTGGCTGGTGCAAGATATAATCCAAAAATGTCTGGAGGGCTGTATAATTCCTGCCTCTGACTCTGTCATACTACATTACATAATTGTAGTACTATAATTCCACTCATGGTTCCAGCCTATGGAATTCTGAAGTTTGTAGTTTAAGGAAGACTTTATTTAGAATACTTATCCAGAGAGCTGCACTAGTGCATCTCCAAAATACAAACTACAGAATTCCATAAGATGTTGATATGGCAGTTCCAGTGGTATAATGGTGTTGTTGTTATGTTTTTTTATTTCCTGCTTTTTCTCTCCATTTGGAGACTCAAAGTAGCTCACAACGAAAAGCATTTCAATACAACTTAAAATAATATACAAATATTAAAACAATATTAAACAACATTAATATTACAACAATATTGGTTTAAACCACAAAAGTATATAAAATCACATCACAAAATCACAGCAGCCCTTGATGGTGCCATAATTGTACTGTGCAAATAGATTCCTGGTCTTCAGTATTCTACTTCAGTGGAGGAAGCTTTACAAAGTTTTGAGGCTGGCTTTTCTGTGCTGCATATATAGGGAATTTTCACCAGTTTTCCTCATTATCATTTATCTAATCTGCTTAAAAGGGTAGAAATAAAAAGAGCTGGGTGTGGCCCATTATTGAGAATTTTGATCAACTTTTGATTTGATTAGATTAGAGAAAAATATTGAATAGGCTGAAGATAGGAGAGGAGCAACTGATTATGGAAGGAATTGATTCGCTGAGAGTAAGTGAAGCTCACTATTTTTGGATGCATATATACAGCCAGTAGCATGTACTCTCCTGTTCACTGAATATGAAAGTAGCTGGCCTATGATGATACTGATGGCCTGAGAGCAAAAAACCCAGTTACAAACCAGCAATTTCAAGCAAATCAGTGTAACATAGCAGCCCGCATACTAGTCTTGTTGGATGCTGAAGAGCTAGGCTCAAAGCATGGTTACAGCACCAACTTTGGGTGTGGCCTTGGCTAACCACCAGCTTGACTGACTTTCCAGATTTATTGGGGGAAGGGGAAGAAGAAGGAACACCATGTACACATTGAGGGCTGGAAAAATACACATATGGTAGGTAGATAAAAGCAGCCATTGCACACACAGCTAACAGCTGCAACTGAAAAGATTCTAGTCATGTCATGCTGTACCGTTGTCAGCATGCCTCTCCTAGTTACTTTTCAAAGTTTTTTTGTAAACCCCCCCCCCTCATTTTTTATAAGCCCATGGCACATTTTTTATTACAACTCCAAGAATCCTCCACCATTTTTGCAACACCATGATTTATAATGAGAATTGAGCATTTGTGGATTTGAATTTTTTAATATCAAAAAGCAAAATTGGATTTTACTACTTTACATAAGTTACACTATTTTGCTCTACATTTGTGTAATGGATCTAAATTAGTTTATTTGGCACTGGCTTAATCACACCTTCATTCAGATGCCTACAATTATACAATTTCTAAGGTAATATTTTATTACCCTTGAGGTCTATGGTCAGGATTACTTTGAGCAAAAAGTTATGAGAAGTTTGATTTAATACTTGTTGTACTCATTCAAGCAGTCACTGCCTCATTTAACAAACAGAAGACGTGTCTTCATGATGTGTGATACATTCAGCAGAAGATTCAACAGAACTATACAACCAGAGCTTTCCACTCCAATGGCATTCAATTAAATATAGTATATATCCCAGCTCAGGCAGGTTTTCTTAAGATGAGAAAGACAAGAATTCAAAGAAGAGGATGTCAGCAACATCCTCAGGCTGTATAAGCTGAAAAGAAGACTATATAACAAGGGGTTCATTGTTGATTTAAAGTTTGGGTCATAATCCTTGAATATAGAAAACCTAATCTAGGTGTGTCCTGCCCAACTGGGCTGAACTAGATTTAACTTGAGACAGGCCCATTATTTCCCTGTTAATGATAATCTTAGAGCTGTCTCGAGGCCTTGTCATGAAGTCTCCACAGAGCTAAACACCACATCACAATTTGGGAGGAGTGGCTGATATAGCACCTATATCAGTTGGGCAGTGAATCCTATATCCATTCACTTTTCAGATGCTTTTTGAAATGCCCACGTTTCCCTCCACCATTTATCCTCATCTTATTTCAATGGCTGCAAATTAAATTCAAAGTGCCCAAACAGTCTACATCCTATTAACTCATCTGAATGGGAAGAAAAAGAAGCACAATTCTACTTGGGCAAAGGCAAACTGCTGCAGCCTCTTCTAAGTTATGTGTTCTTTCTCATTAATAATTTTAGCTATCTTGAGGACACATTGATGTTGCTTGGGCACATATGTCTCAGGGGAGAGTAACTAAGGAACGATCCAAGGTGGTGAATCCGCTTTCAGGAGATATTCATTCTCTTGGCCATCTCCTTTATAATTCAGACAGATTCATTGACCTCTGACATGGTAAGAGCCAACTACAACTGTATTGGAGACATCAGCATCAGCAGTTTTTTAGACTTGTAGAGACATTCCCAGGAATGAGGGTAGTTGTTAGATAAAAGAATCCAGTGTGGATTCTGTTCTCCAGCAACCAGTACAGATACTCAGCAAACTATTAAACAAGTATCTATCTATGTAGGTGCATTCTTCATATGACCCCAGCAGGAGAACTTCTGTAACCCTCCATAATTTCCATAAATAGCGAAATTTAATAAGAACAGCAATATACAAAATCTCCTAAACACATACAGTAAATGTAAGAGATAGGCTGAAAATAATAAATTTGGACATAATATAATTTACATTTGTAATTAGGAGCCAGCATGTGAAAAAGATTTTACTCCATTTTCCCTCTATTCTTTTTGATGCTCTGGAACTGCTCCTCTTCCTCCTTCCACAACTCTGCCAAGAAATGTGCCACAACCCAATCACCGCTAAAGGTTAACAATTCAAAACCTGATGTAATTTTTCTATATTACTGCAATAGTTGCTCTATTTATGTGTGATAAGAAGACTCTATGTGCCTGTAGGCTCTGTTTCAAACTGCAAGGCCAGATTAGTTAAATAAATTAAAAGATGAATTGTTAATTAGTTGCATTTAATTCCATACTACTTAATGAATGATTAATCTTAATAAGTAAGGATACAAAGGTCTGTTGGCAGCTTTTAAAGGAAGGTATTGTGGTTCTGAGAGATCTCTAGTGTGAGAATTAATTTCACACTGACAAAGGTCTTAAGTTCAAAATGTAGCTGTGACGGGATTGTGATAAGAATGTTTTTTGAGCACATGAGTGATTTCCACATATCAGCTTGGATAATATTTGAAAATTTTATTTCCTAGACTCGAGTTCAGTGAACCCTCCAACCACCATTTCCACTTAAGAAGTCACTGCCTTTGTCCAGTTTATGGAACTGCAAGTGGAGTTTTCATGAAATGCCGTTTCTTGATAGTGAAATGTATTGTTTTAGTCTCATTGAGTCTAATATATTGGTGTAATAAGATCCTGTTAAACTATGTTGAGGCACCTCTGTCCCATCAGATAATCTGAGTGCTGAACGTTTTCACATAATCCTTCCTACTCTTGCCCTCTGTGGGTTACTTCACTAATCACTATTTAGGAAGTTATGGTGGGAAAAGATATTCCTTGAGTTCATATATTTAATTTGCTCTTTTCTTCTCCTTTACAAATGAAAGTAAAGGATGTCCAGTGCATGGTTATACAGCTCGTACTCTCATGAAATTCTTCCTAATGTTCAGGTAGAATCTATTTTCTTCTAATGTGAATGCTCTATTCTCTGAAATGGCTGAAAATAGGCTTGCTCTATCATTCACATGACATCCCTTCTAGTATTTCAAGACAGATGCCATATAACTTCTCAATCTTAGCCTTTCCAAGCTAAATATTTCTATTTCTGAACTTGTTGATATATTTCATAAAAGTAGTTATATAATATTTTTCATAAAAGTGTGCCCATAACTACTGTGGGGAGGTAGCAAATGCATATACAGTTGGCCCTCTATGTTTTCAAGTTTGACTTTTCTGGATTTGAGTATACGTGAATGTGATTTAAATGTTTTCTTTAGAAATCTCTGAGCCCACTGGAAGTTTATTATAGAGTCACTTTGGTGGACCTAGAGGTTCCGTGAGATAACACATGTCTAGGCATATCTGGGTCCTCCAATGACACCCTATAGTTAGCTTCTGGTAGAAGGTGACAATAGAGTTGTGCTGGAGAACCTAGATAATTCCAGAGTGACATTCTCTCAGGTTAAAAAACAGCATTTTTAATTTGTAGGTGTTTTTTTCCCCATTTTTGTGGAGTCCTGCACCATTTACCCCAGCAAATGTAGCCATTTGGACAGACGTACTAGTGATTAAAATGCCATACCAAGACCGGTTTAGATCTCATTTAGCCATGAAGCTTATTGAAGTACTTGGGGCTAGTCACTGAAAAAGATGGACATGTTAGCCTATTGTGGCATAAAAGGAAAAATGGGATGGTGGGCAGAAGGAATCTCATTACTGTTGTTAATTGTCCCCAATTTAGTGATCTCCCATGAATGGGAGGCCTCCAAGTCACCTATCCTCAACAGCCCTGCTCAGGTCTTGCACACTCAGGGCTGTGGCTTCCTTGATTGAGTGTATCCATCTGAAATGCCATCTTCCTCTTTTTATGTGACCCTCCACCTAACCAAACATTTTTGTTTTTTCAAGTGAGTACTGTCTTCTCATTATGTGTCCGAAGTAGGAAATCTCAGTTTACTCATCTTGGCTACTGGGGAAAGTTCAGGTGTGATTTGCTCTAGGACCCAATGTTTGTTTTTTCAGCAGTCCACAGTATCCATAGAAGGAATTTAGTAGCATCACATTTCTGCATGAGCTTTCATGGATACTAATCCACAGTGGAAGTGATGGAATATAGCATTACAGCCCAGGTATTAAAGCGTATTTATTTAGTTGTGGAAGTTGGATCAGAATATAATTACAGAAATAAAGATTTTGTGAGCCTATCTTCCAAAAGAATTGCAGGATGATTTAGGTCTTTCAAGTATTTTTTCAGTATAGAAAAGGTAAAGGTTTCCCCCTGACATTAGGTCCAGTCGTGTCTGACTCTGGGGGTTGGTGCTCATCTCTGTTTCTAAGCCAAAGAGCTAGTGTTGTCCGTAGACACCTCCAAGGTCATGTGACTGGCATGACTGCATGGAGCACCATTACCTCCCGGTAGAGCGGTACCTGTCGATCTACTCACATTTACATGTTTTCAAACTGCTAAGGGTTGGTATGTCTCAGTCTAACTTATGTCAGTGAGTACTAAGGAGGATAAGGAATGGGAAGATATGTGTGCCCCCAAAAGACAGAGAGCTACAAAGAAGTAGTGAGAATATTGTTCAAAACCATCAGTCAGGGTGCATCTACACTGAAGAATTAATGCAATTTGACACCATTAACTGCCATGGCTCAGTGCTATGGAATATCAGGAGTTATAGTTTTATGTTTTGGTTGTTTTTGCCAAGTGTTGGTACCACACTACACTACAAATCCCAGGATTCCATAGCATTAAGCCATGGCAGATAAAGTCATGTCAAACTACATTAACTCTACAGTAAACACAGCCAGTCCCCTTAGTTCAGTACTCGCCTATACTACACAGCTGTGTTTGTTGTCCTCTCTTGCCTGCATAACAGTCATCTCAGCATAATGAAGTCTGTTTCATTATGGTGGATTAGTGAGCAGGGGTGGGTTGAAAAAGGGGGACTTTGCTGACTTAAATTCCACTCCAAATAACTATATCTGCAGGGGCCCTCCTTGCTTATTCTTCTTCGTTTATTCAGGAAGCAATCGTTTCTCAGTGACAAAAATGACATAAGTGCCGAGGGTGCCAACAATTCTCTGCTTGTGAAAGCTGCAGGCTGTGCTTTCTGTGTGACAGCCCTCTCAGGGTTCAGTGCATTAGAATAAAGGGAGAGGCCATCTTATGAACACACGAGGGCTTCATTTAAGCTCTAATGATCCTAACTAAGGATTATCTAGAAGAAAATCCGATTTTGCCAAGCCCTTCAGTGTGGTAGGCATTGAGCCAATTAATCTGGTTTACATGCATCCTCTTATTCCCGGCCTTCACAAAGTGGTTCCTTTTTTTAGAACTTAGTGTGAAAAATGTTGGGTTTTGACATGATAAGCATATTGTTGCAAACACTGCTGTGCTGCTCTGCTGGTGGGTGGAATAAAGTAATAAAAAAAACAGCAGTGGATATGAACATGAGCTTATGATGCAAAAACTTTCTCTCTTCTTTTCTGGCCTAATCAGTTTCTCGTCTAAATAAACAACTGTCCCTTTTTGGGCTTATTATAATCTGATATTGCAAACATAACAAGTACACACACAACACACACACACACACACACACACACAAAACAATACAAGAAATTGAATATTAAGTTTGATGCATAGGCACAGGGGCGGCCTGACCTAATTTGGGGGGGTACGCAAAGAAATTTCCCCCCCCCCGCCGCCGCGTCACTCACTGCCGCCGCCACACCCATACCGCCGCCGCCACGCCGCCGCCGGCCCCATCGGCCGCGGCACACTCCATGGCGCACCTTTCTGCTGGCGCGCATGCGCAGAGCACCTACAGGCACTATAGCGCCTGTAGATGTTTCTGCGCATCTTGAATGTCTCTGGCACGTGCACTCGCTCCCAAGCGCGCCTGCCGCTTTGAAGCCAGCACGCATGCATGCAGTGCAGGTTCTGCGCATGCGCGCTGGCTCCAAAGCGGCCGGCGCGCTTGGGAGGGAGTGTGCATGCTCGAACGTTCGTGCGTGCGCAGAAATGTCTACAGGCGCTATAGTGCCTGTAGGTGCTTCTGCGCACGCGCCGACGGCGGCGCAGGACAGTGCGGCGGCGATGGGGGTGCGGAGTCGGCGCGGCGGCGCCCCTCCCAGCCGGTGGTGCCCCTCCCAGCCGATGATGCTCTACGCGACCGCATAGGTCGAGGAATCGCTGGGGCCGCCCCTGCATAGGCACCATCCCAAATGTTCCATGCATCTAATGAGGTGACAGCATGTGATTTCATTGCAGGATTCTTTTGCCTGTATCGTTCAGTCGTTTTGCAACATTTGGATGCAAATATCAAAATTCTAAATTCAGAAAAAGTAAATGAAGCAAATTATTTGCAAAATTAGACTATCAAGATTTTACTTTTCTGTTCCTTCCTAAAATTACAAGTGAAAATCTCATTATGTTATTCAAAGTGAAAAGGGCTACTCAATCATACAGATAACTCTAACTCCTTTCCAGCTCCATTTCTCCCTTTTCTGAACCCACCCGGCATGTTGAGGATTTCCCAATACACTGGGCTGAACCAATACTGGTAGGGGTTATATATGCACCAATAGCTAGCTACCTAACACAGGTTTGCATAAATTAAACTATATGGCCAGGTCCTGATTTGATTTTCTGAAAAATAGTCCACTTTTTTTCTACAGATCCATAGCTACTTTGCTGTTAGTCAGGTCTCAAAGCCAAGTGGAGATTCAAAAGTTCAAAGGCAAATCAATATCACCAGAAACCCACAAATTACTATAGCATTTTATTTCTCTGTCGGATTTAGCTGAATTTTCAGACACAGTATTAAAAAAAATTGGCAAAACTGCAATCAATATGCAGGCTTAAGTTGCTTCTTAGTTCGTGCATTCAAATCAACAGATATGATTTTTATGCAAGTGAAGCCATTCTAATTGCAGAGGATCCAAAAAAGGATGCGGTTATTATTATTTGTTATTATTATATTTACTTATACCCCACTTTATCCCCCCCAAAGGGGACTCAAAGCAGTTTGACATAAAAATTCATCAAAACATATTCATAGTTAAAACCACAGCATCCCTTGACTAGATCTTAAATAACTTCATCTTTAAAAGCCTGTCTGAATAAGAAAGTTTTAGCCTGCCACCAGAAGAAGGAGGCCATTCTGGCTTCCCTGGGAAGAAGGGAGTTAGTTAGAGTCGAGAGGTAGCCACTGAGAAGGAAGGACCACTCTCTCATTCCCCCCAACCGAGCTTGAGAAGGAGGTGGGACCGAGAGAAGGACGTCTCCTGAAGATCTCAGGGCCTAGACAGGTTTGTACAAGGGGATGTGGTCAGCTAAATAGCCTGGACCTGAACTATCTAGGACTTTAAAGGGCATAACCAGCACTCTGAATTGTGCCCAGTAACAGACTGGTAGCCAGAGGACCTGCTGCAACAGGGGGGATTGTCCACTCCCTGTAGCCCGCACTAGTTAGCAAACTGGCTGCAGCTCTTTGGAACACCTGAAGTTTCCAAGCACTCTGCAGAGGTAGCACCACATAGAGCACATTAATGTAGTCCAGACGGGATGTAACTAAGGTATGTACCACCATGGCCAGATCTGACTTCTCAAGGAATGAGCACAGTAGGCACATAACTTTTAATTGTGCAAATTGTGGATTTGGAATTGTCTCTTTTAAATTGTCTTTTTAACTTACGTTGATGTTTTAATTAATGTTTAACTGTGTTGTTGTTATTGTTGTTGTTGGCATCTAATGGTTGCCAGTTGTAAGACGCTCTGAGTCTCCAGGGATGAGAAAGGCAAGATATAAATGTCTGAAATAATTAATTAATTAATCAATTAATTAATAGGCCCACCTGGCTACTGCAGATAACTGGGCCTCTAGGTTCACTGCTGAGTCCAGGATGACCCCTAAACTGTGGACTTGTGTCTTCAGGGGAACTGTGACCCTATCCAGCAGAGGCTGGATCCATATTCCCTAATCAGCCTTGTGATTGACCAGGAGCACCTCTGCCTTGTCTGGATTCAGTTCCCAACTTGTTTACCCTCATCCAGTCCATTACTGATGACAGGCATTGGTTTAGGGTTTGGACAGCTTCTTTGGCATTAGGTGGAAAGGAGTAGTGGAGTTGGGTGTCATTTGCATACAGATGGTACCAAACTCAAAAACTCCAGATGACCTCTCTCAGTGGCTTCATGTATATGTTAAACAGCATGGGGGACAAACCACAAGACAAAGGTCAGAGTTTCAAACAGGAGTCCCCCCAGCTCCACCTTCTGGGTATGGCCCTCCAGAAAGAATCAGAGCCAACCCAGGTTATCCCTCCTAGTTCCCTGCAGATAACTTCCAAACCAGCTTTGGGTCTCAATCCCGAGAGAAAAGTGGGGCATAAATAACAATGGTGATGATGATAAGGTAAAGAGGAGGCCTTAAATTACAAACATGAAACATTAAAGAAGGAAAAAAGGAATGGTTAACAGGGAAGAGATATCCTAAATCTCGGGAGCAGGTTAGGGTTTTGCCCTCCCTTCTGCTCAAGATCCTCGTGTACAATGGTTACAGAATGCTGGACTAGATGGGCTGAGGTCCAATTCAGCATGGCTCTTCTTATGTTCTTATGTTCTTATGTTCTTATGTTCTTAAATCTTCCTCAGAGAGATGTTGTTCTGCCCATTGTGTAAGTGTTTGATAATTTGTATGAAAATGTATATCATGAAATCCAGCAAATAAATCTGCAGGGAGTAGAGAATTTTCCCCCATTTTAATATTTATTAAGTCACAAAGCAATGTTATACAGACAAAGGGGAGGGGAAACCCACTGGAATGAACCAACAGTGTACATTTTAATGGTGTTAATAAAATATGGAAGTAGGGAATTTTGATGCTTGAAACCCAGTAGAAAGATCTGAAAAAACAAATTTCCAATCAACAATTTAAAGCAGGCCAGTTGACTCTGAACCACTTAAGTCTAGTACTATGTGGGAGCCATGTTAGGATCACCTTAGTACTGCCATAAGTCAAAAACAACATGAAGCCACACATCCTCATCATCACCATCAGCAACAACTGGAATCCTGTACAGTGGCATTACTATGGAGCCCCTGGTGGCGCAGTGGGTTAAACCCCTGTGCTGGCAGGACTGAAGACTGACAGGTCACAGTTTCGAATCCGGGGAGAGCTCCTCTGTTAGCTCCAGCTCCCCATGTGAGGACATGAGAGAAGCCTCCCACAAGGATGGTAAAACATTGAAAACATCCAGGCGTCCCCTGGGCAATGTTCTTGCAGGCGGCCAATTCTCTCACACCAGAAGTGACTTGCAGTTTCTCAAGTCACTCCTGACACGACCAAAACAAAAAAAAACGATAGTGTATCTCCCTTCTTAACTGAGTAGGTTGAGTGTGGTGAAACATAATAGTGCTGAAATGTTGAACAGGAGAAGGGGCGCCCTCAAGTACATTCCTTCCCTCCTTTCCTGTCACTTACATCTCAGGTGGAAAGGAGAGTATATGACCAGCAGCTGCTGCAGCTTCTCAGATGCCTTGCAATGGAGAGAGAGAAAAGAAAAGATGGTCAGTGAATGCATATTATCATGGCATTGGAGCATCCTTGTTATCCCATCTCTCTCCATTTGTGCAATTATGCTGATTGACTGATCCATGTTCCTGCAATCATACTTCCATATACCCTCATGACCCCACCTTCTGCACTTCTGTTGGTTGTATTATTATTATTATTATTTTAAAATGATATTGCAGTTTCAACATTAGCTAATCTTTTAGAAGCCAAATATTACAGTAAATATAAAATGGTTCAGGAATAGAGAGATAAGGGAGAGTGGGAAAGGAGGAAAATACCACTACCTTACATCACTTTATTGCTGATTATGCCAGCACTGAATCTGATCGGGCCCATTGCACAAGGTAGGTAACAGGAATTATGTTGGATTGCTAACTATGATTTTTCCCCATCAATAGCAGGGAATAAGTTAAACATGAGGAGAAGGCAGGCACATGGAGTCATGTGATAGGGCAGTCACCAAAGGTGAAGGCAGTGCTTCAATGGCTGTTTGCTTCCCTTAGAGTGGCAAGAAATTGACTTCCCTGTTGGTAAAAATAAAAGTGCTGAACTAATTTTGAAACATAATATTTGAAAAACTGGGGCTGGAACATTAAATATCAAGCAGGGCAGCTGCAGTAGACCTGCCACCATCTTCCTTCTCCATAATGTCCATGGGCTCTGGTTTAATGCACATTAGGATAGGACCTGGAAGATTGTGGCAGCTGCTGCTACCTGGCTTTACACTTTACAGCACTGGACCATTAAATATCTATATGTGTATCTATATCTGTATGTTTGTTCTTCAAATATCTTCCATTGTGGGCCACAGCATTTATATGAAGTTACCAGGGGCCACTGTCCAGCCCTGCAAAGAGCTCTCAGAATTTCTCAGGAGATAGAAAGTGGCCACTATGTTTAAATTGTTTTCAACACTGCCCTTCAACTAACATTGAATGTGTTTAAAAATAAAATGGCTGAGCAACAAAAAAGAGAAAGGGAAAGGGTGAGCAAACTGGTTAGGCTGGTTAAAAGCCAGGCAGAAGAATCTCCAAGCCTTCCTTTGGCAGGCTTCCTGTAACAACGCTCTTGGACATTATTCAGGACACATGGGAAGAAACCAATTTAAGATTTGTTTTATAACAGGTAAAATCTACATCAAGGTTAATAAATGAACAATGTGTCACAAGTAATTGATTTACAAGGAGTTATTTTTTTTATAGCATCTAACTAGGGTCCCATCTACAGTGTCATATAATGCAGTTTGAATGTGCATTATATAGTCAATGTAGACTCATTTAATGCAGTTTTTGCATTAAATAAGTCTAGATCAGGCATGGGCAAACTTGGACCCTCCAGGTGTTTTGGACTTCAACTCCCACCATTCCTAACAGCCTCAGGCTCCTTCCTTTTCAACCTTCCTACCAGGTCCAAAACACCTGGAGGGCCCAAATTTGCCCATGCCTGGTCTAGACTGGCCATATAATGCAGATTAAAATTTCATTATATGGCAGTATAGATGGGGCCAAAGTCAAAAGTAAGACAACATAGAACTAAGTTACTTCATTGATATAATGCAGTGGTCCTCAACCTGTGAGTTCCCAGATGTTTTGGCTTTCAATTCCCAGAAATCAGAACAGCTGGTAAACTGGCTGGGATTTCTGGGAGTTCTAGGCCAAAATACCTGGGGACCCACAGGTTGAGAACCACTGATCTAATGAGTACTGGTTTCTTCGTTACCTTTATAGAGCATTTTAGAGGTATATTGAAGAATTACTGCACCAGCCATTCCCATTCCTGGAAGTATGTTATGAGACCATAGCGATTCTGGGCATAATTATCTTCAGTTTGGATTACTGTTATCTGCTCTACACTGATCTGCTTTTGAAGAAAGTTTAGAAACAGCAGTGGGTCCAGATTTCTAATAGGTAATGAGGATTATGTTGACCAGGACTAGTAGTATGGAATATATAACTCCTCTTATACAATAGCTCCTTTGGTCCATTTCTAGCATTATTCAGATTGCCAGGTCTGATATATATAACCCCATGTACTTTTGAAAGAGCATATCCTCCCATATACATTGACCCAGGCATTGAGATATATGAGAGAAGTCGTTATCTAGCTTCCACAACTCTGAAGCCAAAACAAAAGATCATCTTCTCAATGATTGCTCCCAAAAGATGAAAAGCTTAAGAAAGCTATCCTAGCACCCCCTCTGCTGTGCTTCAACCACCAAACATGTTTCCTATTCAGGCCTTCAGCTATTGACTGTTGGGGGTCCTAGGTTTTAGAATGGATGTGCTGTATTTTTAAATCATCTCTAAAATGTTTTTATATTGTGACTTGTCTTCCATTCTAACACCAGGAGAAATATGAGCACCTATCTGTCTGTCTATCTCTCTATCATCAGCTGACAAATAAGAACAAGAACATTAGAGTAGATCACAGACTGGAAACTATTTTTCTAAGGGACTTCTGCTCATGATAACTTGAATGCAAGTAGAACACTGTTCATGATCAAATGCCCTGTTTTATTGGTTGGAAGCTGTTGAATCTAAATTATATGTCATGGAATATACATAGATGGTCACTTCAGACTTCCATGCTTCAAGCATTGAGGAAAAAAACACACCACCCAGACATATTTATAAACTTTCCATAAAATTAGGACAGGGTTAAGGTCTTTAAAAATGTGTTCAAAATCCTTAATATGCACTGTCATTCTATTCCTTTTGTCAGATATGCCATCATCATCATTGTTATTCCCATATTTCTGTCGGAAGAATAAGGGCCCACCCAGACCAGCCTTCAAACAGAGACCTGTCTCAGTTTTACTGGAGGCATCCAAATGACATCTCTGGTAAAACTGAATTAATTAGGATCAAACCAGGGTTTCCCAAATTAATTTGATATTCCGTTAGATTCAGGCCTTCCTAATGGGGTATTAGGACTGTGGGGACTCACTGCCAGGTAGTTGTGGGACTACCCGTGGGTGGGTCCCCAGAGACATCTCACACCTTTTAGGCTCCTGGAGACCACCATTAAGGTACTCATTGAGTCCTCCCGAGACAGTGGGGGGAGGGGGGAGGAACTCCCACCCTCTTACTTAGCATTAATTAAATTACATTAAATTAAATCAGTATTAATTAGTATTAAAGATACAATCCTTTGTAGAAGGGATCTTAATAGTTGACTTAATGCCATTACAATAAATTATAACTACTCATCCTTCTCACCTGGGCCGTAGCCAGGATTTTTTTGATGGGGGGGCTGAGTTTGGTTCGGGGCTGAGACTGGGTGGAAGAGGGTCTACCCTAGCAAACCTTTTGTATTGTTATCCCAATAACCCCATTAATGTGGGATATAATGAGCATGGTGATCAGATCATGATATGAATAAACATAAGAGTTTAAATAATGTACCAGTAAGGCCTTTTTGCGGACCACCCTGAGAATTTCGGGGCTGAAGCCCCTTAGCCCCCCGGCCACATGCCTGCTTCTCACTAACCTAAGGCATACACTAAGGATGGAGTAATGTTTCTGTTAAAGAGAAGAAATCCAATAGTGAAATTCCCTTGTACTCTTGTTTTTGTGCTATTTTGCTTTCTCCATCTATTCAAAGCAATTTTATAATGACACGGCCAAAGTAGTGCTCATATGTCAGCATATGGAGAGGCACATGGCAACATTCAGCCAGTCCAGCATCTCTTTTTAGTTTGCCATTAGACACTTATATGCAAAACTTGCCAAAAAAATATTTCAATTTCACGATTGTGTGTGTGTGTGTGTGTGTGTGTATCATAGCAACTGTTCCAAGAAATGCTGATCTCTACTTGGAGGAACCATTAATGCATTTTCCAGCTTATTGGCAGAGGATTGGGTTGGATGGCCCACGAGGTCTCTTCCAACTCTATGAATTCATCAATTTTCACAGACGGTAACCATCTTATTATCACCCCCATTTCATTGTATGCTGGAGGAGGAGAGAAATATGAACATTTTCCATTCACTGTGATAACACTGCCTCCTACGTTCACTCTGAATTGGCTTCATTGTGTCATCTTAAAAACTATTCATTATAAAGATATAGACCCTGTTCTCATTCTGAATGGGCTTTGTGAGACTATAATTTAACCAGAACGATGTACTGGTGTCATGACATAAATTACCTAATTCTCATAGGAGGATGTTTAAACATAAAATCCAACTTGACATAGGAGCTTCTGATGGAGGAGAAAATAACCCTTGAATAGGGATGAAAATGTTGGAAGATACAACAACTTCTGCAACTGTTCTTGCTGTTCTCGTGTCCACTGGATTAAATACCTGAGGGAAAGAAAAAGAGACAGATGAAAAATTGACCCTTTTCCTTGCATGGTTCCTTCCTCTGGCTGCCACTTATATGACAGCATTATGGGCAGATTACATCATCTGTTTCAGCCAGGGATAGTCAAATCACTGCCCGCTGTTAATGCCAAAAGAGAAGTAGCCTGGGTTGACCCCCTCCTCTGTTTTTTGGCCTTTGCCATATGCTATCTCCCTTCATGGAGGAGGATACATTGGAACATGTCTGTCTATTAGTTTTACTCTTTTAGAAGACTTGGGCTGTTCTATCTAAGGAATGTATTTCTTTCATAGATATTCTTCCTTTTCATGATACTAAAACATATTTTGCTACTACTTCAATGGGTTAGATTCAAATAGATTATTATTTTAAAGATAGGCTTGTTAGAACTTTTTCTTCAGCAATAGAGTGCCCACACTCAGGGTACAAGAGGGGGGGGGGAGGCAAACACCAAAGGTGGGCATTTCTATTGTTGCTGGAGAAAAAGTTCTAACAAGCCTGTCTTTAAAATAATAATTTCTTTGCATCTAACCCATCAAACAGAAAAAGTGAGCAATGCCAAGGACTGTGAACTATTACTCTCCACCAAAAGTTCGGTAAACCATCAAATATGTGCACATAAAACAATCTTCTCCACAGATAATGTACATTTTTAATCTTTGAACAGTTTCCTCACCTAATTTCCAAATCAGTGGTTTGAATGCAAATGTAACCACAAAAGAAATTATGATTAAATATATATCTATTACCCATGCCTATGGCCTTTTGTTACTTTACATCCGTTCTTCTTTCCATTTAATTTTAGCATCTTGTCTGGAAGATGGCATGTATCTTTCTTTTGTCACCTCCTCCTCTTCTGTTGGTGAATACAAAACCCGCAGCTATTTCTATTCAACATATAAATGGCATGCTCATAGATATCTGTAGCGCTGTGATTTTCAGAACTGCTTTTCCTTTGGCAATTTCAAAACACAACAGTATACTGTCATATAAAATGGCATTGATTAGTCACAGATAAGAAGCAAAAAGGAAACAAAGATGGAAGAAACAGCACAGAAATGAGCATCTATTCTCTGTAAAGATAGGAAGTGGCCAATGTGAAGAAAATGGAATTAAATTGGGTGGTAAAGGGGGCAGTGTCTTTGGTTGCTTACAGGTAGATGCAAGAAATGCAAGCATGTTGAGTAGCAGGGCATCATTCAGTGAAGAAGGGCAAGGACGTAAACATCAAAAAGTAAAGCTAAAATCCAAGGAACTGCAAAAAACACTTTGACAGGACTAAAGATAGTGCAAAGTTTAAATTGACGACCACATGCTGATCATGAAATATCAGGCTTAAATTACATGGGGTAAAATAAACCTCATATTATAGATTGCTGCTTGTTTTTCAGAAAGTGAACAATGTTTGTGCAACTCTGATTGGTCCAATTTCATGCCACTGGGACTTTCTAGAGACTGCATACTTTAAGAGGCACCTCTTCATAATCCATCCCTGAAAACTACCAAACCAGCCTTGGAGACCACATGCAGTCCCAGGATGATACTTTGCCCATCATTTAAGTAAACAAATGAGTAGCTATCAGATTAAGTCATATATAGCAATCTGAGAAGTACTGAAAGATGGGACACAAGACATGTGGGGCAAAGGTTTTAGTCAGGACCAAATAGTAGATCAGAGTTGAAGGAGGATAGAGAAACAATCGAGGAATCGAGATGGAAGATAAAATCACACAGTGAGCTTAATAAACAAGACAGACTTATAACACACACTCTAAAACAGGGGTGCTCAGGACGTCGATCGTGATCGACTGGTCGATCCTGAGGCCATCTGGAGTCGATCCCAGCTGATGCGGCACTTCTAGAGGGGCGGAGCCAAGCCGTGCCAGGCCCCGCCCCCTCCTCACTGGCTTTAGCTCTAACACAGCTTCTGCAACCTTGAGAAGGGTAGAGGAGGGTATTACCAAGCCAGTGGTGGCTAGCTATGCCATCACTGGCTTGGCATACCCCCTCTGCCATGGAGAAGTTGTGGTAGAGCTCCAGCCAGGGGGCAGAGGGGCGGAGCCAAGCGGCACCAGGCCCCGCCCCCTCCCCACCAGCTTTAGCTGTACCACAGCTTCTCCAGGGCAGAGGGGGGTATGCCAAGCCAGTGGTGGCATAGCTAACCATCACTGGCTTGGCATACCCCCCTCTGCTCTGGAGAAGTTGTGGTAGAGCTCCAGCCAGGGGGTGGAGGGGGCGGAGCCAAGCCGCAGCAGGCCCCGCCCCCACCCCAGCTCCGCCCTGCTTCTCTCAAGGTAGATCTTTCTGTCTTAGATTTATTATAAGTAGCTCGCATGCTGAAAAAGTGTGAGCACCCCTGCTCTAAAAGACATAATCACACGATGAAAATTCAGCATCCTAGGACGTTTCTGTCCCAGTTGACCCACGGAGCCCCATGCCGCCCATCATACAATGTAGCCTCACTTTCAGTGAGGCTCCTTGGTTCAACTGGGGCAGAATCTGTAGCAGGGCTATTGTGGGGAGAAGCCACGCATCGACACTTCCTCATGTGTGATGGGGAAGCATCAGCTGGTAGCAAGGTGGGATGCCAGTCACTGGAATTGCCCTTCTGCCCCCTCCCCCTTGATTTGCCACAGTCTGAGGCTGATGAATCGGAATGCTGGACCTCATCAAACACTCCACTTGCCTCACTGTCAACAGAACCTCTGAAGATGCCAGCCACAGATTCAGGCAAAACATTAGAATAGACTGCTGCTAGAACATGGCCATACAGTCTGAAAAACACACAGCAACCCAGTGATTCCATCCATGAAATTCTTCAACAATACATTCTATCCTTAGTGATACCTAAGTTTGTTCTTGCATTTTGTCAGAGCTTGGAAACATTTCTCTCTCTCTTTCAGTTCCCAGACTTCCCCAGCCAGCACGGTCCCTTCTTGGAGCTCTGAATTTCCTCCAATATGATGCCAGGTTGATAGAATTGCATACCTGCATTTTCTCCCTTTTTGATTATGGGAGACAATATTTGCTTACCTTTAGTCTTCTGACACCTTACCCATTTGAAAAACTACAGAAAAACTTCTATATACTGCTGAATAGCTTTGGTATGTTTACAAGAACATGCGCTTGCAATTACCAGTCCTTCCATTTGCCCTTTCCTTTGTGAAAAGTGGTAAAATATAGAGGGTGCCAATGTGATAAAAATCTAGATATCCCTGATTACAAAACTTCAGCTTTGTCAAGTCTCTGGAGAACTATCACACTTTTCTGCCTTGACCCTCATGCTCTGCAACACTGATGAGTTTCTTTGGTGATCTTCATGCCAGAACATGAAGTACAAAAAGTCCTGTTCTCAAGAGATTTCCAATTCTCTTTGTTTCTAGGATAGCTCAAAAAACAGATCATGATTACCAAGTTGATATTTTCATTTCTTTAAACAAATAAATAAGGAAAGAATGCTTTAAAAACCTCACTTTAGTATTCCTTTCCCTGTTTTTCTATCCTCCATGAAAGTTATGTTGTGTCTGCTTTGCCAATGACAATATTTGTTCAGTGTTACTTTGAAGGGACCAAGAAAACCAAATAGTTTATCCTCATTGTTGGTTTATCATGCTGCTATATAATCTATCTCTGCCCAAATTCTTGAAACAAACAGCTCCCCCCCCAAAGACTGTGGGGAAACGGGGAGCAAGAATGGGAATAAAACAATATCTAGAGGGCCAGAGACACTGGAGTTCTATTCCAAAGTAAAGTTATCCAGAATAATTGAATTTGTAAGCATTAAAAATACAGTACAGTAAATAAATATTTCTGATATTACTATTAGTACTGCCTTTTCCTTTTCCATCAGATTAGAAGAAAATACAGTTTCCTTCTTGTTGCCATTGGCTATTTCTACAGTAAATTGAAATATTCTAAAGTTTAGAAAAGAGGTCCATTCTGTCTTTAGAAAGTCAAACTGGGGAAAATTGCTTAGATATTGGCGGATGCAAAATGTAATTGTTATTTGTCAGAAACTATAGAGCTGGAAATACCAAAAGTAGCATGTCTTACCAAAGAGTTCTTGACATAATTGGACTGCTCTAAATGTGTTTTTTTTAACAGTTCTTCTTATTTAATCTGACAGGTTTTTCTCCACATTTTCTTTAGCTAAGATAGAGGCTGAAACACAGCATGTCTTTTGTGTGTTCTGCCAGAACAAAATTGTTCTATGACGCCAAACCAGCTAAACTTAAAAAAGTGCAGGCATATACGATATGAGAAACTACAGTTCTCATTTAGGAGTAGGCTGTATTTCACATGTCTGCAATAGTCTGACATTAGGAAAAGAAGCAAAAAGTTCAAGTATAAATCCACACTGTTGGCCACAAATCACATTCCAGCAAAAGGTCCTGGGATTTGTTAAATGGGACATGAATTCACTGACTGTTAAGGAAGGCTAATTCAGTAAATGTTGAGCAGAATGGTGACTGCAAAGAAAATGGGTTTTTCATATTGAAGATAAACCATTTCTGCAAGGCTATCAAGTGATTATAGCCTTGCAGAAATGCTTTATTTTCAATATGAAAAGCCCATTTTCTTTGCAGTCACCATCCTGCTCAACATTTACTGAATTAGTTTATACATTTCCCAAAATATTCATGCTTTGATAATCCAGAATCACTTTTATGATCTAATGCAATATTAGACATAGGGTGGGATATAAATATTGAAATGCATACATACAAAGATTTGAACATGGGAACTTGGATCTGCTACAGATAGCTGACATAAGATCTTGGGCAACTTAAGCTTTTGGAATATAACTCCTAGTGCCTTTCAGCAGCATAGTGATTGACCTTGTTGACTGGGGGATCCTCTGGGAGTTATTATTATTATTTTACAGTATTTAATATTATGCCCTTCTCACCCTGCAGGGAACTCAGGGTGGATTACAATGCACATATACATGGCAAACATTTAATGCCATGAGATATACAACATATATAGGCAAACATAGAGGCAACTTAACATTTCAGCATTTCTGGCTTCATGAGGGTATGCTTGATTCCAGCCACAGGGGGAGCTGCCACTTCACCGTCCACTTGTGACACCTGGTCCTTTGATGTACTTCCTCATTCTTCTGCATGCTGTTGGAAGGTTTTATGGCATCATAAATTAGTTAAATTAGCCTCCCCGCAGAAAGCAGTACCTAAATTTCCTATTTGACAGATGTGATTGTCTTTCGGGTTGCATAGGTCAATAGCAAGCTAGATTATTAATGGTCAGGAGCTTATTCTGACCTGGGCTGGCTTTGAATTCATGATGTCTCGATCAGTAGTGATTTAATGCAGCTGGCTACTAACTGCGCCACAGCCCGGTCCTAGTCTACAAGAATATGTCAGGATATTCTTTACTGTCTCCAACAGGGAGACACTTCAATATACTCGATTATTTGTAGCACTCTTTGTGGGTGGTAAGTTCCAATGCTTCTTTCTGATGTAAGTGGTGGTGGTAGCGTACATGGTGGCACAGTGATGAGGGTAAAATTATCACAGGAGCTGATGCAGTGGGGGTGAAAGCACCATAGGAAACAGACATTTTCAAGAGAGGAGAGTACCCATCTAGGTCCTGAGATAGCCTTCTCTTCTGTCTCTCCCCCACCATCACTGCTGCACATCACGACAAAAAAAGTTGTTTTCTTTGTTGTATGCCTTCAAGTTATTTCCAACCTATGGTACCCCTGGGGCAAACTATCACATGGTTTTCTTGACAAGACTTCTTCAGAGGAGAGTTGACACTGGCATCCCCTAAGGCGGAGAGAGGGTGACTTTCCCAAGTTCACCCAATGGGTTTCATGACCAAGCAGGGATTTGAACCCTGGTCTCCAGAATTATAGTCCAAGACTAAAATCATCACACTACACTGACTTTCCACAGAGTGATACGCAGTTACAAATATAGCAATCTGCAAACATTACTTTTTCAGCTGGAATCCTCTTAAATAAGTATATGGGCATAGAGTGCCACATAAATTTGTTAAGGGGATTCTGGTTTTGAAAACATAACTTTCCAGATTCCCACATCTGTGACTGTTTTATACAAGAAGAAGAAGAAGAAGAAGAAGAAGAAGAAGAAGAAGAAGAAGAAAAGAGTTTACCCCACAACAATCAGAGTCAGCTGCAAATCCTCTGGTGAATTTTATGGCTCTCTAAGGTTCCATTTTTCTATATTCCTCTCTATGTCAATTCTGTAGTTGTGTCTGGTATAAGTTATATGTACACACACATATACACGCACGCACGCGTGCGCGCACGCACACACATATTTGTAAATAATTTATTTTATTTTTATATTAATTTGTTTTTGAATTTGTTGTACTCTGCCTTGAGCCATCAGGAGAGGCGAGAAATGAATAAATAAACTGTTGTTGTTGCTGCTGCTGCTGCTGCTGCTGCTGTTTTGATACTAATTTATTATAGGCTCTTGCAATTCTGTACCAAATGGGGGATATTCTAGCTATGCAACCAAGTATCCTGCTATTTCAGAATTCTAGTTTATCATGTGGCAAGTTCCCGCCATGCATACTCTTACCCCATAGATCTCCTTTGGACCTTGTAAATAATGTATGGAAGTTGGCTGCATGAAATCTGATTAGCTCACCATATGCTCTTCTTGAAACCAAACAAGGGTATCGAGATAGCCAAATATATACGCAATCCTGAAGAAAAATTGCTCAGAATCTGTGGAAGGACGTCTGTTCCTCTTCTTTTCCTAAATGGGGAATGGGATAGTCTATATCATATCTAAACAGGAAAAGTATTGTATTGTGTAATTTTCTGAGAGAAAACTATGATCGTTGTATTGTGTGATTTTAATGTTTATATTAATATGTTTTTAATTCTATGTTTTAATGTTAAATGATGTCGTGTTTAATGATTTAATTGATAATTGTATTTACGATCGTTATGTTAGGTTTCTGTATGTGTGGCATTAAATTTTGCCATAATTATGTTGGAAACTACTCTGAGTCCCCTGTTGGGGTGAAAAAGTGGTATATAAATGAAGTAAATAATAAACAAACAAACAAATAAATAAAGGGCCACCCTATCTCCCCAAGGGATGAAGGGATGAGAACAAAACCATGTAGATGGATTGGTGCTAGCAGGTGCTAGAAATTTCCATCTGTGAGTACTTATGGCAAGCTAGGCTGAAAGCTGTGACAGAAAAAGCAGTTAACTGAGTGCTCCACAAAGACTCCTCTCCCAAGTGAACATTAATACATTCATAACCACAACTCATATTGGTGGGTTTTTTTTGTTTTTGTGCAATAGTACCATTATGAAGAGAAGGCCCTGTAGCCATGTATTGAGATGAACATGTCATGGTCTGTTTTGAAACTGGCTGTAGATCCGTTTCCTCAAGACTTCATTAGATGTCAAACACTGACACATGTTATTAGATCAATTTTAATGGGAGTAATAATTCTGCAGATGGTTAACAGTGAAGAAACATTCCAGCCCTTTTGCTGAAGGAGTCCACCATCCCCTTGCAGTTGATGATTGGTTCCTAAACACCTACAGTAATTCTAACCAGATTACCTTAGCTGGCAATCCAATTCCCAAAGACTGGCTAAAATGGAAGCCATTGGGCCAGAGTGCCAATAGAAAATGGACTTCCAAGGATTATATATTCAAGAAGCAAACAAAGAAAACTGAACTGTGTAAGTGTGGTAATACTTGGAAGCAGTTTAGTAGAGGCTGAATATCCCTTATCTGAAATGCTTGGCCCCAGAGGTGTTTTGAATTTTGGGTTCATTTAAATTTTGGAATGTGTGCATTTGTGTATAAGTACATAATGAGATAACTTTGAGATGGGCCCAAATCTAAACATTAAATGCATTTGTTTCATATAAGGTATATGTATTATATATACATAGGCAATCTATAGAATATTTTAAATAGTTGTGCATGAAAAAACATTGCTTATATTGAACCTTTGAAAAACAACAATGTCACTATTTCAGCCACCATGCAAACAATTCTGAATTTTGGAGTATTTTGGATTTGGGGATTCCAGCAGCACAGGCCCCTCTGGAGAGCTCTCCTGATGCTCAAAAATGGTGTGTTGGGAATTGGGGGGGGGGATTCCCTGGACTTTCTACAGGAACCTTGTTTAAGTTTGGGGGACAGATGGGGGATGGGAGGGGATGGGGGGGGGGTCATCTTTCTCCTTTGGGCTCTTAGAGCCTAAAAAACCTGGATCGCTGTTGGGGATTGACCCCCAAGACTGTGGAAACAGTTCTGGGAGTCAATCTCCACAGGGCTCTCACCTGTAAAGATCCTGACCTTAGCTTAAAGTCTGGATCTTTCCAGGTGTGCTATTAATCCAGAACAAACTGGTAAATCCTGCTTTTCTCTGGATTAATTTGGTTTTACCTGAGGCATCATTCTTGTATCTCAGGTAAAACTGAGACAGGTCCTGGAATATGGGCCAGGCTGGAAGGGCCCCTAGTCTATTCCCTCTAACTACAAAGCTAGTGTAAAAAGATATCAAACAAAGTAACTCTTTCTGGACAGCTGTTAATATGTGGCCATGATGCTTACCAGGATTTCAAAACCTAGTGGCAGAGGTCAAACGCATTACAATCTGTGTTCATTCATTCTGGAATGACACACACAATGGATACTCAAAATACTTGTGTGAAATGACACAGAAATATCTCCTAAGTAATCACTGTAAGATCTAGAAACAAGTTAGTTAATGTTTATGGAATACTTTCTATTCAGAGGTTAAACTGACCTGGCTGTTCTGCTTTCTTCTCTTGAAATCACGGTGATTTGCCTGATGTCCTACACCAGGGCCTGGAAAAGAGTCCATATGATCTATGATGTTGGAGGGGTAGTATTGAAGTATGCTACAGGGAAACTCATTCCGTTTTGTGCATGGAATGACCTTCGCCCCAGTTCCATCCATTTCAGTCATTTTCTGACACCTCATTTTCTTGATGATGCCTTTAGCAAACCCACATGCCTTTAGCTATATGGGGAGCTGCATGCAAAAACGGGAGCGGCATCTGCCGCATATCCAGCTTCATCTGACATGGCAGCCAAGCTCCAAATGAGTTTCAAAATCACAGCTAAAATCCTATCTCTAAATCAAGCAGCCGTTCAGTGGAAGCAAGGCAAATTTGGCAGGGCCATATTCATTTCTGGAACAGAGCACCAACAACAGTAACATGGAGTTCAGTTGCAAATACTCGAAGTTCTCTTGGTTTTGAGATGAAGAAAGTATAATCAGATCTTTTCAGCTAGTGACTGTCTTAATTAACAAGACAGGAGGGGGAGAGCAGAGCCTTACCTGCTAGCCCTTTCCTCACTGTTTTGTCTATTATGACTATTTAGAGTGTTTTTGCACTGTAAAATTAAGGCAGTTTGATACCACTTTAATTGCAATGCTATGGAATCCTATGAGTTGTAGTTTTTGTGAGGCTATTTGTCGGAGAAGGTAAAATATTTTATAAAACTACAACTCCCAGGATTCCATAGATTGATGAATGGCAGTTAAAGTGGTGTCAAGCTGCATAACTTCTACAATGTAGATGCACCCCTAGTTCTCTATCACCCCTAGAAGGCATCCTGCTTTGTTTGCACAGAAGCCTCGGTGGTCTGCCTTTCCTTGCTCTCTTCTGCACTCAGTTGATGGTACACTAGAAAATTTTAAAATATGGGGACTTGTAACCCAATGGCCCCCATAGCCACATAGGAAAATTGGAAACTGGAGTTGGACAGCTGGACAATGCGGAGAGCCTTATCTATCAATACCAACAAACCAGTTCCAGTAATTTTTTCATTTCCACCAAAACCTTGTGTTTTATATTTTTGAAGAAATAAAAACAATGAAAATCTTACAAAAATAAAAGCATACTAAATATGAGTCAAATATCATATTCAGTATGTTTTTATTTTTGTAGTATTTTCATTATTTTTTCCTCCTTGGGTGCCACGCACAGAAGGAAATTCTATTATGAGCCTCCGTGGACTTCCTCATAAGGCAAATGAGTCCTAACTGTACACTCAAAAATTAAAGCAGCCCACAATATTTTGCATGACAACAGGAAGTAAAACAGTATTTTGGAAAAGCATATTATTGTCTGTGCTAATTTAAACGTCCCAGTCCTGTAGCCAGTGCAATACTGTGCTGCGCAAATCACATAAAGAGAACATGTTCGAATATTAGGGATTATGCCCACAAAACACAATGTTAAAATCATCAAGGTCTTTGAGGTTTTTTTTTTTAAAAAAAAGATGAGATCCATATTCTTTCTTCATTGTCTAATACCTCCTGCTTTTTTTAAGATACAGGCTTTCTTCAGTTCAAAATGTACAGATCTGTGCAGGGAACAGACTGCTAGAGCTCATTTGTGCTTTTGCCTAGCAACCAGCCTTCTTGATGCCTCTGAAGAATGACAGTTTCATTACCAACAAAGATGACAAAATCTGCCCTTCTTCCTCGGGATTCCTTTTTTAAAAGACTGTTGTCTACTGCTGCTGATAGTGGTGGAAATCAGATGCCATTAGTGTTCATAGGGAAGAACATAGAAAGCTCATAACACATTTTCATTGGTGCTGTGTTAGCAAAATTGCAATTTTCATTGCTGCTGTGCTACCTAAATTGCAATTAGTGATCTAATCCTCTATTAAGTCACCGACCACTTCAAAAAAAAAATCAATGAAGTGCTATTTTATTGCCCTGAGTGAGGTCAAAATAAATGTCTGTCATAGGAAATTTACAGAGAAAATCGTACTTGAAATGTTTTGTTTTGTAGTTATTTTAGAGGCACTGTACTTAAATACAGGTTGAAGAATCCCATAATACTGATCTTAGAATATTAAGCTACTTAGCTCTATAATCTATAAACACTGCAACTCTCCCATGTTAACAAACAGAAAATGTTTTCTATGCCAAGACACCTGGAAGTAACCTTGAAACCTTTTGGACACAAATCATATATGCTGCCACTGAGAGCCTGCCCTCTATATAATACAAACCTCGTGGTAGAAGGAGGAATATCATGGAAAGGAAAACAACAAGGACAGTACAAACACAGGCAGCAAGGGCAATAAGCAGTGGAAGACAATCAAGGAAAGGATATTTCACATCTATTTATTTCTTATCCTTATCAGTCCTAAGTAAGATTTCCATATCGGTCTGCATTCCTTTCATACAGAATTTCTCCTAACATTCACATTTTGAATTGTTGTAATTATCATAATCATCTTTTCATGACTTTGTTTCAGGATTGGAAGTCAAGGCAACTTAAAATTAAAATACAATATAATTGTTGTTGCTGTTAACTGCCAGAAGTTGACGTCAACTTCTGATGACCCTATGAATGAGGAACCTTCAAATCCCAATCATCAACATCTTGCTCAGGTTCTGCAGATTAAGGGCTGTAGCTTCTGTCACTGAATCTAGACATCAAGATTTCACTTTTCTTTTCCTACTATCTTCTATCTTAATAAGCCTTATTGTCTTTTCTAATTAGTCATATGTTATATGTCTAAAGTACAGTAGTCTACGTTTACTCATCTTGGCTTTTAGGGAGAGTTCAGGCATGATTATTCTCTAGAATGCATTTTTTTCCTAACAGTCTATTGTATCCACAAATTTCTCCTCCAGTACTACATTTCAAATGAATTGATTACCTTCTTATCAGCTTTTCTCAGGGCGCATCCAGACAGCACCTAAAATGTGCAAGCTTCTGCTTTTGATGTGGGGCATCCAAATAATGCCCCACACAAAAATGAATTCATTCAGGAAAAAATCAGGAAAACCTTGCTTTGTCCTGAAGAAATTTGATAGTGGATTAGATCCGGGTCTTCTTGAAACACCTGGATCTAACACACAATGGCCGCTGTCTCAACTGCCCCCTTGGAAGTTCTGGGACTTCCAAGGGGGCAGTCCGCACAGCCCTCTCACATTTTCCGGACTGAGTTAGCCCAGAAAATCCAGAGGATTCTAGCCCCTTCCCCAAAACCCCTCAGGAAAGCCTTTTAAAAGTAAAATAACTTACCCAACTGCAATTACTATGGTGCCGGAGTTCTCCTAGTCACAGTGCATAGAAATGGTGTGCCAGGAAAAGGGGGAGGTGAAAAATAGCTCCTTCTCCTGGCATGTAATTTCTACTTGCCAGGAGAGCTCTGACATCACGGTAATGGTGGTGATATAAGTTATTTTCCAAGTGTCATGACAGAAGGTCTGGCAGGGCATCTGGACCACACACCCCCGGCAAGCACGGGGCTTTTTTCCTGGTGTGGGGGCAGAAGTCCAGTCTGACCTGGGAGTTTTTTTTAACCCAGGTCAAACTGAACTTTTTCCCTGTCTGGTACTGCCCTCACTGCCATTGAACAGGTGCATTTAGGATTCTGACCATAATTCTGTCATCTTTTAGTTTTGGTTCTCATCTGTCCATAACTGCTTTTTAATAATTTACAAATATTGCAATGTTTTGCAATGTTTTATAACAAATCATTGCTTTTTAATTTCTCTTGATTCAATGTTTTCAATGTTTTTATAACCCCATTTCTTTTTAAAGCTTTGGACTTTCATTTTAACCTTTGACTTTCTTTTAACACATCAACAGCTGAACATCCTTTCAGTTCCGTCATTAGCCACAGCATTGCTTGTACTTATCCTGTACTCTTCCCCAGTAATTGAATGCCTTCCAACCTGAGAAAGTAACACTTTGGCACACTTTCTTGTTTCCTTTTGGATTGTCTCATCATATGGTTTCATTATAAAAGCCTTCAGGGGTAATTTATCATTGCTGCCCTCTGCACAGTCCTGGCAAGTTAGCAACGGTACCAATGCAATTGTCTCTGAAACAATGGCAGTAGTGCTCCTCACTAATGCTGCCCAATAACCATTTGACACATTTAGTCTTCCTCCACAAGAAAATCCTGTTTGACATGAGAGACCTTCCCAGCACCACTGCTGCCATCAATCACCATGGCCTCTTGCCTCAGAGGAGCATGCAGTCCCACCAGCACAGAAAGGCAGTGCTATGGTGAGGCAATACAGTGAAAACCAGACAAAAGATCAACATTACAATTAATGCAACTGAACTATCAATAACATGTACTGTAAAAACAATGTAAAACACAGTTAAAATGATAAAAAGCTATTTTAAAAAGAACAGTTATGCCAGTACAGCAGCCTCTTCAAATCCCTTGCTTTAAAAATGTTCAGTTCTCAAAAGCTTCGCCGGATAAATGATTACACCGTTTCCTGCCAGTTATGCAATGTTTGAGGTGAGATTCATATTGTGGAATTGTGATAGGTAAAACATGAATAGTGTGCTGTTTTGCTTTTAAAAAATACGTGTTTTCGACAATGTTTTTACATTGACCTTCCATTATAGCATTAGAGTGATATACAAATGCATAAATTACCATTTCTAGAGGAGAAAGTGTTGAGCATGTCTTCACAGTTCAGGCTTACTCAAAATGGTAGCTCAAGGGGAGATGAATTGGGGCTAGTTTACTATAGACATCCACAAAACAAGAGTTCCCTTCTGTAGCTTCTCTATTACACTACCATGTTGCTTTCCAGCACTATTTACATGTGTGAATACTTTGTGGGGAAAGAAGAGGCACCCTGACATCACATCTCCCCGAAGCTCCAAAAACACTGGGTTGTTGTAGGTTTTTCAGGCTATATGGCCATCCTATAGAAGCATTCTCTCCTGATGTTTTGCCTGCATCTATGGCAAGCATCCTCAGAGGTTGTGAAATTGTGACAATCTACAACAACCCAGTGATTCCAACCATGAAAGCCTTCGACAATACATTGCTCCAAAAACACTTTGGGCAGGCCTAGTTCACATCCCCCAATTATCCTGATTTATCAGTGACATACCCAACTAATAATCTGTTGCTCCACTTTTTGAGCTGGTTTTAAAATGCCCTAGATTTTCTCCTCTCCTTCCACTTTCCCCCTTTCTTTTCAGCTGAGTTTTAAATGTAAGAGAGTTTATACTGAATCAACTTGGGGGGAGGAGGGGATGATGTCGAACCAGATTTGGGCTAACCCTGCCGAACCCGGTGGAGTTCAGTCCAAAGAGGGCCCGTGAGACCTTGGCAAGCCCGGAGCGACTCAGGTCCCTCAACCTTCCCGTCCCCGAAGACCAGATTATGCTCACCACGATGCAAGGTAGAAGCCACGAAATTGTTTATTCTGCTCAGCTGAGAGGATGCGACCGCAATTCCCTGATTCCGCAAAGTACGCATACATTGGCATTCAAAACATTGGTTTTTAAAGGTTACAGAGCTGTCAAACTTTTGAATTTCCCGCCCGCCCCCTCCCGGCCGGCTCATTGCTGATTGGTCAGAACGCTGGGACCAGCTGATGGGCGGGAAACAGGCCGGCTCCGGGGAGCCAATCAGCGCCCTTCCCCATCTGCCTGCTTCGGCCAATCAGATGTCGCTCACCAAATATGGGATTCCGGCTGGGTTGAAGCTGTCATCAGGAAGGATTATGAAAGAAGACAAAAAAAGTCCTCCCCAGGTGTTAGCCTGGGGCAACAGGTCCGGCTTAGGGTTTTGTGTGAAGGAAATGTCCGCTAGTTACTTCCTTGTTTGAATCAGGAAGAATGGAAGGCCTAAGTGAGATGATTTACTCAGGCCGCTGAAATGACAAAAGTCTTATGATGGGCCATGTCTGGTTTCCGAAACCAAAGCAGGGGGCCCGCTGGTGGCTTATGACTTCCCTTGGCTGACCCAGATAGTCGAAACTCAGAGGTCTGGGCAGCCCCGGGATTAGCCAGGTGTGAAGACAAGGGAAGGCCTAATCTTCATTACAAGGGCCTGGCTAATGGAATTATTGATCCATGCAAACGAGAAGTATGGTGACAAGACAAAGGTGTGATGGTCCAGATTCATGCAGTATGCATCCTTTCAGCCAATATGGCAGACATGATTCAAGACACAACTTCTTACCTATTCAAATGGGAATGGGATAGGAAAGGTTTACATGGGGTTAAGGGAGAAGCTTATGAGGTAACATTCCTATGGTTTCATATAGGGAAAATAGTAGACGGGGTACAAGTACAATAATGAACATTTCTTGAAGTGAGGTGGAAACCCTGGTAATTCCTATTTCCAACTGTCAGTCCAGGTACACAGATGAGACCCCCAGCCTTCCAAGCCGAATTTATTCTATTTATTCTGACAGCCCAATTGAGTTCCCAGCTGGTCCTGAGCGGCCTTGGAAGATGGAACCAAAAACAAACATTTCTTGCCAATGGAGGGCCTAGGGTCACCCAGTTCCCATGCCCAGATGTTGCCGACACTGGGACAAAAAGTGACCTCCCTTCCCCCGTGCGGGCCTCGAACCGAGAACCCTCCGGGTCTCCGCAGCCACCGCGGCTACCCTTGAAGAGCAGCTTCTCCTCGCACATTTGAGGTGCCCGTGGGAGAGGAAAAAGAAAAAAAATGGAAAGAGGGTGGAAATCTCTGGGAGAACCGAGGGGTTCTCCCATGGGGAACGGTCCGAGTCTATGCAGGGTCTGGGTACGGGGTTGCGTGCGAGTGTCCGGGGCTGTTCACTCTAGGAATGACCTGCTGCGTGAAGTTAGTGAAAACTGTTGATTTTTGCGACGGGAGTTTTTGGGTTCGACATCAGGGAGAGCAGGACCTCACCACTTTTCTGTAGCCTCAAGAGGAAGTAAATTACTGCAGGGTCTTCTAGCTTGTGTATTTTTCCTTATTAATGACTTTTGCCATCATGATCATAGAATAATAGAATCATAGAGTTGGAAGAGATACTGTGGGCCATCCAGTCCAACCCCCTGCCAAGAAGCAGGAAAATCGTATTCAAAGCACCCCCGACAGATAGCCATCCAGCCTCTGTTTAAAAGCCTCCAAAGAAGGAGCCTCCACCACATACTCAGTTGAGGAGCTAGTCCAGGATTGGAACATCTCACTGGCCAGAGCTCTCGACGAGATTGCTCCTAGGCGCCCTCTCCGACCCTGTAATCATCGGTCCCCGTGGTATACAAGGGACCTAAGGGCTATGAAGCGGGAAAGGAGACGGCTAGAGCGCGAGTGGCGGAAACTCCGTGACGGAGCCTCATTATCAGCTTATAAGCTTTTAGAGACTTATGAACATGCTGTCAAGGCAGCCAAAAATGACTACTTCTCTGCCTTGATAGCGTCTGCAGGCTCACGCCCGGCTCAATTATTTAAGGTGATTCGATCTCTGACGACGGTCCCTACTGTCCCAAAAAATAGTGATCAGGCCCTTACTGCCGGTGTTTTCCAGAGCTTCTTCGCAGACAAGATACTGAGCCTCCGCCGGGACCTTCCAGCCACAGTTGAGACAGTTAGAGAGCTAGAGACTCCGTGGCCCTCCGCCGGGCCACCCTCGACCGGTTTCGGCCACTGGACGCAGATGCTGTTGATAAGAGAGTGACGGCAGCCCGCCCTACCACCTGCTCCCTCGACCCGTGCCCCTCCTGGCATTCGATCTTGCCTGGAGGGGCTACGTGGCCTCTGTTGAAAATCATTAACAGCTCCCTTGAGCAAGGAGTCTTTCCAGAGTGCTGAAAGAGGCGGTGGTAGCTCCATTACTGAAGAAACCATCATTGGACCCAGCGGTTCCTCCAACTACCGCCCAGTGTCGAATCTTTCGTACCTGGGCAAGGTAGTTGAGAGGGCAGTAATGGAGCAGCTGCAGTCCTTCTTAGATGATACAACATGGCTTGACCCCTTCCAGTCCGGCTTCCGTTCGGGGCACGGGACGGAGACGGTCCTGGTCTCCATCACAGACCAACTCCGCTGCCAGCTCGACCAAGGCGGGTCTGCGCTGCTCGTGTTATTGGACCTCACGGCAGCGTTTGACACGGTCGACCACAATCTTTTGATCCACCGCCTGGCCATGGCTGGAGTGAGGGGGACAGCCCTTAAATGGCTGGCCTCCTTCCTCCACCAGCGGTCTCAGCGTGTGAGGAGGAGGGGTGGTCTCTGAGGGTTCCCCACTGATTTGTAGGGGTTCCCCAGGGGCCATCCTTTCCCCTCTGTTATTTAACATCTACATGCAGCCGCTTGCACAGCTGGTGCGGAGTTATGGGCTGACCTGTCATCAATACGCCGATGACACTCAGCTCATTCTGAGGATGGGGGCAGGCGGAGTCCGTCCCCGATAATTTCCAACATTGCCTCGAAGCCGTTACTGGATGGCTGCGAGCCAGTAGGTTGAGGGTGAATCCGGCGAAGACGGAGATCTTGTGGCTGGGCCGCCCGGGCGGGGTGGGCACCCGGCTTCCGACCCTGGACGGTGCGGCGCTGCATCCAGCGCCGTCAGTGAAAAGCCTAGGCGTCCACCTGGACTCCCAGCTGACCATGGAGGCCCAGGTCTCCATGGTCAGCAAGGCGGCGTTTTCCATCTCCGCCAGGCGAGGAGGCTGGCTCCCTATCTGTCCCGAACGACCTAGCCACGGTGATCAAGCCACGGTCATCTCGAGGCTAGACTACTGCAACGCGCTCGTTGGCCTGCCTATGTCGCCGATCCGAAGCTCAAGCTGGTGCAGAACACCGCCGCCCGGCTCCTGTCTGGGGCTCCAGCAGGATGCCGAATAACTCCAGTCTTGCGGGATCTGCACTGGCTGCCTATTGAGCACCGGGTCGCCTTCAAAGTGCTGGTTCTTACCTTTAAGGCCATCCACGGCCTGGGGCCAGTGTATCTGAGGGACCGTCTCGCCTCATACTGCCCATCGAGATCACTCCGGTCTGAAGAGGCCAATTTACTGGTTGTACCATCTGCTAAGCTGGCTCGTCTAACATCCACCCGCCGGAGGGCGTTCTCTGTGATAGCTCCTACGCTATGGAACGCCCTCCCGGTCGAGGCCAGAACTTTGAGGACCTACTCCCCTTTAGACGGGCCTGCAAAACCTACTTGTTTAGGCAGGCCTTTGGGAGTAGGCCCTTGCATCCACAATAGACCGCTCTTCGGCCACCGCTCATTGTACTGTTTTAATTTTTACTGTTTTAACTGTTTTATTGTATTGCATGTTTTTAAGCAATGTATGTTTCCTGTGTTTTTATGCTGAACCTCTGGCACTACGCCATTGGCCTGTGATCCGCATGAGCCCCGGAGTCGGCGGTGCAAAAATCCAAATAAATAAATAAATAAATAAATAAATACTGCTGTTGCATGGACACACATATCTTTGTTTTTAGCTAGGAACTACCAAAGGGAGTGTTAGTTCCATATAATGCTTGAAACGTAGCACATTGTATTCTCTGGAAGACATTTCTTTGCAAAATTTTCAAGCCCATGTTTCGTTAGCCTCTGAAAAATGTCAGATGACCACCTTAAGTGCTAATATATTTTAAATTATTTTATTTTACTGCTTTTTGGGACCTGCTTCTGAGGGGGTCATGCATTCTCTGAGGCAATCAAATGACAAAAAGTTTGCTGTGCCATAGCAGCAAACCATTACATTATTTCTTTCTGTTCCCTGCTGCTCTAAAATATTGCATACATTTGAGTAGAGACAGCATTTTAGATTTCTTTTTTGCAGGATGGGAAGAAATTTCAATAGGTGAGCAAAATTTTGAGGCAGGTTTTAAGTGCTTGGATATGTTCAAGAATAAATTGAACACAAGCAGCTCATTTTGAAAGCATTTTGTAGAGAAAAGGCAATAAAGCAAGATTTTCCATTTCTAACAATATAATTTTAGAATGTCAAACTGAATACTCTCATCCACATTTTAAAGTATTGCTTGCACTAAAGCCATAAAACTAGGGATTATTCCTTTCTGAAAAATATGATAATCATCGATCTTAGCAAAATCACTTTCATAACATCTTTTTGTCAACTAATCCTATTTCAAAATGTAATAGAGAGATGCCAGCTTTCTAGCAACATAGTAGTTATATCAAATTATGTCCCCCACAGTCATTTAGAAAGCAATCTCACACACCCATGATACCACACCACCTGCACAAAATCTGCAACGTGTGAGACTCATGTAGCCCCTAACAGAAAGAGAAACCCCCACTTTTCCAAATAGCAAAAAATTGAATTTTTTTGGTAACCCTTCTAGTGTGTCCAACCATCTCGATTCTGTGTGGCAAAAAAGGAAATGACACAGCCATATCCCAACCTAAAACCGAAATGGCATATGCCGATGGATATGTACAAAGATATACCCCAGTTGCAATGACTAAGCACATAGAAGAACAGGCATTGCTGAAGGAAAATCAACATGGTTTCTGCAAAGGCAAATCATGTCTTACTAACTTGATAGAATTCTTTGAGGGTGTAAATAAACACATAGATAAAGGGACCCAGTCGATATTGTTTACCTTGACTTTCAAAAGGCTTTTGACAAAGTCCTCACCAACGGCTCCTAAATAAGCTCTTCAGCCATGGAATCAGGGGACATGTCTTGTCCTGGATTGGAACCTGGCTAAACTGTAGGAAACAAAGGGTGGTAATAAATGGACACTTCTCTGGATGGAAAGAGGTGAGAAGTGGCGTACCCCAAGGTTCAGTTTTAGGACCGTTACTTTTTAATTTATTCATAAATGATCTGGATGTAGAAGTAAATTGTGAGGTAGCAAAGTTTGCAGATGATACTAAACTGTTCAGGGTAGTTAAAAATGAAACTGACTGTAAAGAGCTCCAGAAAGATCTCTCGAAATTGAGTGAATGGGCAACAAAGTGGCAAATGCATTTTAACCTAAGCAAGTGTAAAGTCATGCACATCGGGGCAAAGAACCCCAAATACACTTATCAACTGATGGGATCAAAGCTTTCTGAGACAAACCAGGAAAGGGATCTTGGGGTTTTGGTGGACAGCTCAATGAAGATGTCAACCAGTGCGCTGCAGCAGTGAAAAAAGCAAATTCTATGCTTGGCATGATCAGGAAGGGAATCGAAAATAGGTCGGCAAATGTTGTATTGCCTCTCTACAAATCTATGGTGAGGCCACATCAGGAGTACTGTGTACAATTATGGTCTCCGCACCTTAAGAAGGATATAACGGAACTGGAAAAGGTACAAAGAAGGGCAACAAAAATGATCCAAGGGATGGAGCAGCTCCCTAATGAAACCAGGTTGCAACGCCTTGGTCTTTTCAGCCTTGAAAGACGGCGTTTAAGAGGTGACTTGATCGAAGTGTATAAAATCATGCATGGGATAGAAAGGTGAATAGAGAAAAATATTTTCTCTGTCACACAACACTAGGACTAGGGGCACTCCTAAAGCTCCAAGGTAGGAAAGTTAGGACTAATAAAGGGAAATATTTCTTCACCCAGAGGGTCATTGGGTTATGGAATTCACTTCCAGAGGAGGTTGTGACAGCTGTCAGCCTGGACAGCTTCAAGGCAGGATTAGACAGATTCATGGATACCAAGGGAATCAGTAGTTACTGAAATGGACATCCAAGTGCCACCTCTGTGTTGATGGAGGCAGGCAGGATTTTCCCCGGGCACTGGTTGTGGGGGGTCGGAAGCAGGTGAGGGTTTTGCCCTCCTTTCTGCTAGAGATCCCCATGTACAACTAGTGGGCCACTGTGTGACACAGAATGCTGGACTAGATGGGCTGAGGCCCGATTCAGCATGGCTCTTCTTATGTTCTTATGTTCTTATGTTCTTATGCATACTCCATCCCACCTAGAATACACAGCTCCACTGTGTATTATCCTGCCCTGGTTTTTTAAGTAGCACAACTGAAGGCCCTTCCACACAGCCCTGTATCCCAGATTATCAAGACAGAAAATCCCACAATATCTGCTTTGAACTGGGTTATCTGAGTCCACACTCAGATAATGTGGGATTTTCTGCCTTGATATTCTGGGATATAGCGCTATTTGGAAGGGCCCCAAGACTCACTTATAATGTATTTACCAGGCCCTGTCAGAATTTACATAGTTCTTGAAGACAGCTTCCAATACTTCCAAAGGCTGAGTGCTGGCCAGCTTCTGGGTCTAATCCATGAAATTGGGGTCTGTGATGTATTGGTTGACATTCTCTGTGGGTTGTTTGAAAAGGTCTTCAAATTCATCATGGGCCCACTGCAGGGTGTCCTCTTTTTCAAATAACATTTTCATCTTGCCTGATGAAGAGACAGAACCATGAATCACAGAGATGGAAGCACCACAAGGGCCCGCTAAAGCACTCCTGAAAGATTGCCATTCAAGCTTAAAGACCTCCAAATAAGGAGGCTCTACTATTCCACAAGGCTACCTTCCCAGAGATCATAAAATGCTTACCACATTTTTCTACATTTTTAGTTGGCCTAATGCTCATATTATACTAACAAAGATTTCATAAGTCAAAAAGTAACACACTTTTTCTGGAGCCTGCCAGCAACTTTACAGCTTTCTCTCAGAACAAAGATCACTACAGGATCTTCTCCAAACGGGTGAGCAGCTTGGAGGGGTAACTTATGAATGATGGAGTGGATTGGGATGGTTGGTTGCAAGGGAGGCAGGTGATCTGGATGTTCTCACACAGATCTGTAAAAAGAACAGAAGGAGGGAATATGGTGTTTACCCTCTTAGAAGTTAGGAGAATAAACTTTAGACCTCCTAGGCAATGGCATGTGAAATTTTCAGTGAGGCAAAGGGCTATTTGGTGGCTACACCATCCCACTGAGAATGTGATATTGGAATGAAATCCTTCAACTTCCAAGATAGTGACATGCTACATGAGTGAGGTGATGTTTACTTTTCCTTTCTATATAACCCTAGTTGAGGACCCGGCGGTGCCCGGGTTATTTGAGGAAGGCATTGTGTGCCAAGGTTGGTTCCTATTAGATGTGTATGTGGCTTGCAGTGGTCTCGGGAAGTTAGTGAAGGTACTGCAAGTCCCATTGGCCATGGTCCATCCCCCTCCCTACAGCACCAGGATGTAGAGTGGGTCGTGGGGGCTCTTAGTGCCACGTTTGGTGTTGATCATTCATTGGATGAGGGTCGCAGTAGTCTCAGAAGGTGAGTGGAGGTACTTCAAGTCCCATCATTCGTGGTCCATCCTTCACGATACTGCACCAGAATGTAGAATGTGTCATGAGGGCTCTGTGTGCCAAGTTTGTTCTTGATCAGTGTTTGGATGAGGTTGGAAATGGTCTGGTGAAATGAGTGGAGGTACTTCAAGTCCCATCATCCATGGTCTGCCCTCCAAACTGCATCAGGACGTCCACTGGGTCATGGGGGCTTTTTGTGCCAAGTGTGGTCATGATTATGCACTGGATGAGCGTTGCAGCGGGCTTGGGAAGTGAATGGAGGTACTTGAAATCCCATCCTTCATGGTCCATCCTCCTCTAAACTGCAGTAGGATGGAGTGTGGGTCATGGGGGTACTGTGTGCCAAGTTTGGTCTTGTGGTTCAGGGCCGCCTTGGTCTGTGGGGAATGAAGAGTTTGAAAGTACTACAAATCTCAAAACCTGTGATGGTACTTCAAGTCCCATCATCCATGGTCCTCTCTACTCCAAACTGCAGTAGAATGAATCATAGGTCATAGGGGCTCAGTGTGCCAAGGTTGGTTATTGTTAATTCAGGCCATACACAATGTCCCATTAACTGAGGCCTAGTCAGGAAAATCAAGTTAATGAAGCCTTACTGTAAATTTTGGGCCTGGTTTGTGATTTGTAGGGGCTACAGTGTTTTCTGGGAAGTGAATTGGGATGCAAATCCCATCATTCGTGGCCCATCCTGCCCAAAACTCTCTTTTGGGGCCTGGCTATACACAATGTCCTATTAACTGAGGCCTAGTCAGGAAAATCAAGTTAATGAAGCCTTACTGTAAATTTTGGGCCTGGTCTGTGATTTGTAGGGGCTACAGTGTTTTCTGGGAAGTGAATTGGGATGCAAATCCCATCATCTGTGGCCCATCCTGCCCTAAACTCTCTTTTGGGGCCTGTAATGCTCTGGCCTGCTCTGCTGGCAGGCAGCCATTTTCTAAAAGCTGAGGGGGAGGAGAAAACAGGAATCCATTTTGTTTTCACAGAGCCAAGTGGGGAGGGAATGTTGATGGTGCATTTTTCCCCTCAGTGGGAAGAAATCCTGTTGTTTGAATGTAGAGGCCTGGATTCTGGGATGCTGGCTAATCAGTGGCAATCAATGCCCTCTGTCTGGTGCCTTAGAATTTTGGAGTGCCGAAGCTGGCCAATCAACGTACTTTATGCAAATAATCCCGCAGTGGGAGCCAATCAGAAAGCTGCCACATATCCGCCCTTCTGCCCTCTGCACACATACATACATACATACATACATACAAACATTCTGCTTTATTAAGGTATACAGATACAGATTAGGGAAGTGGAATGTATTCATTCATTCAAGACATCCCTCTGCCCTCCAGTATGCTGAAAGTGTTGTTCTGGAGATTCTTACTCTCTATTTTATCATTATGTTTGGGAGCAAATCACCCAATCTACTTCTAAAGGGGAATTTAGGAAGATCTGGCTGGAAATGCAGCACCTGATTTATAGTTTGGACAGAAGGATTATTTTTTTAAAAATCATTGTATCTCTTATTCAAGAATGTGTGCTGATTTATTCAGTTGCTTCTCACTCTTTGTGATCTCATGAACCAGCCCAGAGATTCAAGAACAGAGATTCAAGAAAAGTGACTTACATTTTTAGTTTACTACCTAGAATAGATATTCCCATAACTACCCATGATTCAAATTTGGGTGGTGGCTAGCAACTCCTCTTCACCCTTATTAAAGGTTCTGTCTGCAAGTTCTCCTGAGTGACAGGAAGAGGGAGAATGGCCTCATTTAAAAGAAAGGCATTGCCCTGTGTTAATACACTCAGTCTGTACATTCAGCAGGGTTTTAAGAGGTGGAACAGAATATGCCACATCAAGTGCTATGTGAGAGAAAAAGAAAGCACACCTACATAAAAGTCTGTTGGCAAGTAAAACCTACCATGGCTCAGGAAATGCATTCTAGTCAGCCCACTTAGTTTTTTACTAGCAGTCAGAGAGACAGTGTGTGGAGGAGAAAAAATGTTACCATTCAAAGGCAGTATGAAGTGATTTGGTTTGCGCTATCAACTCAGTGCTCTGCCATCTCATTCTCATGAGATACACAGACCCTATACTGAAAATGCTATGTGGATGGCAGGAAGGAGGAACATTAGAGCAGACATCTCACCAATGTTTCCTTTCTGTCATGGAGGAGGAAATGTCCTGTGATGCTTCCCCTCTACTTTGGGAAGAATGTGAGTGGGGCCTGCCGAGCGTTGTCTGATTATGCTTGGTAGGCCCCATCCAGGTCCCACTGACAACTGCAAAAATGGGACAGAAAAAAACTCCAGTGTGAGGAGGTCCTAAACAGCTCATGATGACCCTTCTAAATATTTGACTCTATGATTTTGACTCAGTTTTACTAAATATTTCTCAGTGTGCAGGTATGATATTTCTGAGCCCACACCAGAGACCTAGGGATGCTCCCATTGTGAAGTCACTTCAGCTATTTTATGAAGGGTAGTCTCTGGTAATGTTATTAGACATGATCCATTAAGCATCCAAAATGGTTGCACACAGAAAAATGCATTCACTACCACACAGCCATTTTTCAAGGCAATGGCCTCACCCTAAGAATTCTCTCACAATCCTAAGCATAGAGAAAGAGAGTTGAACTTTGAGATCTGGGAACCCTATTTGAGAGACAAAGAAATCTGGATATCAGTTTCCTCTTCCAATCAAAGGGAATTTTTATATACAAGATTTATTTGAAGGGGATTAGAAAGTATTGGCTTCAGACCTATCTATGTAAATGTATGCTGAAGCCTCAGCTAAAACAAATCTTTGGCAGAAAAGAGACAGATGCTCTGTCTTAATGGGATCCGGAAAAGGAAGGAGAAATGACAAAATTAACTCCTCCTTTCTCAACATTGTTGCACAGTGTTCTCAGATTTGATGGAAATCTGGTCTGATTTGTCATCCTCGTCCTTCTGGCTGTGTGCTAGTTGATTTAATTTGACATACATTTTTAATCGCCACACAAATATCCAAATAAATTACAAGTAAAAACAATGAAACTTTAGGGCAACAAAAATGATCCAAGGGATGGACCAGCTCCCTTATGAAATCAGGTTGCAACGCCTTGGTCTTTTCAGCCTTGGAAGATGGCGTTTAAGAGGTGACTTGATCGAAGTGTATAAAATCATGCATGGGATAGAAAAGGTGAATAAAGAAAAAATATTTTCTCTGTCACACAACACTAGGACTAGGGGGCACTCCCTAAAGCTCCAAGGTAGGAAAGTTAGGACTAATAAAGGGAAATATTTCTTCACCCAGAGGGTCATCGGGTTATGGAACTCACTTCCAGAGGAGGTTGTGACAGCTGTCAGCCTGGACAGCTTCAAGGCAGGATTAGACAGATTCATGGATACCAAGGGAATCAGTAGCTACTGAAATGGACATCCAAGTTGCACCTCTGTGTTGATGGAGGCAGGCAGGATTTCCCCGGGTACTGGTTGTGGGGGGTCGGGAGCAGGTGAGGTTTTTGCCCTTCTTTCTGCTAGAGATCCCTGTGTACAACTGGTGGGCCACTGTGTGACACAGAATGCTGGACTAGATGGGCTGAGGCCCGATTCAGCATGGCTCTTCTTATGTTCTTATGTTCTTACTCTGAGTTGTGATGCATACAATTAAACTGATAGTGCTACAAAGTATTTTCTTCTCAACGGACCAATACTTTTAAGCTCCCTTGTGTTTGAAAGGGGTTACTTAGCAAAAGAGATCCTAGGATTTCACTTCAGATTGTTTACATATAATGTTAATATAGCAAAGACTCCCCCTGAGAATCAGGCCACAGACAATGTGGCCAGCAGGGGACTATGAGTGAAGGACAAAAATTATTTGGTTGGTTTTGCATCCTAAAGCTAAAGCGAAGTGCAGCATAAAATCCAACCTCTGCTGCTACTGATATTTATTAAAATTTTCAGGGAAACACTCATTGTGGGCAGGGGATGGGGGGACAGGACAGGGGACATATCCACAAACAATTCAGAATGTTGAGTATCCTTCATCAAAAATCTTGGGCACATATTTTGTTCCATATTTTGAATTTTGGAGGATTTTGGAATATTTGCACATTTTGTAGATGGGATCCAAGTCTAAACACATAATTGGTTTATGTTTCATAGACACCTTATATACAGGTATCCTGAAGATATTTGATACACAATATTTTCAAAAATGTCATTCATGAAACAAAGTTTATATACAGCCAACCATCAGAAGTGGACAATTCTGAATATTGTAGTATTTTGGATAATGACTTATGGCTCCAGATTAATACAGATTACTGTTGTTTCCTGTGTATTTTTATAATGGTGATATGTGTGTGTGTCTGTGTGTGTCTGTGTTTTATGTTGATATGTTTTGAATTTTTTGTTCTTCTTCAACAGACGGTATGTCTACATACAAATATAGCTGTGCTTTGAGATCTCTTTGTTTCTGTCCTACCTCTCCTACAGTACATCTGGTGGGAAAACAAAATAGACTCTTCAAAATGGCTTCTCCCAAGTTATAGAGATTCCTTCCTAAACACTGACCTTCTTAGGAAAGTGGACAGATTTTTGTTGTGTCAGTATGGCTTTAAAGAAAGGATTTTTAACAAAGTGTTGTGTTCAATTGGCTGTATTTGTTGTTTTTTTCTTGTGAGTAAATATGTTTGAAATTGCTTCCATGATGTATTTCAGTTCTTGCATTTTTAAAGCAGGATCACAAATCACAACACAAAAAGAAGAACTTGTGAGAAGAGGAGATACACAACCACATAGCATAAAATAACAGTGGTAACTAACTGAATACAAATTTTCATCATGGTTTTCTTTTGACTGCTCCTTGAATCAGATTCTGTAGCTTGAAGTTACTTGCAGGAATTCTAGTGCTCCCATTTTCATTTCCTTCTCAGACATTACATGATGTCATATCTGACTTCCTGGGATCAATGACAAAATGTACAGCTAACAATGACCAGGCAGGGTCAATGCCTAGATTGCAATCCTTATTTCAGAACATGATACAATATTTCTTCTCTCAGTCCTGATGTTCTGTGCTGATCAAGGCAGACTGCAGTTCCATTCTCTACTCTGATCCCCCTCCCCCACAAACTGGCTAAACAAAATAGATTTCCCTCTGTTTATATTGAGAGTTATGGAAATACTGTGCAGTGTACATGCCGAGTGAAATAGATTTTAAAATTCATCACATCGTAAAAAAGTCTATACTACTAGTTCCGGTGACATTTTATGAGCATCTACCTGTCAAGCTCCAAATATGTTTGTCTTTTATCTGCATGTGAATGACAGAGAGCTTCAGTTAGAATCGGATGTCTGAATATGACATACATTGTTCATCTCATATGGCTAAGAGATCTTTCCCCCTGCTTTCTTGTACAATTAGTTCTCTTTTTTTTTCATGTGCATACCCTCAAGCTGCCTGTCAACTTATTTATTTATCCGGCTTTTATACCACCACTAGCAAAGGCTCGGGGCGGTTCACAACCAATACAGCAATTAAAACAGCATTAAAATACAATTTAGCACAACTCGAAGGCTTGTTTAAACAGATGAGTTTTGCAGGCCCTGTAGAAGGACAACAGATCCGACAGTGCCCGGGCCTCTGGGGGGAGAGCATTCCACAATGATGGGGCAATAATCGAGAAAGCCCTGCATCTAGTCACCATCAGGCGAAAAGACTTGCAGCTGGGAATCTCTAACAGATCCTGATCTTCTGAGTATAGTGATCTCTGGGGTTTATACGGGACAAGGCAATCCTTCAGGTACACTGGACACAGACCATGTAAGGCCTTAAAAGTAAGAACTAACACCTTGAAAGTTATCCGGTGTTCGATCAGCAGCCAATGCAGTTGCTGCAGAACTGGAGTTATATGGCAACCCACAGGCTCCCCAGTGAGTAGCCGAGCAGCAGCATTCTGCGCTAGCTTAAGTCTCCGGGTCACTGTCAGGGGAAGGCCTATGTAAAGGGTGTTACAGTAATCTAACCTCGAGATGACCGTGGCCTGGATCACTGTAGCTAGATCTCTCCGAGATAGGTAGGGAGCCAGTCGTCTAGCCTGACGCAGATAGAAAAATGTGGTTCTGCTCACAGATTTGAGCCTCCATTGTCAGCAGGGGGTCCAAGAGGACCCCTAGACTCTTTACCAAAGATGACAGGCATAGTGCCTCACCATCCAGGGTAGGCAACTGGATATCCCTCCCACCCGGGCAGCCCAGCCATAGGATTTCCATCTTCACTGGATTCACAATAAATCTTCTGGCACGCAACCATCCAGTAACGGCCTCAAGGCACTGATGGAAATTATTGGGTACAGAATCATGGTGGCCCTCCATCCTCAGAACAAGTTGAGTGTCATCAGCATACTGATGGCACTCAAGCCCAAAGCTTCGCACCAGCTGAACAAGGGGATGCATGTAGATGTTAAATAACAGAGGAGAAAGAATGCCCCCTTGAGGAACCCCACAATATAGGGGGGACCTCTTGGACACCAACTCACCCCTCAACTTATAATAATAATAATAATACTTTAATATTTGTGAGTCGCCCTCCACCGGCGGTGCTCCGGGCGACTTACAACAGTTAAAACCCTAGGGTGAACAATGTACAACAGTTTAAAAACATGGCATATGAACAGGAGGGGTGGCTCAGGTAGTCCAGGGTACCGAGCCAGTCCCGAACGCTAGGCGGAAGAGCCAGGTCTTCAAGGCTGGCCGGAATCCAGATAGAGTCGGAGAGGCTCTGAGGGTGGGCGGCAGTGAGTTCCAAGTCGAAGGGGCCGCGACGGAGAAGGCTCTCCGCCGAGTTTCCGCCAGTCTAGCCTCCCGCACTCCAGGGGTAGTCAGGCGGTCACCGTTGATGGAGCGTGCTGGCCTCTCGCTGCATTAGCCGTCAGCCGGTCACTCAGATATGAAGGCCCAATTTGGGGCCGGGCTTTAAATGTGAGCACCAGGCGTTTGAAAAGGGCTCTGAACTCTAGGGGCAGCCAGTGAAGTTCTTTAAGAATGGGGGAAATGTGACAGCCCCGTGAATTTCATAGGTTTTTCCTAGATAGGGAACACTCTGAAATATAGCCAATGACACCTGTTTTTCATTGACAGTCTGCTATCAAAATAGTAACCAGGCTTGATCCTGTTCAGCTTCCAAGATCAGATAGGATCTGAATCCTTTAGGGTATTTATCTTCCCTTTTTTCAATATTCATATGAGAATATACAGCTACTAAAGATTTTATTGTATTTTTTTAAAAAAAAAACAGGGACATGTGATCTCCTATTTGCTTCATGCCAAATAGTTTATCACATGACTGTCTTTCCTTTTTTTAAAGCAGTGTCAATAACTATTTCCTGAGTAACTAATGGTTTCTGATGTCTTAGGATCAACAAGCAATTGTTTTGTATATATTTTATTCATATACATACAAAGTACCAAGCAGTTTTGTTGGCCTCACAGCTTCCAAGTCATTCAAATTGAAAATGTGCTTTTGATTTGTAAAAATTCATGGATTATTAACTTCCAACCGATAAAACATAGGCTATCTGTAAACAACAGAGGACACGAGAACAAACATGCATTGGGACAAAACTCTAGTCTGCAGCAGCATTGTTTCCTTTTCACGGATTCAACAGCTGTAGAACAAGCTACAAAGGCTTGCCGACTGGTTAAGGACATTGGAGACAAAATGGATGGAACAATGGAGCAGCGAAAACAATGCTAAGCACAGCACTAGAATAGATCAAGCCAAAGCATGATCATATTGCCATAGATAGAGGATAATGAACTGTAGGGTTTAGATTGCTTCTCTCTTCCACCCCACCTGTTTCATTTCCTCAAATAAACATCAATGCCAGTGGGATCTGAATACAGTCCAACTGTGACAAATTGGCAGGGACATTGTGATTAATCCTCTGTCATCCCACTTTTATCCTTGTGTGACAACCCCTTGTTGACCGGCCTCAGACTGGACAATCTTTCTATATCCAAACTGCTGACCCTCAATGCAAAGGGACCTTGAAGTTACCTCAGCCACTTCCGTCTTATGGCAGGGTAGACTATCTCCTTTGTTAACCATTGAACTGCAGAGATTTATAATTTCTCAGTGACCACTTGACCACGCTGCTACCATTTATCGGTCTGACCACTGACCTTGAGGGCCACCACCAATAAAAGAATTAGGAGAGGTGTTTTTCTTTTAAGATGCAAACAATTTATTATGACACAAATGGGTGCAAATCTTGGTTGGTTATATACTTCCTTAGAGGCACAAACTTATTCTGTTACACAAAACACAATGGGGATATATTATAGGGTTTCCACTAAACCTCTATAAACCCCTGGACTCTTCCAACTTTAACTAGGGTCTCTACACCCATACAACTGGACTGCTCTCTTGCAGACCTTAAGACCAACTAAAACACTGAACTGTTCTCTTACAGTCCTCAGGACCAACTAACACAAAACAGAACTCCTCCCCCTCTCTTGTGGCAGTTGGCTTCCAACCGCTCTTTATCAACTGTAAAATTCAAACCTTGAACATTCTAAAAGCCTCTAGCCCTGGTTGCCATGGCGACAGCTCTTCAAAGCTTCTGCCAAGCCTCCCCTCTGTTTCACCCACAGCAACACTCCATAGAATATTCCCCCGAACTACACAAAACAACATACATTTAACATATGTCACACAACATTTACACACAAATAATCGACATCATTACACCTTGCTTTTAAACTGTCCCAGTTTTTCTGTCTTCCTTAAACTTTCTCCTTTTTTTTGCTCCGCTTACTTCAACTGCTGCAGACTGAATTCATAGTGCAAAATAATTCTACACTGCCAAATAATTCTGATTATCAAAGCAAGTAATCCACATTATCTGCTTTGAACTGGATGATATGAGTCACACTGCCATAAAATCCAGTTCAAAAAAGAAAATCTGGATTTTATATGGTAGTATAAAGCCTGTCTCCTACACTAACACTAGTCAGGCTGTCTGTGAAGAAATCCTGCAAGGGGTTGGTCTTTTCAGCCTTGAAAGACGGCGTTTAAGAGGTGACTTGATCGAAGTGTATAAAATCATGCATGGGATAGAAAAGGTGAATAAAGAAAAAAATATTTTCTCTGTCACACAACACTAGGACTAGGGGGCACTCCCTAAAGCTCCAAGGTAGGAAAATTAGGACTAATAAAGGGAAATATTTCTTCACCCAGAGGGTCATTGGGTTATGGAACTCACTTCCAGAGGAGGTTGTGACAGCTGTCAGCCTGGACAGCTTCAAGGCAGGATTGGACAGATTCATGGATACCAAGGGAATCAGTAGCTACTGAAATGGACATCCAAGTGCCACCTCTGTGTTGATGGAGGCAGGCAGGATTTTCCCCGGGTACTGGTTGTGGGGGGTCGGGAGCAGGTGAGGGTTCTGCCCTCCTTTCTGCTAGAGATCCCTGTGTACAACTAGTGGGCCACTGTGTGACACAGAATGCTGGACTAGATGGGCTGAGGCCCGATTCAGCATGGCTCTTCTTATGTTCTTATGGGTTGTGTCCCTGCCACCAGGGATATTTTGCAATCCACAATTCATTTGCTTGAGTCCCCTTAAAATCCTTGTTATGCACAACTCCATTCTTGTAATGTGTAACTCCACTTGCAGTAAGGGCCCTGGGCTTGGATTGGTTATAGTTTCCATTGCTACGTATCAAAACTACCATACCTGTCAAATTGATTAAAAGTGTAAAATAGAAGAGATTATGACACAGTTTCAGTAGGCATAATAACCCAGCAAGAAGGAGGCAGAGAAGCATACCAGGGAATAAATACCATGTCGCGCCTTCGGTCTGTTAGCATTTTTAGTAGGATTGAAAATCAGCTGCTAACAGGGCTTGATGTAGGCAATTTAATTAGGTGTTTCAAAGGTTGTTTTTTTCCCAATTTACATTGTAAGAGCTTTAAGAAAATGAATAACCTGGACCAAAGTGGATTAAACAAGTGGATTAAAAACAGGTTTAAGGGGCAGCAGCAGAGGCAAAGGGGTAGAAATTCCACACAACAGGCTCATAAAACAGACACAGGGTCTTGTTAAATGTACAAGCAGGCAACAAAATTATGATGCAATTTCTGCACTTTTTCATAGAAGGAGATTTTACAAAGGCAAAGCTTCATTTGCCAGGTGGTCTCTGGAGTCTTACTGACATTGTTTACAGGCTGAACAAAGGTGGAACACTTAACTATCCCAAAGGATGCTAGGACTCCCACATCCAATCTCCAGGGAAACGCCCAGCATCTAAAGAGGCTTACAATACCCAGACCTGTCTCTCCCTGGTTTTTTCCAGTTTAACTCGAACTACATATTCTTCTCTTTTTTAAAAGCTTTTTACAAAAACTTCAATTCTTTCAGCCTTGGGAACAGAGAAGGTTTGCCTTTTGTGGCCCTTCAGGTATTTTCATTTAAGGGAAATGTTTTAATGAGTAGTTTCCATGGAAACACATGGCTGGACTGTTAACATACTCAAGTTCTAAATCCTTGGTCAGGGCAACCCATAGTGAAACATCTAACCATAAAGAATCTGGGACAAAAACCTGTAATAATGGTGCCAGAAGAGTTCATGGAAGCTATGTACTGCTTTTCAGGGTCTCTTTGGAGGTGATGTACAACACAAGGCAAGCCTTGTCTTGTCAAAAGGTCTCACATCTTACACACAAATTTTCACTGATGGAAATTATCACTGATAAAAATATAAGGGGGAATTTAAAAAAGTGCCTGCATTCACCTTTTGGGGCTATGCATGCTGCTCATCTGTATAAGGACCTAGAGCCTTTTCACACTACAAGTAGCCTTCTGTATGTACTGGAGTTAGGGGCATAGCAGCTCTACAAAAGTTTTAAAAAGCAAATAAATACTATAAATTGCAGACCCTAAGATTCCACGGGATGTTGTAAACATCAGAATGTATTTCTCCCTACAAACCATCTACGAATTAAAGATCAAACTCCAGCCCCAAACATTCCTGGGAGAATTGATCAAATCATTTATCAAGCCTAAAAGTGCTTTGGCAGGAAACCCCTCGGGCCAGAGGCAATGCCCATCCAAAGAAGACAATGTCCCCACACTCCTTATAGAGGATTGTCTTGATAAAATAGTTTAGAACTCCTATGCCAAGATTCAGGTTTATGCTTTATTAATAAACAAAGGGAGGAGAAGATTCAAATATATATACACAAAAACTGGGATGCAGTCACAGACATATCAAAGACATACCCAAAGAAATTATATAATATATGAGCTTGTGAAACTGCTGGGGTGGGGGTGGGGGGTTGAACATCCAGGAGGCCAGCCCAATATCCAGCTGAGAGAGAATCCCCACAGGGAAGCAAAGCCTCTTTAGAGATGTAATTAAGGTTAAGTTCAAAGACAGCCATCCAGGTGTTTCAGAAATATCAGAGAGGAGATGTGTCTCAATGAAATCAGTTTTGTGTTTTATGTTTCCTATTCAGTGTGTATATTTGTCGCTGGGGCTAGCTCCTATTGTAAACCACATAATCCCATCCTTTTGAGTGATTACAATGTTCTGTAATTCATCTGGCCAGGTGAATAAAACTTCTGTTACTGCCATCAAACTCAGTAACCCTTTCCCTGGCTTTCAAGATAGCATGGTATGCTGAGTGATGGAACTACACTGCCCCCTTGTGGAAAATAGCTGATTTTGGTAAAATCTTATTATAGCAACTCAGTTAATTGTATCCCATTGCCTAAAATTAAAACTGAATGGCACAGGGACTTAAGTTTAAATTGCCAAGCTCTTGTGATTTTATTTCCAGAATGCTGATAATTGTGACAGTTCTAACTTGCTGTTCAGTATGCTAGGTCTTTGCTTGTGGGTGCATTTGGTGTAAAACCTAATTTTTAACGTAAACAGCCCTCTCTTCAAATATATATAAAATTCAAAATTGTAATCCTAGTGTTGCCTAGTGTATTTATAGGCACCTTCCTTGGAATTTGTTGCACTCCCTGCCTCACTTAAATTATATTTGAATTCCTGAAGAAATAACTGTCAGGTTGGCATGCTAGAAGGTGGCCTTCAGCATTTTTTTGTTGTTGTTGCCAAGAATGCTTCAAGATGTCACATGGGACCCCAAGGCATTTTTAGAAAATAAAAAGTGGTAAATGGCTGCAGTCTCACAGATTGCATTTGAAGCATGTCAAACCACCTAGAAAGAAAAAAAGAAGCTAAGCTGAAGAATAGCTTGTGAGAACAAAAAAAAGGGTCAGGTCTGCGGGGAGGAGTCTTGTGAGAATTTATTTTAAAACTGCTATGTGTTTACATAATGCATATAGGTAGATAAATAGATAGGTCACTTATCGACAACACCTACGACTCCTTTCATCAGCGCTTTCTTCGCACAATCCTAAATGTACACTGGACTGACTATGTGACGAATGTTGCTGTCCTTGAGCAGGCAGGGATCACCAGCATTGAGGCCATGCTATTGTAAACACAGCTGCGCTGGGCAGGGCATGTCCCTAGGATGGAGGACCACCGCCTCCCTAAGATACTACTCTATGGTGAACTCGCCATGGGTCCGCGCAAGAGAGGTGCCCCAAAAAAGAGATACAAGAACTCCCTGAAACAACATCCCTGGCCTCACATCGGGAGGCATGGAGATGCACTATCCACAATGCTGCGGTTTCTTTCGAGAAGACACGCCGAACGGGTCTCGCAGAGAAACAACTATGCAGAAAGAACTGCAACTTGGAAACAACATCACCCAAGGAGACTTTCTGCTGTGCTTTCTGCAACCGGACTTGCCTATCTCGGATTGGCCTTTTTAGTCATCAATGCACTTGTAAAAAGCGTGGGATGAGTCCTTCCTAAGAATCTTCATTCGCCAAGTAATGCCAGAGAGAGAGGGAGAGAGGGAGAGAGGGAGAGAGGTAGATAAATAATTAAATACTGCATTGTGAATTAAAAACATGGCTTTGGTCTCCAAAGTTCTGGTATAGTTTTTCTACAACTCAGGCCCCTTCTACACTGCCATATAAAATCCAGATTACCTGCTTTGAACTGGATTATATGGCAGTGTAGACTCATATAATTCAGTTAAAAGCAGATAATGTGGATTATCTGCTTTGATAATCTGGATTATATTGGAGTGTAGAAGGGGCATCCAAATTTGAGGAGGATGAAGTGCACAAAAGGACACAATCCATGGGGATGCGTACAGTTGAAATGAATGGGAATATGAAAACATTTTTGTATAGAGCCAATTTAATTCAATTTGTCTTGGGCTGCAGAACTTCTGACTGGATGACCACGTGCAAGGATTCACAGTGATGCTCTTGTTCAGATGTCTTTCTATATTTGTAAGATTTGAAATCCCTATTACAATGGCTCTTCCAGACAATGGCCTTAAAGCAATGGCCTTAAAGCAGAAAACCTGGGATCAGATCCTGAGATGTAGGGCCTGTTTGGAAGGGCCCTCAGTGGCTGCTCCCAAGATTTTGAACTCCCTTCTTTGGAAGGTCTGGTTGTCCCTCCCTCCCTTTCTTTTATGCCAGCACTTTAAGACATTTTCATTTAGGGAGGCATTTGGGTTTTAATGTGTTTTGACAAATAGGGTTTTTAATGGAGAGTGTGTGTATCTATTTTATTGTGTTTAAAATAATTTTTAAAATTGCTTTTTAGCATATCTAATTTGTTTTTAAAATAGAAATCCATCTTAATTGTGTTTTAACTTTTCTATTAATACCCTATATACTCATGTATACGTCCATAAATTTTAGTCAAAGATCAACTCAAAAATTCTGGGCAACTTATTTCTGGGACTACGTGAACACTATATCCTCACTCTTTTAAAACAAAAAAACCAAACAAACAAAAAATCATTTTCTCTGAGTTGAGGGTGAAAGGAAAGAGCTTAGCCTGTTTTTAGTTAACCTAAAAAAGCATCAACGCCTTCTACTGTCTTTGCTATGGTGCCACTTCTAGACATTTTGTATGCTTGGTTGGTGAATTGGTGATGGTGGCCAGGGGCATTTAGTCCCCTGAAGCAGCACTGCTGCTTTCTCCTCTCCACTGAACAACCTTTGATTTATCCACAAATCAAATCAAAATCCATAATTTGAGTGTTGCAACGTCTACATCAGGGGTGCTCACACTTTTCAGCATGCGAGCTACTCTTAAAGCAAGCAAGTCCAAAAGATCTAGCTGCCCCTATTGCCGCGCGCTCCCGCGCGCTCCCACCACCGCACGCTTATGCCACCGTGCGTGCTCCTGCTGTTTTCCACCCGCGCAGCGCTTCTTCCACCTGCGGAGCATTGCAGGGAGGAGAAAGCGTGAGGCGGGGCATCCAGAGGGAGTGCTCCGCCCTGCCTGTCTCGCCGGCAATGGAGGCTGCACAGCTGCTTCTGGACGAGAAAGAGGCAGGGCGCTCCCTCCAGAGGCCCAGCCTCGTGCTTCCTTCTTCCTGCAATGCCCAGCAGGCAAAAGAAGCACCGCGAGAGCAGAAGCCAGCAGCTGGAGCGCGCGTGCGCACAGGGTGTGCGCACGCATGACAAGAGTGCCCCATTCGGCTGGTGAGGCCCGAAGATCACCTGGAAGAGGGCCAAAGATCTACTAGTAGCTCCCGAGCTACCTAATGAGCACCCCTGATCTACACTGTAGAATTAATGAAGTTTAACATCACTTTAACTGTTATGGCTCAATGCCATGCAATCATGAGTTTGTTGAATCAGAGGCACTATTGAGCAGAGAAGACTTAAGACCTTGTAAAACTATAATTCCCATGGATTTACAGCATAATACTTAAAATTGTGTCAAATTACTTTATGATTCTGTCGTGTAGCTGCACCTTCAAACTCTGAGTACCAGGTCGGCCATGGAAACACACTGGGCAAGTCACATTCTCTCAGGGCCCTTTCAAACAGGCCCTATATCCCAGGATCTGATCCCAGCTTTTCTGCTTTAAACTGGATTATATGAGTCTGCACTGGCAGATACTCTGGGATAAACAGAAGACCTGTAAACCTTTCACACAGCCCTATATCCCAGAATATCAAGGCAGAAAATCCCACATTATCTGCTTTGAACTGGGGATGGACCCAGACAGTCCTTTATCCCAGGAGAATCCATGTTTTAAAAACACAGATTTTCCTCGGGGCCTGCCCACACCCACCCCAGAAAGTGTACACTTTCTGGGGTGGATGTCCAGACGTTCTCTCGGGACTAGCCCGAGAGAATGTCTGGAGGCCCTACCCCAAGTTTCCAAGACCCCTTATAAAACTAATGAAAATTTACCCGGCCTCCATTACATGCTTCAGCCAGCCCTCCCAGCATGTAGAAATGATGCACCAAGAGAGCGGGGGATGCCGCGATTTTCCTTCCCCCTCCCCCCCAACTCTCCTGGCATATCATTTCTAAATGCTGGGCTTGCTGGCTGAAGCATGTAATAGGGGCCGGCTAAGTTTTCATTAGTTTTCTAAGGGGTCTGGGGACTTGTAGGAGGAGGGTGGGTATTCCCACAGTTTACCGGGCTCAGATCCTGGGATATAGGTCTTGTCTGGAAGGGCCCTCAGAAAAGCAAAGGCAAACTCTCACTGAACAAATATTTCCAAGAAACCCCATTGGGTTACGGTTACCATAAGACAGAAACATCTTGAAGCCACATAACTACAACAATAATGCCACCTTGACTCCCATGCTGGGAGAAAGGAATGATATAAATTAAATATAACAAATAAAAGAAAAAAATAATTAATTACTAACATTTGTCTGCCAAGGTTTCATCCTATGGAATTCTGGGGTCTGAAGTTTAGGGATGTGTTCTTACAATTGTCAGTCGAGGAGCTCTAATGCTTCACCAAACCACAATCCCCAGGATTCCATAAGATGGAGCCATGACAGTTAAAGTGACATCAAAGCACTAATTCTGTATAGTGGGCCCTTGGTATAGGTTGGAGTTTTGTTCAAGGGACCTCATGCATAAGAAAACTCATCAATGCTCAACTTGTGAATGATGAAATCTGTAGATCTTGTAATATCAAGGAGTCTTGGGAAGAGAAGCTCCTGGTATTTATTTATTTTATGACATTTATATGCCGCCCATCTCACCCCGAAGGGGACTCAGAATGGCTTACAAGTCATATCTAAATAAAAACATACTATATTATTAGCATAATACTAATACATCATTAATAATAATATTAGTATTATATAATATTATATTGTTGCTGGGGGAGGAGCTCTGATGCTGCAGGTGACAAGATGGAACTGTCTTCTCTGCTCCCTTCTTCACTGTGGCCCCAGAGTGGCCATTGGTGGTGGGGGAAGGGCTCTGATGCCACAAGAGGCAAGATGGAAATGCCTTCTCTCCTCCCTCCTTCACTGTGGCCCCAGAGTGGCCATTGGTGGTGGGGGTATACTTCCGAGCAATAACACTCTGCCTGTGGGATTTTAGTTTTTGTTTCATGCAATTGCTGTAGCTCCTGTTGAAGAAGTAGATCAGGTTCTCAAACAAAGCACTGATCCCCTGCTTTGAAGGAGCAGAAACAAGGAGCCCAAGGAGCAGCAGGCATCACACAGAGCTAATCTTACCACAGGGTCTATTATGCACTGACTTCAGAAGAGTTGTAGTAACAACAAGCACAAAGGAGAGCTTTGATGTAGGGCTATCTGATACACACTGATACTACTCTCTGAAGAAGAGACCATGACAACAGTGAAAGAAGACTTCTGTACTTATTTCTCCTGGGAGAAACAGGGGATGCCAAAAATAGAGACTCTGAATGCTCTGAATACTTGAGAGGCAGGGAAAACAAGGGTGGCTGTGTGTCCTATTTTACATATTCTAATCTTCAATCTGATGAGCAGCCAGCACACCAATCTCTGCTAGTTGGACTGTGATTTGGAGGTCCACCTTCAAGTCCCCACTGAGCCATGAAATTTTTGGGGTGACCTCTCAGCCTGACTTGAATCATAGGGTCATTGTGAGGAAAAGTTGGATGGCCTCCCACACAACCTTAAGCCTATTAGGAGAATGGTATTTTTGTGTCTATAATAATAACTTTCTATTTAAAAACATATCTAGTCCAAATTGATTTTCAATATGAAGAATTATATGAAGGGGGAGCATGATCTTGAAGCTGCCCATCTACTTTGAGCACTTGGATCACAGATTTAGCAAGCATATAATACATATGCAAGGCACTACAATGCATTGTAACTGCTGCTATAGTAACATCCTATGGAGTCCTGGGACTTGCAGTTTGGGAAGGCATACCTAGAATTTTCAGCCAGAAAGCTCTAATGCTTCACCAAACTGCACAGCCCAGGATACCATAGGAAGTTGCTGTAGCAGTTAGAGTACAATCATAGTCCAATAAATGTATAGTGTGTAAAGGTCACCAATCATAGGCTTCCAACTGAATTTATATTTAGATATTAGTAATTTTTCCAACATTTTCATCTTTTTAAAGAAGATATGGGACCTTTTTTGGTAGCCTACCCTTGCCCTTCCTCCTCATCTACTTTTGGTGATTCGTGTTGTCCTTTCATTCTTTTTTGAAATATATAACTGTTTAATGGTTTGCGTGTTGGACTGGACACCAGGAGACAAGGATTTGAATCTCTTGGAAACCTACCCTGAGTGTCTTCAGGGAGATAGGGTGGTCTACAAATATTATTATTATCTGATGATCTTTGGCTAGTCTTGATGAGGCACCAAAATTAGTTGTCATAGAAGGCTAAAGACCCTGTAAAGCTACAGCTCCCATGATTCCATAGCATTTGGCAGATAAAGAGTTGTGGAAATGTATTAATTCTACAGTATAGATGTTCCCTAAGTTCTCCCACATCTCCTGAAGAACATTGCCTATCCATTATTGATTGCAGATGAAAGGCAAGAGTGAGAGGATGTAATTAGTACCAGGAAAGAATGTAAGTCTGAAGCCCATAGGATTCGCACTGATACAGGACACTTGAAACACCTCTAGCCCAGGAAAGTCTACCATAATTATCACCTCTATCCTAATTACTGTATTGCTTTTAATGGGCACTTCTACACTATGCTAATACCAGAGAGGAAGCGGGTTAAAGCTGTTAACGAAATTTCCAAAATAGCAGAGTATTTAAAAATACAAAACAGGATAGTTAATTGAACAGTTAACTCGTAGCAAGCAGAAGGTGTGGTGTTGTGGCTATAAAAGAATTATTGAGCTAAGGAGGCAAACATGCAGACTTCGAGCCTTAAAGTTTCAAAAAGTTTATTTAATTTTTAAAAAATTATTTCAGATATTTGTACCCTGCCCTTGTCACACACACACACTCGGGGAGGGGGGAGGGGACTCAGGGTGGCTTATAATCTAAGAACTACATTTCTTGATAGAAAAGATTGGGTCTAAGCTTCTCTGTAACTCCATTACTTATAAAAGTCCAAACATTTTCTCAATCACGCAGAGTAGAGAGAGGTCTGAATGAAAAGGTGGAAAAAGAAGTGTGACCATGAGGTCTTAATAGGAAAAGATATGCATCCTAAAGAAATGCCATTCTATGTCATCAATTAGGATGGGAGGAGAAAGGGGGGGGAGAGAAAGGGGGAGACAGAGAGAGAAACAGATACATCTGGTGGACGATTTTCATTGAAGACTGCTTCTCATTGAGGACTGCAGACTTGAGCAGTGTGTGGTTGAATTTCAACAAAAACAACTTCCTTCTTCTCAGATTTTAGTCCCCACCCCCACCCCAACCCCAATCCCAGGGTTTTCCTGGGAGGGATACCATCCAGCCCTCCCCCTCCAGCCCCCATTTCACACCCAAAACTTACCAAAGGGGCCTGTGGGCAGTGCAGGTCCTACAAAATGACATCAGGAGGAGGAGTTTTGGGGAAAAATTGGGAGCTTGGAGGGGAAGAGGTGTCATCCTGCTCCTCCGGGCTTTTGGAAGCCCAAAGAAGCAGGGTGGCCTTGAGGACTGACTCCCGAGACTCCAGAAACAGTCCCAGGAATCGTTCTCCATAGGGCCCTCACCTCTAAAGACCTGGAACTTAAATTAAGGTGCAGATCTTTAGAGATCTCCAGATCTTCATTAATGCAGACTAAACTGAGAAAACCTGACCCCCTTCCACACAGGCATATAACCCAGAATATCAAGGCATAAAATATCACAATATCTGTTTTGAACTAGGTTATCTGAGTCCACAATGCCATATATTCTAGTTCAAAGCAGAAAATATAGGATTTTATTCAACAGTGTGGAAGGGGCCCTGGTTTACTCTGTGTTATTTCTCTTTTACCTGAGGCATTGTTTGGGCTTGTCTGGAAGGGCTCAATGTTTGGAGTTAGCTCTGATAGATAATTTTTGGAGGCAGGATAGTGTGGAAATTATCCTATCATGGTGATGTATGTATGTGAAAAACAAGTAATGTTCACTCATGATTGCTAATACATTGAGGCTTCTCTTTCTCTCCCATTCTCATCTCATTAAAAATGTAACACACTAAATAAAGTCAACTGATATGTAATTAATAATAAATAATATAATAATTGGGTTTCTTTTTAAAAAAATAACAGCTAGTGCTAACTTGCTACTTTAAAAAATAATATTCTAGACTCTGAGTTCAACCATTTATGGATCCTCTCTGGGGAAGAAGCTGCATGATATTCTCTTCCCATCCTTTTTATTTTGAAACATATTTAAGCAGCCTTGTCTCTGCCAACTTTCTCTACATTTTGTGATGGGAAGGAAGCTTTACCAAGCTAATGCATATGTAGAAGATGCAGGATTCTCTTTAAGCCAATATTTGCACACTTTCTTATGGAATGCTCCAAAACTCAGAGGTATTTTGTAAGTATTTTCCCATTTCAGCTTAGAAGAGTGCAAAAGGTTTTTCTACTGTTTTTTCTTCCTTTTAATCTTACCTTCATTAGAGGGATGGAATAGTGGCACAGTGCCTTTGACTGGTGGAGTTAATGCAAGAATCAGAGGCATTTATCATGACATTTATAGTATCACGTTTCCCCTTTATTAACATGCAAGCTTTTAATTGGTCATATGTTAAATATCTGTTTATCTACTAATATTAAAATGGATACATAGTCTAGGTTATACTGTGTATGCCTATCTTTCTATAACTGAAAAATTAGCACACAATTATAATTGAACAGGGCATGAAAAATTTCATGTAAATGAAGACAGTTCATGTAAAGTCCATTTATTGTTCTAAACTACTCCATACTGATTTCAGAATGTAGATATATCAATGAAAATACTTCTCTGTGCTTCTTTGTTTTTAAATCCTAGAATACCAGACCCCCCCTGCTTTGGCTTTGTGGAAATTAGAAATGGGGGTGTGTGGGGGGGAGGAGGGGGCAATGTTTTGGTGGCATCAGTGTCATTATGTGTTTTGGTTCAGTGCCATACCTCCAACATTTCACAAATGTGAACTTGGACACACATGGCCCATGGAAATTCAGATATTCATGCACACTTTCTAGGCTCTGGATTCTGAAGCAGAACAGCACTGAATGATACTTGCTGTGGTATTCTGTAGCAATGACATGCACATAGCACACATAGCAGGCCCCACCACTTCAGTGGCATATTTGATGATGTTGCTCATCCTTTTGCTGATAGGTCTGCCCAGGATGTAAAATGCCTGCTTTAAATCTTTAATGTCTAACTTTTCCACTCACACTATAGTCCATGTACTCTAACATCTTATGGATGAAAACCAGGTCACACAAAGCAAAAGCAACATCAGAGTGTGGTCAAAGTTATTAATGGGCAAGAATAAGACAAGCTAGGAGAGGCTGCGGCAGTTTCCTATGCCTCAGCCCAATGTGTAGGAACAAAATTCTGTCCTCAGCTTTTGTGGAGTTGACCAAGTGAAAATTCCTTTAGCACCTTGAACTCAGGCCCCCATTGAACTGCATTATATGGCAATGTAGATGTGGCCTCCATTTGCAGAAATTGAAGAAAGGTAAAGAGAAAGAGGGAAAGTGAGAGCTGGAGAGAGAAACTAGGATATTTTTAAAGCAACTAGAACGTAGGATTAATAATAAGTACCGCCCCTGCCAAATAATGGTTGATGAATATTAATGTTCCTAGTTAAGGTAGGAAGCAAGAAGTTAACATACTTTCCCCTATACTTACCCACAACATGTTTGCTTTCTTAAACCTGTGTTCATTACTGTCTTTACCAAGTGCTTTAGTTTAGGCTCACCATGAATCTCTATGGAATAAACTAAGGTAAAGCGACATTGTATAACATAGACCACTCCATATTAAACATGCCTGGGGACTCTTGCCTGTTTATATTATCTAGCAGGGACTAGAAGGAAGCATTGGCACAGGCTTACTTCTTTTATAATGTTATTTTTAATGTGAAATACTTCCAAGACTTTAATACAAATACTGTGTATGTGTTGACTTCTGCTTTCTAAATGCATAGTGCATGAGGCTGCCTAGAGGGCACTGTGTTCAGTAAAGTGTTTTACTATAGCGGCAAAAGGCATTTACAAAGGTAATCTCTGATTTGTTTATAAAGTATATTTCAAAGAAAATTCAAAGAGGCTTTTTCTTTCTAATTTTAGGAGACCGATGGCCTAGTTACCAGCTGCCCAGTGTTCCTCATGGATCACAAGGTTAATGCTCAGGATACAAGCAAAAGAAGGAAAGGGCTCTCACATGCTCATTGAAGGTGGGTTTTTTTAAATTATTTTAACAGTTTTTTTGTTATCCTGTTTTACTTTTTAAATGAATATTATTATTATTTCCAAAATGTACACATTATAACATAAATATTGGTATATAAAGCCATTAAGTAACAGTAGTAATTTTACACTTTCTAATAATAGTAAAACATGTGTCTTATTTGAAAGAAAACTTCCTATCCCTACACTTCCTATCCCTACAATGCAAAATTGAAAGAAAACTTCCTAACCCTACACCGAGATAGATTCTTACAATTATATATATATATGCAAAATTTACATAAAATATTCAAAAGTGACTAAATTATACAGCATTTATCATAATCTTGCTCTCCTTTCTCACAATGTATTTTAAATCACTAAATGCTGTTATAGACCAATTTTTAAATGTTCTACCTATATATATTCTGCAAGAAGACAAGTTAGTTTATCAAATTCTACAAAATGTATATGTTTGATCAACCATTTATTTACAGAGGGAATAATATTTTCTTTCCAGTGTCTGGTTATCCTGTTTCATAAAAAGCCAAACAATATAACAAAAAACACTTTAAAAATACAACCATCAATAAGCACATGAAGACCAAGTATTTTTACAAGAAATTTAAAAGAGATTTAGACTCAGAGGAAAGTTCAGAAGATCAAAGATGAGAACAAGCCCAAACATGACCAAAAAGAATGCAAGAAACTCAAGCAGACTAGCACTCAAGAAAACAAATAGAAATGACAACCACAAAAGAATGATTGGACCAGGATGATCCTCAGCAACGGCACCAGGTCATCTCACAGAATGAAGAAGAAATGGATGATCACACACTGTTATAAGAATGATGATACTATAGATATTCTCAGTAAATATTAATAGACTGAACTCCTCAAATAAGGGAAAATGTCTTAGAAAAATGCTGACATTATAGCCCTTCAAGAGATACATATTAAATAACAGAATAGGAAATACTTAAAACAAAAAAAATTAGGAGAAGAATATATTTCAGCAGGAACTTAAATATGTGGTCTGGTATTGTATATCTCCAAACTCTGGCAACCTCAAATGGTTAAAAAAGATACAGAGAGAAGATTTCTAATGGTAATAATAGAATTACAAACAAAGAAAATATTGATTGTCAATATTCTTGCTTCCTAACAGTGCAAAAGCTCCTTTCTTTGAAAATCTTTGGAAAAAGATGGAAGATATTGAGTACACTGATGTGATCCTGATGGGAGACTACAACTCTTCTGTGGGTTTCAATATGGATTTTTTTAAAAAAAAAAAACCTATAAAGCCAATTCAAGAGAATCAAGGGAAAATTTTTTTTAAACCCAAAACAAAACTTCTGGAATATGGTCAAAGAAATTTCAATCATAGACATCTAGAGGATCTTACACCCAGAAGAAAAGGACAATACCTTCTTTTCTGATTCATACAAGTCATACTCAAAAATTGATATGATTTGGATTACTAAGAAAGTAGTAAGTCTTATTTAAAAGGCTGAAATCTAGTCAAAGATTATTTTAGATTATTATTTAAAATATTATTAATTTTTTGTATTAGAAAACAATGAAAGAAGACAAAGATGTAAGATGTTTAAAATGTTCCTGTTCTGTATATACTCTTATACCTTTTCTCATATATTTGCAATAAAAATTATGAAAAATATAAGCACAAGAAGAACTGTTTTTTCTTTTGTCTGTGGATTCTAATACATGTTTCTCCATGTAATTAAGATCAGACTAACAATTTGGGTGCACCTACACTGTAAAATTAATGAAGTTTGACACCAGTTTAACTGCCATAACTATGGAATGCTATGCAATGCATTCTATGCTATGGGATGGTCTTTAGCTTCCTGTGCCAAAGAATGCTTCACTAAACTACAACCCCAGCATTGCTGTTCAACACATTTTGAAAGGGAGGGGGACCAGTTTGGGTCAGACTGGCATAGCATGTTTGACTGCTTTTTCTATAGTGTTTCTCCTCCGGATCTCACAACTTCTTTAAAATGTTGTGATTTGTGAATTGTTAAAATATCCAGGGGTACACGCAACTGCAGTGCTTTGATACTACTTTCATTTTCAAGGCTTCATTTAATGACATTTGTTGTTTTGTGATGCACATAGAAATTTCTGTCAGAGAAGGAATGCCACTGCCCTTTGTGCAAAGTCAGAAGTTGATATTTCAGTGTCAGGTGCACAAGGGCAGCACAACAGCTTCCAGGCATATTGCCATTCTCAAGAATGGGAAATGGAATGTTTGTGGTTGGGGAAAAAAGATTTAAAGATGGGTTTAAAGCTAACCTTAAAAACTATGGCATAGATACCGAGAACTGGGAAGCCCTGGCCTTTGAGCACTCTAACTGGAGGGCAGCTGTTACCAACAGTGCTGTGGAATTCGAAGAGACACAAATGGAGGGTGAAAAGGAGAAACGTGTCAAGAGGAAGGTATGTCAAGCCAACCCTGACTGGGACCACCTTCCATCTGGAAACCCATGTTCTCACTGAGAATAGATATCTACAGTCACCCCTTGTCCCACTCCCAAGACCATACACTTGGAAGGCAATCATACTCAGACACAAGTGAGCGATTGCTGATTATGGTTGGTGTAGGTATATTGCTATGCTCAAAACTCCCTGAGCGGTCTTGTGTATTCAGGGGTAAAGGCATTCTGCACAAAAATCCTAGAAACATTAAAGTGGGGAGGCAAATTTAGACTGATTTATGAGGCCATAAAAGAATCACTGAGGAATGCGGAAGAACCAACAAAGTGACGCTGGAAGGAAATGCTGAGAGTGATGAGGAATGTGTCAGCTCCCCCTGGTGGCCAGAAAGTTTGCCTCTGTTTGTCTAAAATGTCAAAAATGTATGTACTGTTCTGTATTGTGATAAATGTCACATGTTTATATGTCATATGTTGAACTGCAGGGATTGTCTGCAAAGTATGTGTACTGTAATCCGCTCTGAGTCCCCTTTGGGGTGAGAAGAGCGGAATATAAATGAATTAAAAAATAAATAAATAAACTTGGAAGGAACGAAAAAGAGGGGTGTGTATTCTGGAAAAAAACCCAGAATTTGCTGTTTAAGATGCAGAAAGTAGGATGATTTAACAGAGATGTCAGTCAGATCATATAGCCCTTTGAACCTCTGACAATACCTGTTGCCTTGTCAGAATGTCTACCTCCTAAAAATATTTTGGAATTTGACTCCTAGAAGCCTTGGTCAAATCTGACTGAAGTAAGAGTTTATAAGAATCACACTGTAAGGCATCTAGCATACAAAACATTCAATGTCCTGACTATCTTTGTTAATTCTCGGCACTCTGAGCATTTCATCCAAATTTGAATCAGAAAGACTAGGCAAACTGTAAGATGATGGAGGATAACTTGTGAGCAACTACATTTTGTGATTTTGATGCACATCATTTCCAATCACAGAGCACATACTGTATGGTAAAGCATCAGCCTCAGTTTTCAATTTCCGGCTTTGTGGAGCTAGATTGAGCATGAGATAGCTCCAGCTCTAATAATAAACCTAGTTTCTGAAAAGGAAACTTAACATTTCAGTGTTTGCAAGCTGTATTTGAATCTATCAGGCCATACCAGAAGCTTTCATGAACATCAATCTATATGGCAACTAGCAGTAATTAACGGGAGTCATGATTTATTTTCAGGGTACCTGAGTAATATTGTTTTTAGTTGCTACCTCAAAAAAATGATAAATGCAAGTCAGCATGTGTCCTAAATTGGAAAAAAAACCCTATGTGGTTCAACCACCTGCCATGCAAGGAAAGCACAATGAAAGTATCCCTGACAGATGGTCATCCAATCCTTGTTTAAAAGTTTCCAAGGATAGAGCTTCCACCACACTCTGAGACAGAGAGTTCCACTGTTGAACAGCACGTATGGTCAGGAAGTTCTTCCTAATGTTCAGATGGAATCTCATTTCCTGTAATTTGAACCCATTGCTCCAAGTCCTAGTTTCCAGGGCAGCAGAAAACAAGCCTGCTCCTTCTTCCTGATGGCATTCTTTCACTTATTTATACATGGCCATCATGTCTCCTCTCAGCCTTCTCGTCTGCAAGCTAAACATACCCAGTTCTTTAAGACATTCCTGATAGGGCATGATCTCCAGACCTTTGATCATTTTAGTTGCCCTCCTCTGGACACCTTCCAGCTTGTCAATATCTCTCTTCCTCGGCCCTGGTTCTCTGGAAGTCCTTTTCTACAGTTTGTAATGAATGGCGCAGCAGAAGTTCTTTTCTCCACTCCTGTCTCCTGGGGCTTTTTTATTCACCACCATCTCTGTGGTGGATCTCCTTCCTCTCTCAGATCTTCCACTTTGCTTAGAATTTCTCCTTGGAGAATCTCACATGGACGAAAAGAGTTGTGCCTCTAGCATTCTTACAGTAGTTGTTTACCCTAATCTGGAAATGCTGAAGAAGAACTGTTGCATCATTACTCTGGCAGAAAAAAATATTTGTAAAGATCATGAGCACCAACTAGTGGCTCAGTTCACAGACTGTGTGTACTTGGTGGGGCTGGGCCATGACTTTTTAAAAAATGTCCGGGTATCTACCCTTGATATGTTTCTGAGGAAATGAGTGAAAAGAAGGAAGCCATGTTTGCTGAGTTCCTGCCTGTGTAATATAACCTTTGCAAGATGAAGTGCTGTGACCTGGATCAAAACACAATCATATAGGGTCCTTGTCATCCCTTCCCTTACAATCATTGCAAAAACACCTTCATTCTTTAACCATGTCCTATGTCACACATTGGCTCTACAAATCCTTTAAAATATCCTTAAAAGCACAAACTGTGCTATAATCTTGTGACAGATTTATAAATCAGTGTCATACTAGTATATTAGGACTGGAGGGAAGTGCTAAAGGCACCAACTCTGGCAAGTTCTGGGAAATAATGGAGTTGACAAGGGAAGTCATGGTCAAGGTGAATGGAAATGGTTGCAGTCACCCAGATGAATTGTTGGTACAGAAGAACTGAATTTAGATAGTAATGTGTAGGTTCAGGTTTACATGTTAAGCAATTCAACAGAAGCACAGCTCCAGCAATATAATATCTGAGTCATTTATATTTCCAAACTTGTAACAGGCCATCTGTTGGGAGTGCTGTGATTGTGTACTTCTGTATGGCAGGGGGTTGGACTGGATGGCATTTATAGCCTCTTCCAACTCTGTGAGTTGATAATTCTAGGGAAGAGCAAAGAGAGAACTGGCACAGAGAGAAGGAGCGGAGAAATATACCTAGGAGTGATCAGGATATTTATTTATTTACAATATTTATATTCCGCCCTTCTCAGCCTGCAGGGGACTCAGGGCGAATTACAATGTACATATACATGGCAAACATTCGATGCCATAGACACACAACACATATAGACAGACAGAGGCTAACATTCCAACTTTTTCTGGCCACCAGGGGAGCTGTCGCTTCACCGTCCATCTGCGACACTGATGAAGTACTTCCTCATTCCCTGCATAGGTTTACTAGAAGGTAGGAGACTTTGGGCCATTCAAACTATTTAATCCTATTTCTACTGCCCTTTCTGAGACATCTTCACTTTTTAGGGCCAAGGATTGTTGCAGTTCTAATAGAACACCCTCTCCCATCATCAGCAGCAACAATTGCTGATGATAGTCAGGGAGTTGTAATACGTACCATATTTTCTGGCATACAAGTCAGTGATACAGTTAGGGATATATTTGCAATTTAAAACTACCCCTCTTCCAACACTATGCCCATCTTGTTACAAGAGGAGGGCCTTGAAAGTAGAGTGGGGGCTGCAGGGAAAGCCCAGTGGGCCATCACCCCCAGCCAGTCTCCATGGCAATGTGGCCTGTCACTCCTCCCCCTGTGACCTCCCTCCCTCCCTCCTCCTCCTCCCTCCCTCCCTCCTCAGGCTGCGCCACTAAGGGAGTTGGATTTTATTCTTTTCTTTTAATTACTTTTTAAAAAAATTACCCAGTGTATTAGACAACCCTCAACTTTTCATAAGACTTTCCAGGGTTAAAAAGTCATCTAATACTCCAGAAAATACAGTAATGAGTTAACTTTAAGTAACCTGCTGTTTGAGATTCAGTTGTGTGGAAGCTACTAGGTTTTTCCCTTCAGTGTTCATTGCCATACATTAATTCACACTTATGAGAACAATTCTGCATTAAAGAATTGGTGTTGCAGTGGGAATGAATACCATTCCACTACCCTTGCTGCCCCTTTTGTCACTGAAAGACTAGCTGAGTTGTGCCCTGCAAGAAGGGGCTACTTTCCATCCAGAATGTGCCCTTTCCAATGTCAGCTTATAAATAACTATCAAGCTTCAATAGATGATATTCATCAGACTTTGCACAAATGCTCTTGTTTGCCTTTTAGCACAGTTGATCTCTGACTTAACATTTTTCTCCCTCCCTAACATGAAGTGGCTGCTGGCAGGCCTTTCAAAGGGACTTTAATGAAGGCTTGGATGGGCATGTTCCCTCTTTCTTAAGAAAGGCTAACGTCCAGCAGATTACTTCTCTCTGAAGCCATGCCTCACAGTGTTCAGAGACTTGGTGGCAGAGCCATCTCTAGTATTGTTCAAGGGCCTTCTTTGGTATGCACGCTCTTTATCTGTAAAAATGTGGGGCAGTCAAAAGGCTTGTGTGGAGGGAATGGCTATTTTTGTACATGCATTATCAACATGATGACCATTTCGGAAACATGCTAGTGATAAGAGGAGAGAGCAAATCCAGGGGGGAAAGACTCATGAAGCAAGCACTAGTGTTTGCAAAAATGCAAGTTCACACAAGGACAACTTTCTTCAGGCAAGAACTGCTCTCTCCCCCTCCCTCTCCTCTCTCTCTCCTCTCTCTCTCTCTCTCTCTGTCTCTCTCTCTCTCTCTCTCTCAGAAAACAGACTGCTTACACTGTCCATGTAAATAAATCATAAAGAGAATGTCAGTAAGAAGAAATCTCTGCATTTGTCAGCTCTCTCTCTCTCTCTCTCTCTCTCTCTCTCACACACACACACACACACACACACACACATCATACACACCATACACATTGCACTGCAGAACAGTTCATATTGATGACAGGCAGTATCTGATTCAGAAAATGAGTAACAATGTTCATTCTCTTCTGCATGGGTTGCTATGTAGGTGGCATTGATCCAAGGCAAGCTGAAAGGCTAATGTTGCTGGGGGAGATCACAGAAAAGAAATCAACAGAAAGTGAAACTTTCCCGGCTCTGTGTCAGTTGGATACTCTGTCCTGAGAAGGATGGGGCTGAGCCACGAGAATCCTAACTGCCTGTTCTTTTGAAACAAGTGAAATGTTACATAACAAAAGATTTCGGTATTGTTCAAACATAGGATGCAAAATCCCTTTTAATTATTTTCCTTTTCAACAGTTTTGAAAACTGGAAGATAGGCATTATCCATGTTATGCAAACCAGACATTGCCCTGCTATCATCAACAATTTTGTAAGATGCTAAATGTAGTTTTGAGTTTTATGTTGTGATATTGGCTAGACGCTTTATTTTTATTACATATGGCAATAACCCAGGATGAGAAGCCTGCATGCTGATGTTTAAAACATTAGAAAGACAATAAGTGTACAATAATATCTTCATAGTATGTCATGAAGCTGTTTTGAACATTCAGCTATGTAAGAAGATAACAAAAGGTAAATATAGAAGAGCTGGGCTGAGAGATAAGGGGAATATTAAAGCTGAGCAGGTAGAATTAATTAGCAAAAGAGACTTGAGTCATGCTTGATAAAAGGTCACTAGTCAGAAAAAGTCAGTAAAGTCGGCCTCTTATTGGTAGAAGATAAAGACATAGTGGTATAGCAGTTTGAGTGTTGGGCTATGACTCTGGAGACCTGGGTTTGAATCTCTGTTCATCCACAGAAACCCACTGGGGGCCCTTCCACACCGCGATATAACCCAGAATATCAAGGCAGAATATCACACAATATCTGCTTTGAACTGGATTATCTGAGTCCACACTTACATATTTTCCAGTTCAAAGCAGATAATGTTGGATTTTATTCAACTGAGTGGAAGGGGCCTGGGCGATTTTGTACAAGTCACACTCTTTCAGCCTCAGAGGAAGGTGAATGCAAGCCCCCTCTGAACAAACATTGCCAAGAAAATCATGTGATAGGATCGTCTTAGATCACCATAAATCAGAAATGACTTGAAGGCAATCGCTACAAAGATCAGCAGCTTTAGTTTAAATTAGAATGTGTTGGAAGTAAACTAGTAAATCTAATTTCCAGTTAGCTGAAAGACTAGCTGAAGTCTTATCTGACTGGTGGCCTGTTGAAAAACCAGTAAAATGTCTTATATGATTACATGAGCAGTAGCCTTGTAAAAAGACTAGGAAAACGTGTTTGTAATGGTAAGAATGAGCAAATATAATTTGAGATAGTATTAAAGGCAGTCAAATAATCAAAGAGAGAGCAAGGAAGCAGTTTGCAACTGCTTGGTTGACTATATCTATAGCTGTTTTTTGACATCTGCCTTCTATGCATTTCCTGGCTGAATGCCATACCAGGCCTAACAGGTTGAAATGACACAAAGGAGACTGCCTTCCTTTCTCCTCCATATAATGTATATTTCTTGCTCTGATTATGTAAATGCCTGTTGCAGAGATAACAATTTTCTCTGGTTTTAGTATATAGATAAACTAGCTGTACCCGGCTACGCGCTGCTGTGGCAAAAAACAACAGCAACATCCCTTCCTGCCTTTTGTTCTTGCTCTCCCCCTGTCTTCCTCATCCTTCAGCTCTTTCCTTCTCTCTTTCCTCCTTCCTTCTGTCTTTTCTTTCCCTCCTTTCCCCCTATTCTTTCCTTTTCTCTATCACTCCTCCTTCCCTTTCTTTCCCTCCCTCAGTTCCCTTCCTCCCTTCTATATCTATGGCTGGATGACTCTGTCAGGAGGGCTTTGATTATGTTTTCTTGCCCTGGTGAAGGGAGTTGGACTGGATGGCCTTCAGGCAGCATTTCTCAACCTGGGGGAAGTGAGGGGGTGTCAGAAGGGTTGCCAAAGACCACCAGAAAACACAGTATATTCTGTTGATCATGGTGGTTCTGTGTGGGAAGTTTGGCCGAATTCTATCCTTGGTGGGGTACAGATTGTATATTAACTATAAATCCCAGTAACTACAACTCTCAGATGTCAAGGTCTTCTCCCCCCCCCCCATTCCACTGGTGTTCACATTTGGGCATATTGAGTATTCGTGCCAAGTTTGGTCCAGATCCATCCTTGTTTGAGTCCACAGTGCTCTCGGGATGTAGGTGAACTACAACTCCAAAACTCAAGGTCAATGCCCAACAAACCCTCCCATTATTTTCTATTGGTCATGGGAGTTCTGTGTGCCAAGTTCAGTTCAATTCCATTGTTGGTGGAGTTCAGAGGAGTTGTAGTCCAAAACACCTGGTGGAAAGGAGGGCCCAAGTTGACCCAGGCCTGCTGTATAGGGACAACAATGCCAAAGCACTCCTCCATCCGAGTCCTTTGACATATCAAGCCCCGCTGGGCTCCTGGAGCCAATCCTCCCCAGGAGCTGAAACTCTGCATATGCTCAGGGGACCCCTCGCCACTGCACCCCACAAGAGGGAAAGGAGCGGGGGAGGCTTCCTCCTTCTCCTCCTCACCTTGGCCTGGAAGGCCTCCTCCTTGGCAGTATGGGAAGAGAGAAAAGGAAAAGAAAGGAGGAAGGAGGGAAAGAAGTAAAGGAAGGAGAAGGAAGGGAAGTAGTCCAGCTCACCTGCAGTCAGTGAGGAGCCTGAACTTGGCACACCCCTCCCTCCCTCTCTCCCTCCCTTCCTTCGTTCCTCCTCCCTCCCACGGCACTGTTTCATTAGGGGCGGGGCTTGCGGCACCCGGGCCAAAAAGCCCCCCACCTGGGCCAGGAAAGCAGCAGGCCCCACCCACCTCCAGGCCGTTCTGCTTCTGCCCCTGTTGGTCAGGCGAAAGGCAGACTTGGCTTTGTGAATATTTGAGCACGTTGAGGAGGCGAGGCTGGCTCTGGGAGGCCTCCTGGCCATTACTGCCACAGGTTCTGCGGCGCACGTGCCCTGCGCCATCCTTCAGCTGTAGCCTGCCATACCAGAGTGGAGGGAGGGGGGCGAAGGAGGAGGCGGTGAATGTAAGTTTTGTTGAGGTCATTGTTGGGGGGCGGGGCAGGGGAGGGAAGAGGCCAGTGCGCGTGCGCAGTATGTCTGCACCTGTGCTGTTTGTTTTTGCTGTGGGGGATTCTGGATGTTGCAGTCCCCTTGGTTTTTTGCGTTTTTTACCTTTTTGTTTTATTTTGGGGGTGTTTGTTGGTGGTAAACATACCTTGTTGCGTGGGGATTTTTGTGGCCTGGTTTGGTGTTTGTGGGTTCTGCGGTTTTGCTGTCTATAGGCTACTCAGGATGACAGCTCTCTTTTTATATATATAGATATAATGGCACTCCATGCAGTCATGCTGGCCACATGACCTTGGAGGTGTCTACAGACAATGCTGGCTCTTTGGCTTAGAAATGGAGATGAGCACCAACTCCCAGAGTCAGACATGACTGGACTTAATGTCAGGGGGAAACGTTTACCTTCATATAGAGATGTACAATATATTTATAGATGGTTTGAAATGGAAGGCATGTTTTCAGATTGAGAAATCTATAGTCCTTTCCAGCATTATCCTCTTTTCCAATGAGTTAGGTTGTTTCATACGGTGTTTACAATACAGTACTTAGTTTAATTATTTTGGCTTTAATGGTTTTGATTTATTCTACTATCCATTTATTTGTCTATTCAGTAATAAAAAATATTCACAGTATCACACTTCAAATAAGCCAATTTTCTTCCAGTGAGCTTTCTTCACTCTCCAAATTTTGTAACCATACATAGAAATCAGAAATACTGTGTGGACAATTTTAGTATTCAATGAAATATCTTAACATACTAGTATCTTATTTAGTTTCAATAGCTACCATTCCAAATTCCAAGTCCTACTGATTTCTTAATTATACTCACCATTTTGGTTAATTATTAGGCAATTTTTTTTTTTTTTTTTTTTTTATAAAAATAGTTTTATTAAAGGTTTCATATTTACTACGCATCACAACTAGGTAAAAAGGGGGTAACATACATGGGGAACCAGGGAAAATAAACATACAAGGGGGGATAAAAACAAAGGTGACTTCCGCCTTCATTCCATACCATTAACAATAATTATTTATAACAAATCTATTAATCAGGAGCATCCCAGATGCTCTTATTTGTGAATTGTGATAATCCCTTTTATCACCTTATTTATCTTAGTCTCTAATTTTACTCATTAGTTTTAATGTACTCAGCAACTTGTAGCCAGTCTGTTCTGATGTTTCCTTTACCATTATTTTGTCTCAACCAAAATGTAAGTTCATCCATATCTTTGATCTCAAATATCTTTTCTAACCATTGATCCTTTGTTGGTAACAAGTTTGTCTTCCAAATTCTTGCAAATATTATCCTAGCCGCCGTCGACAGGTAGACAAAGAGTTTTTCCATATTCTCATTGGTGAATATTCCATTGTCTATTATACCTAGCAGGTAAAGCTCTGGTTTCATTTGGAACTCAACCTGTAGGATTTCCTTGCATTCCTTATGGATAAGTTTCCAATATTCATTAGTTTTGGGGCAGGTCCACCACATGTGAAAAAGGTACCTTCTTGTTTATCACATTTCCAACATTTATTATCTATATTCTTGTACATTATATTTAGTTTCTTGGGTGTGATGTACCATCGATGTATCATTTTTAGCCAATTTTCTTTTAAGTCAGTTGCATATGTAATTTTAAGCTGTTTGGTCCACAACCTTTCCCATTCCCTTAATTGGATGGGTCTCCCGATATTTCGAGCCCATTTTACCATGGATTGTTTAATTACTTCCTCCTCTGTAGCCCAGTTCAGAAGCATAGAGTATGTTTTTGATATGTTTTTCTTTTCATTCTTGAGAATTTTATCCCATGGTCCTTCCAAAACACTAAATCCCTTAACCTTATCTTTATTAAAAATATCTCTCATTTGGAAGTAATGTAGCCATAACACATTACGATGTATTTCAACAATTTCTTCATGCGTCTTCATCACTAATGCTCCTCCTATTGACGTCAAAATATCCTGATATTTTGGCCACTCTGTCCAACCGAGTAGCCTTCTTTGATTAGCTTCTAGAGGTGACAGCCATAGTGGTGTCTTAGTGTACATATAATCTTTATATTTTAACCAGATTTTCAGCAAGGCGGATCTAATAAAGTGGTTTCCAAAGTTTTTTCAATTTTGGCACCTTCATACCACAGGTATGAGTGCCATCCTTTTCATGAGGTCAAAGCCTTCCAGGGTTAATGTTGAACTTTTAGATAGTAGCACCCAATCTTTCACCCATGTCAAAGCACACGCTTCATAATATAATTTTAAATCCGGTAGGCCAAAGCCTCCTTTTTCTTTATGGAGGTGTCTACAGACAATGCTGGCTCTTTGGCTTAGAAATGGAGATGAGCACCAACTCCCAGAGTCAGACATGACTGGACTTAATGTCAGGGGGAAACGTTTACCTTCATATAGAGATGTACAATATATTTATAGATGGTTTGAAATGGAAGGCATGTTTGCAGATTGAGAAATCTATAGTCCTTTCCAGCATTATCCTCTTTTTCAATGAGTTAGGTTGTTTCATACGGTGTTTACAATACAGTACTTAGTTTAATTATTTTGGCTTTAATGGTTTTGATTTATTCTACTATCCATTTATTTGTCTATTCAGTAATAAAAAATATTCACAGTATCACACTTCAAATAAGCCAATTTTCTTCCAGTGAGCTTTCTTCACTCTCCAAATTTTGTAACCATACATAGAAATCAGAAATACTGTGTGGACAATTTTAGTATTCAATGAAATATCTTAACATACTAGTATCTTATTTAGTTTCAATAGCTACCATTCCAAATTCCAAGTCCTACTGATTTCTTAATTATACTCACCATTTTGGTTAATTATTAGGCAATTATTAATCTTTGAGCCAATTAATAATTGAGAGACTATCTCTGAATATATTGATATATTATTATATTCATTTTATTTCATTTCATTAGCTCTGGGTTGTTTCAGACAAACTCATATGGAAAACGATGAAAGAGAGTTCATTTTTCTACATTATGGATAACACATGATTTTTGTTCCTGGGTTATGAATTGATCTATCAATTGATTCTATCATAAAAATGTGGAAAAGGTTTATTAAACTGCAAAAATTTGTTTTTGCAGGGCATCCTGCAGCACATTTTGTTATAGTTTTCCAATGAATATCTCACAGAATTTCAACCAATTAAACCTAGTTTGTGGCAGCCACAAAAAATAAAGTTTCTGGAACATAACTACTTTCAAAGTAAGCTCAACACAATTAAAGTGGAAATAACAGTTTAAAACCAGAAACATATTTTTTCAAATTTTGTTATATAGTGTAATTTCTCTGTTTTGGATTAATTTTGGTATCTTACCGTTCCACCTTTAGCTGCTAAGCCAACAATGAAAACAAATTTGACTAAACATTCAAACTTCTTCTTTCACACTAATCCTTGAGGAAATGATATGTAATTTCTCCCAAAATATGTCCTGATACTTCTGTTCATACCACTCACATTATAAAATGTCTGCATTTACTCATTCCACAAAAAAAAATATGGAAGGAGACAAGATGTGGCATTGCACATTTTGCAGCAACAGAATGAAAATAGTTGTCAAGAAGAAATAGAAAAGAAAGTGTGTTGACCAAAACAAATTGCTTTTTGCTACAATGTCATGAGAGATTAATCTTAAAACAAACCAACAAAGTCTTTAGCCATAAAAACACAAACCAAGGGAAACACACAGAAGCAAGACAGGAAATCCATTAAAGCAATTGGCATTCATACAGTTATAGCCCCAAGATCTATAAAAGAAGTGAAGAGACGTAATACGTTTCAAGGGGAAGGTGACAGAAGCTGCGAAGAAATGGCAGCTCTTACTGGCACCAGGTATTGAATTTGTATCCCCTGTTCCCATGTGAATCTATGCCCCACCACGGGTTTTGTGTGTCTTCCACTTTGTTTCTGTTGTAGGTTACATGAATGAATGACATCCGTTTTACCTTGTGAAAAAGAATACTGTATCATGTCAAGTTTGTTTAAACTTGCATTCTTGCTTGGAATCATGAGCTTGCAAAACATAACATCAGCCAACTTCCAACAGTATCATTTCTATTAGAGCAGGGACTCTTTCTACACGTTTTATATTCACAAATGATGGTAATCTTTAAACGTTAAATTATGACATTGTTTAAAAAGAATCTAAATAAAAACACAATGGAAGAACATTGTTTATACAGTGCAGAAATTTTACAGTTTCCTTAGTGGAAAGTTTTCTTCACCAAACCAGTTTTTACATATTACAATGGGAAGAAGTTCAGTAGTAACATGTCCTGATATTGGCTAAAAATATAATTGTTTTTGCAGATAGATTATGGAGAAAAATATGCAAATTAGAAGTACATTGTTATGTGTGATGGGTTTCAGAAGCACCATTTTTGTTGCCAGCGTATCACCAATTACTTTGCAAGAACTGCCAGTTGTTGATCCTCAGTGTGGTGTGTGTACATATAAACACAGAAACATCAACACACTATCAACATACAGTGTCAGACTTGATGCTGAACAATAGTGTTCCCTCACTTATTGCAAGGATTACGTTCCAAGACCTCCCACAATAAATGAAAAACTGCGATGTAGGGATGCTATATTTATTTTAATATTTATACATTATACACTATTTAAGTCTTTATAAACTTAAAATAAAGGGAAGGGAAGGAAGGAAGGCCGGAGGGAGGTCTGAGGAGGGAAAGCGCCTCAGAGAGCGGTGGTGGCAAAAATCCATGAAACAACAAAAATACCGTGATATATATTTTAAATTAAATTTTTTTAACTGCGAAACAGCGAGTCCACTAAAAGCAAACCGCAAAGTAGCAAGGGGACACTGTATGATCACCCTTTGTGTGCTTTATTATTGGAAGTATTTTACATGCAGAAAATAAAATATAAGGCATGATGCAGCTATAAATGTATTGCAAAAAAGGCAAAAAAGGTCCAATAACCTAATGTACTTCTGCAGTTGAGGTTGCCAGCAATTTCCTTTCCTAACCATAACTCATTTTGCTGAGTCAAATACCAGTTCAGAGGATAGACTACACTCTAATTTAACTTCGACTGGCACCAAAAATGAATACTTCTCTGCCTTGATAGCGTCTGCAAGCTCACGCCCGGCCCAACTGTTTAAGGTAATTCGATCCTTGACGACGGTCCCTACCGTCCCAAAAAATAGTGATCAGGCCCTCACTGCCGGTGCTTTTCAGAGCTTTTTTACAGACAAGATACTGAGCCTCCTCCGGGACCTCCCAGCCACAGTTGACACAGTAAGAGAGCTAGAGACCCCGTGGCCCTCCGCTGGGCCCACCCTCAACTGGTTTCGGCCACTGGACGCAGATGCTGTTGATAAGATAGTGACTGCGGCTCGCCCTACCACCTGCTCCCTCGACCCGTGCCCCTCCTGGCTTGTTAGATCTTGCCTGGAGGGGTTACGTGGGCCTCTGTTGAATATCATTAACAGCTCCCTTGAGCAAGGAGTCTTTCCAGAGTGCTTAAAAGAGGCGGTGGTAGCTCCATTACTGAAGAAACCGTCATTGGATCCTGCGGTTCCCTCCAACTACCGCCCAGTGTCGAACCTTTCGTACCTGGGCAAGGTGGTTGAGAGGGCAGTAATGGAGCAGCTGCAATCCTTCTTAAATGATGCAACATGGCTAGACCCCTTTCAGTCTGGCTTCCGCTTGGGGCACGGGACGGAGACGGTTCTGGTCTCCATCACAGACCAACTCCGCTGCCAGCTCGACCAAGGCGGGTCTGCACTGCTCGTGTTATTGGACCTCACGGCAGCGTTTGACACGGTCGACCACAATCTTTTGATCCACCGCCTGGCCATGGCTGGAGTGAGGGGGACTGTCCTTAAATGGCTGACCTCCTTTCTCCGCCAGCGGTCTCAGCATGTGAGGAGGGGCCAGGTGGTCTCCGAGGACTCCCCATTAGTGTGTGGAGTTCCTCAGGGGGCCATTCTCTCCCCTCTGTTATTTAACATCTACATGCAGCCGCTTGCACAGCTGGTGCGGAGTTATGGGCTGGTCTGTCACCAGTATGTGGATGACACCCAGCTCATCCTGAGGATGGAGGGCAGGCCGGAGTCCGTCCCCAATAATTTCCAACAGTGCCTCGAGGCCGTTACTGGATGGCTGCGAGCCAGTAGGTTGAGGGTGAATCCGGCGAAGACGGAGATCTTGTGGCTGGGCCGCCCGGGCGAGGTGGGTGCCCGGCTTCCGACCCTGGACGGTGCGGCGCTGCACCCAGCGCCGTCAGTGAAGAGCCTGGGTGTCCATTTGGACTCCCATCTGACAATGGAGACCCAGGTCTCCATGGCCAGTAAGGCTGCTTTTTTCCACCTCCGCCAGGCAAGGAGGCTGGCCCCCTACCTCTCCCGGAGCGACCTAGCCACGGTGATCCAAGCCACGGTCATCTCGAGGCTAGATTACTGTAACGCGCTTTACCTATGTAGATTACTGTAACGTGCTGCCTATGTCGTCGATCCGGAAGCTCAGGCTAGTGCAGAACACTGCTGCCCGGCTCCTGTCTGGGGCTCCAGCAGGTTGCCATATAACTCCAATCTTGCAGGATCTGCACTGGCTGCCTATCGAGCACCGGGTCGCCTTCAAAGTGTTGGTTCTTACCTTCAAGGCCATCCACGGCCTGGGGCCAGCGTATCTGAGGGACCGTCTCACTCCATATTGCCCATCGAGATCACTCCGGTCTGAGGAGGCCAACCTCTTGGTAATACCATCTGTGAAGCTGGCTCATTTAACATCGACCCGCCGGAGGGCGTTCTCCGTGATAACTCCTACGCTATGGAACGCCCTCCCGGCCGAAGCTAGAGCCCTGAGGGACCTACTCCCGTTCAGACGGGCCTGCAAAACTCACTTGTTTAGGCAGGCCTTCGGTGAGTAGGCTCGTCTGTACATCCAATGGGCCATTACATTGCTGCTGCTTTCGTTTTAATTATTGTTGTTGCATGTTTTAATGATGTTTTTAAGTGTTCTGTTTTTAACCCTCTGGCGCTGTGCCATTGGTTCTTGTGAGCCGCCGCGAGCCCCTGGGAGTCGGCGGTGTTAGAAGTCCCAAGAAATAAATAAATAAAGAATGCAGTGCTCAAAAATTACTGTAGCACTTTGTTGTTCTGCAACTAATCACATGCAAACTATTTGTTGTGTGTCTTTGAGTTATTTCTGACATGATAATTCTAAGGATTTCTGGGTAAGATTTGTTCAAATTGGGCTTCACTCTGTCTTCCTCTGACTTGTCCAAGACCTGATTTGTCAAAGATTAACTCATGGGTTTCCATGCCTGAATGGGAATTTGACTCTTGTTTTTAGAATGGGTCATTCCATGCTGAGTGGTGTAATTTTTTTAAAAAAGTTCCTACCATCATGTTCTCCAATTTTGAGAACATGATGGGAGGAAATTCTCCAAATTTTAGCTGTAGTACCAGTCAGGTGTTAAACTAAGTTTCCCAAACAATTCAATTTTATTAGACCCCAAAAATGGCATTTTCTTAAATATTATGTGCACATAGACAGACTACCCTTCAGTTAAGGGGGGGTCTAGATCAGCAACTTTTGCAGTTAGAGACCTCAATTTTTGGGAAACTTAGTTTAATACCTGACTGGCACTACAGCTAAAATTTGAACAAAATTGGAGAACATGATGGTGGGAAGGTTTAGACCACTTGGCATAGAATGACCCAAATGATAATATAGTGCTCAAGCTATTACACAACAGTGGATCTCATTTCACAATTAGGATTGTTTATCAATGAGTCCTATTCTAGACTGTCAAACACCTAAGGATTTGGTGAGAGTTGGTCTTGTACTTAAATACACACAATATACCTCCTAAATTTGGCCATGATTTGTGGGGTTTCCAGAATTGAGCTGGAATTCAAACCCTGATCTCCAGAATCGTACTCCGATGGACAAACACCATCACCTCACTATATCTCTGGATGGAGAAAGAGAGAGAAAGAAATCTAATGTTATCTTATGTATCTATCTCACTGACAATGCTGAGCTCACTTAAACTGAAACCCTTGCGATAAGAGTACCCACAATTGCCATTATTTTGCAATGGCCGTGTGCTATGCTCCCAGACAAAATAAGCCACATTGTTATCTTAACCATTACTTCATTACAACTTCCCTGACCCTATTAGATTAGGTTGTTTTTTCCTGTCTTGTCTTCCCATTGTTGGTTGTTCCAAAGAGTGGCTTAAATACATACATTTTGTTACGTAGACTGTTACAACCTTCTTTGGACAAAAGTTAAATTACTTAAACCTCTTTTGCCAGATGAAATGGTGAATTAATGGAATGCTTTGTGTTATGCTGAAAACCGGACATTTCATGCTACATGATTATAGCATGTGATTCCATTTGAGCTGTCATGGTTCCATCCTCTGAAAGGCTGATGTTTTCACTATAGCTCTCTGCCCAAGGATTCTAAATATTTTCCCCCAAACTGCAAATCTTGGGAATCCATAGAATTAACCATGGCAGTTATGCTGGAATCGTAGTGTTAAGCCTACATAGAATGAAAGACCTGCTGACAAATGGCCACTTACCTTTTTTCTTTGGGGAAGACAGTCTGAATTCAAGCAAAAGGGTGCCTCAAAACACCTAAAAACCTGGACTGTCCGTTGTGCCTTCGAAGAGTAGCTATTTAGGTTCTACCATTGTTTCTCCTCAATGCCCCCATGCTCGGAGTCCATCCCCCCTCCCCCATAAAGGATGCCATCCCCCTGTAAAGGATGCTATTCTGCTTATGACACCCTGAGATTTAATATTTTATATGTTGCCTGTGACCCGCCCTGTCTCTGTGATTTTAGATATCTCATTATATGTATGCTTTTTATATGTATGTATTTTATTGTGTTTATTGCTGATGCTTTTGACTTAATTTTATTGTAATTTGTAGTTTGGGCTTGGCCTCGTGAGCCGCTCCGACTCCCCATTGGGGAGATGGGAACGGGGTATAAATAAAGATTATTATTATTATTAATATTATAAGTCAAATGGAGAGATGAGGTGTCCCTTCCTGGCTCAGACCATAAACCACTGTGCTGTTCATCACTTTCAAATGAAAGAAGCAGGCATACATCTCTATGGCTACATCTACACTGTACAATTAATACACTTTGATACCACTTTAGCTGCCATGGCTCAATGCTATGGAATCCTGTTAACTGTAGTTTTTCAAGTTCTTTAGCAATTTCTGCTATAGATTGCTAGTCCCTAACCAAACTAGAACTCCCAGCATCCCACAGCATTGAACCATGGCAGTTAAAGAATCATCCAATTTGATTAATTTCACCATGTAGATTCACAGTATGTCATGCACATCCTACCAGACCTAGCCAGTAGACACAATAGTGAGGAATGCAGAAAGCTGCAGTCCAACAACAACAATAATAACAACAAAACTATATTTGTATTCTGCCCTATCTCGCCAATGGGACTCATGCAGAGAGCTGCATGACTAACCCCACCCACACCTGCCATGATGTGGAATTAGAATTTCTTTTAACTCAGAAGAAGTAAGGGACCTGTTTTCTTTTTCCCTTGGAAAACTTTACAACTATTGTTTAAAATAAATAAAAACTGCAGGCCAAGAGTTTCTGCATGCATCCCTCTTCATGCTTGATGACACACAAGGATTATGTACTCCTCTAAGGCAGTGTTTTTCAACCTCTTATGAGCCGTGGCACATTTTTTACATTTACAAAATCCTGGGGCACACCACCAACCAAAATGACACAAAATGACACTCTAACACAGTAATAAATATAGTTAATATGTTTTTAAATGTATTAATACACTCAGTGTGAAACCTGGGCCTGTTTCGATGAACACAACATATATATGATTTCCTTTCACATACTTATACATGGCTGGCTATCATGTCTTCTCTCAGCCTTCTCTTCTTCAGGCTAATCATGCCCAGCTCTTCAAGCCGCTCCTCATAGGGCTTGTTCTCTAGACCCTTGTGAAATTTTACCCCGAGTGAAACTTGCTTCCAGTTAACTATGCTTTTGCAGAGGGAGGCAGCGAAAGAGGCCACACAGATGGAGCCATGCTGAGTGGAAACTCCTGAAGGCTTCCTCAAGGCGGGCCTGGCCCTGGCATTTGGCGGAGCTCTTCCTTTGCCTCGGGGAGGATCTTTGGAGAGGGAAATAGGGAGAAAGAGCTGCTAGGAGAGGGAAGAGTGCCAATTTCCTACGGCACACCTGATGATCGCTTACGGCACACTAGTGTGCCATGGCACACTGGTTGGGAAACACTGCTCTAAGGTTTAAACCTAAACACTAGGCATGAAAAAAAAGTTATGAAAATTAAATGATTCGGAAGAAATTCGTAAGAAATGCTACTTTTGAGTATTTCCGCATCTGGAACGCCTATGGCAAGGCAAGCCCTAAACTCGCTCCTTCTTTCGGCTGGAAGCCTGGAAAAATGTAAACAGAGGTTTACTCAGAAGTAAATCTGCAAAGGAAGTAAACAGAGAGTTTTACTCATGAGTAAATCCACAAAGGAGGGCACGTTGGATGAAGTGCCCTCCTTTGTGGATTTACTTCTGAGTAAACCTCTCTGTTTACATTTTTCCAGGCTTCCCTGCCCCTCCTGCCTGCCAGGATCTAAAGCATCAAAGAGTATTGGGGTAGTTGCACACAACATGTATAAGTAATCCAACTGGTCATATACCTACATTCCATGCACATGCAGTAATACAGCAGTAATAACAATGGGTATAAGAAGAGGTAAAATTCAAACCGAAGTATTCTGACTGTGGTCCCTCCTCAAGTGGTGCAAACTGCAAACGGCTCTTCTCTATGAGCCCGGAGGCAGCCTCTCCCGGAAAAGCCAAAAGCCCAGGCACAGCGTTTGCTTGCTGCAGAATCCCGGGCTCATAGAGAAGAGCCCGTTTGCACCGCTTGAGGAGGGACCAGTCAGAATACTTCAGTTTGAATTTTACCTCTTCTTATACCCATTGTTATTACTGCTGTATTATTGCATGTGCATGGAATGTAGGTATATGACCAGTTGGATTACTTATAATATTTAGGTACTTACTCTATAAGTTAGCATTCATTCTATTATACATTAGGTTGGTTTCTCACCCCAATACTCTTTGATGCTTTAAATCCTGGCAGGGCAGGAGGAGTGGACGGCTCTCCCTGCCCCTTCTGCCTGCCAGGATCTAAAGCCTTGAAGAGGCTTCATGACGGGCCAACTTCAGCCCTCCAGGTGTTTTGGACTTCAACTCCCACCATTCCTCATAGCCTCAGGCCTCTTCCTTTTCCTCTCAGCCTGGGCAAACTTGGGCCCTCGCTCCCTCAGGATTGGGGTGAGAGAGAGGCAGCGGAGCGCGAGGGGGTTCTCCTTTTTGCTGCTTCCAAGAATAGAATACCCCCTCCCTCCTTCTCTCCCTCCTTCCTATTTGGAGAGTCCCATCTAGAATTCAGTGTGATTTATTCAAGTTTTTGGCCTACAACTCCCAGAAATCCCAGCCAATTTACCAGCTGTTAGGATTTCTGGGAGTTGTAGGCCAAAACCATCTGGAATGCGCATGCGCTGGCATACGAACTACTAACGAATTTCATTAGTAATTACGTTACATTTTAGAAATTTTTGGAAAATTTTTTGTAAGTCTTTCTATTACTAATCAAAAAATCCCCCCCCCCTTAGATTTTCGATTCCCTATTTTTGGGTTCTAAACCATGCCTACTAAACACTTAAATGAGATAAAAAATTTCCTTTGACTTCATTTGAACACTAGTTCCCTCAACTTTTGTGGTGAACTGTCTGGCCAAAATTGCAAGTGAACCTTCTCACTCAACTGTTTTGCAACAGACAGTTCCTAGTAAAAAAATGTGTGTATGTCTTTTTGTGTCAGGAGTGACTTGAGAAACTGCAAGTCGCTTGTGGTATGCGAGAATTGGTTGCCTGCAAAGATGTTGCCCAGGGGCTGCCTGGATGTTTTACCATCCTGTGGGAGGCTTCTCTCATGTCCCCACATGAAAAGCTGGAGCTGACAGATGGGAGCTCACCCTGCTCCCCAGATTCAAACCACCAAACTTTTGGTCAGCTGTCCTGCCAACACAAGGGATTTAACCCATTGCACCATTGGGGGCTCTTCCTAGTGGAGATGAAATTGCCAGGAGAAATTTGCTAATATAGATCAACAGTCATGGTTTACATTTTCAGACTGTTCTTCTGGGAGGGACTCATGAGGCCTGCCACAAGGAGTCCCTGCACTATTCCACTGGCCGTGGCTGGATCCACATCCCACAATTGCAGTTTGATATCACTTTAACTAGTATGGGATTGTCAGATTTTTTTTGTTTGTTAAGAGACTTAGGGCCCTTCCACACAGCCATATAACCCAGAATATCAAGGCAGACGATCCACAATATCTGCTTTGAACTGGAATATCTGAGTCCACACTGCCGCATAATCCAGTTTTATGTGGATTTTATACAGCTGTGTTTAAGGGGCCATAGATGTTCTCTTGAAAAATCATTCCAAGTCCCTTAGCAAACTATAAATTCCAAAATTCTATAGAATAGAGCCATGCTAGTTAAAGTAATATCAAATTGCTACACCTGTAGAGTGTGAATACATCATTGCTGTGTTGCTTCAATTTTGTGCTTTATAGATTTTTTTAAAAATTTTAATTTTCTTGCCTTCTAATATATTAGGTCAGGGGTATTCTATCCTGTCACACTGCGCATGAGTGGAATATTTCAGAACTGATACCACTGTCCTGTTTTTGATGCTGAGCCAGGCAGCATCTGGCTCCCTAGACTAAACAGCCCCAGTGAGCTGTTCCTTCCTTTGCTGGGAGAAGAAAACAGTCTCCTCAGTGGCATCAGCAGAGGTTTCCAGTAGCCAATGGACATAAGAATGGCACACTTGTGTATAAAGGTGTAGATTGGCCCTACAGACTTTGAGCAAAATAAGCAAAGAGTAGCAAAATGCCACCATAAACAAACATTTAAGCCCCTCTGTTTATTTTCTTCCTGAAAGGGCACCTTCAATGATTCTAGAAAGCTTGGTTCCTTCTACACTGCCATATAAAATCCAGCATATCTGCTATGAACTGAATTATATGGCAGTGTAGACTCATATAATCCAGTTCAAAGCAGACAGTATGGATTTTGATTATATGGTAGTGTAGAAGGGGCCCTTGATGGGTAGCTAGCAAAAGGAAAATCCAGTAATAGAATTGCAGAGCTAGTTGCAAAGCCATGACCCAGCTTTCTGTGCCCATTAAATTAACCTTTCCCTGCAGTGTTTGCCAAAGGAGGGTGTTTCCCTTGTGGAGCTGGCTCTTTCCATGACTCCAACTAAATGTTGTTCCTAGGGAGTTGCTATTAATTTGGTTCTATATAGAGGTGGTTTGTGCTTTTTCCCCATTATGCTTTTTATGAGGCTATCTGACCTCTCCCCCCCCCCCCCTGTGTTAGGATCAATTTGAGAAACTGCAAATTGCTTCTGGTGTGAGAGAATTGGCTGTCTGCAAGGACGTTGTCCTGGATGTTTTACCATCCTGTGGGAGGCTTCTTTCATGTCCCTGCATGAGAAGCTGGAGCTGACAGATAGGAGCCCACCCTGCTCCCCGGATTCAAACCACCAATCTTTTGGTCAGCAGTTCTGTCGGCACATTGCACCACTGGAGACCCCTGAATTTATCTGCCCATGAGTGTATCCCACCTCACCTTGCTTGTTTTACTTCTATGTTACTTAGGCCCCTTCTACACTGTTTTTATATCCCAGGATCTGATGCCAGGTTATCTACTTTGAATCGGATTATACGAGTCTCCACTGCCAGATAATCTGGGATAAGAAGATAATCTGGGATCAGATCCTGGGATATAAAAACAGTGTAGAAGGCAAGTTTTCCTTCAGTTACGTCTTTGAAGACCAACTATTCTGTGAGCTGTGAACTGTTGTTCTGGTGTGACTTCATTTCCAATTTATGATTAACTTGCCACTGGCAAGATTTGTTCAGAGCAGATTTGCCTTTTGACAAATATAATATTTATACCATTGGTCTTTGGTATAAGTGATGGATCTTTTTCTAGGTGTGATTTCAACTTTTAAAAATCTTTTAAAATCCTGATAACCGAGTTAATGTCAAGTCTTGCATCTGTAATTGTGGTTACTCTACTCCAATGCTTTTGGCAACTACAGATAAACTAGCTGTGCTAATGTGTGTCAAGTTTTTGCTGAATTGTGACAACCCTAAACTATCAAGGTGGTTTGTGGCAAGGTTCACTCAGAGGGGCTTTCCTCTGAGACTGAGAGCATGTGATTCGCCTCAGGGCTCCCAGTGGATTTCTATGGCTGATTGGGAGTTGTAATCCAATGCTCAACTTCTATGTGGCTCTCATGGTAAAGGTAAAGGTTTCCCCTTGACATTAAGTCGTGTCCAACTCTGGGAGGTGGTGCTCATTTCCATTTCTAGGCCAAAGAGTTGGCGTTGTTCATGGATCCCTCCAAGGTAATGTGGCTGGCATGACTGCATGGAGCGCCGTTACCTTCCCACAGAAGCAGTACCTACTGATTTCCTCACATTTGCATGTTTTTGAACTGGTACTGTAGGTTGGTAGAAGCTGGGGCTAATAGCAGGAGCTCACCCTGCTCCCCGGATTCAAACTGCCCACCTTTTGGTCAGCAAGTTCAGCAGCTCAGTGGTTTCAACTGCTGCACTACCGGGGCTCCTATTCAATAGAGCAGTGGTGATGCAATGGGTGAAACCCTTTGTGACAACCCTAAACTATCAAGGTGGTTTGTGGCAAGGTTCATTCAGAGGGGCTTTCCTCTGAGGCTGAGAGCATGTGACTCGCCTCAAGGCTCCCAGTGGATTTCTATGGCTGAATGGGAGTTGTAATCCAGTGCTCAACTTCTATGTGGCTCTCATGGTCCCAGCCAGACTGCTGACATGAAGGTAAGATTGCTGATATGAAGGTTGCCAGTTCAAATCAGCGAGTCAGAGTGAGCTCACATCTGTCAGCTCTAGCTCATGGGGACATGAGAGAAGCCTCCAAGCAGGATAGTAACACATCTGGGCGTCCCCTGGGCAACGTCTCTGTAGACAGCCTATTCTCTCACACCAGAAGCAACTTGCAGTATGTTCTCAAGTCCCTTCTGACACGAGAAAAAAAAAGCTTCTCAATAGTGGGGTTTACCTAAGAGTCCATTTACCATTAATGCAGGGGTAAAAACCAAAAGACTCTCCAGATTTTGCTTGGACTTATAGCCCAGCAGCTTGAGCCAGCATGGGTGTTACCTAATTGAAGAACTTCCTTATGTTTAGAGCAGTTTGCCAGTGGAATATACAGTTTGGCACATTCAGGGTCTCACAACCTTTGGAGATGCTTGCCATAGATGCAGGTGAAACATCAGGAGAGAATGCTTCTAGAACATTTATTTATTATTTATTATTTGGACTTGAATTGCCACTCCCCGAGGGCTCACAATCACATAAAAGCATAAGAACAAAAAAGGAAAAGAACATCAATTAAAATTATGCAGTTTATAGTTATCCATACTCAACAGTCAAAAGCTAACCAGAAAAGATAGGTCTTGCATGCCTTGCGAAAGGATGGTAAATCTTGCAAGGCCCGGACTTCACTTGGCAGAGTATTCCAAATCGATGGCACTACCACAGAGAAGGCTCTGCGCCGGGTGGATGTTAAGTGGATAGATTTGAAACTAGGCACTTCGAGGAGGTTCAGTTGTTCAGAATGGATTGATCTCTGGGGTTGGTAGGGGATGAGATGGTCCCTCAGATACAACGGCCCCAGACCATGCAAGGCCTTGAAAGTTAACACCATCACCTTGAAGGTGATCTGGTGCTCAACCGGAAGCCAATGTAGCTGCTGAAGAATGGGAGTTATGTGACATCTCACTGGAGTTCCAGTGAGAAGTCGTGCTGCGGCATTCTGGACAAGCTTAAGTTTCCGGATTACGGACAAGGGCAGGCCAATGTAAAGGGTGTTACAGTAGTCCAGTCTTGAGATGAACATGGCCATACAGCCCAAAAAAACCTACAACAACCCAGTGATTCTGGCCATGAAAGCCTTCGACAATACATTAGGAATAACTTCATATGGGAAGAGCTGTTTGACTACCTCAAAGTATGGTGGTGTCTCCCTCCCGGGAGCTTTCGAGCAGAAGTTGAGTGGCTACCTGTCAGGAGTGCTTTGATTGTATCTTCCTGCACGATGAGGGGTTGGTCTGGATGAGCCTTGGGGTCTTTTCCAACCCTACGGTTCTAGAACTGAGGTCCACCATGGCAAACTTGTGTGCCAGCTGTGCCTGTCTGACTTGGCCACAGTGGTCTACCCTTTTGTTACATCCTAAATAGATTACTGCAATGTGCTCTATGTGGGGTTGCCTTTGAAGACTGTTTGGAAGCTTCAGATGGTCCAACAGGTGGCAGCCAGTTTACTAACAGGAGTGACACTCAGGGAACGCACTACTCCTCTGTTGCGTCAGCTCCACTGGCTGCCAATTTGCTACTGAGCACAATTCAAAGTTCTGGCTTTAACCTATAAAGCCCTAAATGATACGAGCTCAGCTTACCTGTCCAAACCTTTCTCCATCTATGAACCATCTAGGAGCTTAAGATCATCTGAAGAGGCCCTGCTCTTGATCCTTCCTGCCTTGCAAGTGTGATTGGCAGAGACAGGAAGGCCTTCTCAGTGGCCTTCTCAGTGGTGACCCTCCTGGCAACTATGGAAGATCTGTTCCCCTCCTGTCAAAAGCTTGCTCAAAGAACCAGGTCTTTACTTTTTGAGCAAGCTTTTGAGAATGCATTGGTACAGATAACACAGAACTATGAATGATAAACATGGAATGGCCAGACGATGTTACTGGATAACCTTTTTAACAGGATGACACCAATGATGTTTTAATGGTTTTTATATATGTTTTATATTGTAATGTTGTTTTTAATGGCACTTTTATGTGTCAATCTATAACCCGTATGGCTGAGAAAGGCATACATAAATAAATAGCAGACCCATCGTTTTTGCCCAGGCAACGTGGTGCGTCATCTTGGCGTTACCGCTGGCAGAAAGAGCCGGTGAGATAGATGCCAAGGCTCGCGCGCTCTTGGAAGTGGGCTGGATTGTGGAGAAACTTTCCAAACAGGAAAGGAAAAGCCGCCCTCCCGTCATTGGGAGTCCCTCCCTGGCAGAAGAGAGAGCTGCCCTGTCTGTCTCTCGGGCGGAGGGAAGTGGCGTGGGCCACGGCACGGGGGCCCCGCAGCAGCAGGAGGAGGAGGGAGCCAGTCCGCCCAGGCAGCTGCTGCGTGCTGCTTCTCGCAGGGAAACGAGCCCGCGCCTCCAAACACTGCCGCAGCCGGTCAGGCCAAGCGAGGGGCTTCTTCCCGGGCGGGAGGGCTGAGTGAGCATCCTCCTCCTCCGGATCGCGGCTCTAAGCCTCCCTGCCAGCCAGGGCGAGGGGAGCCATGCCAGCCATGGACTCGGCCACGGAGACCCACGAGCTGAACGGCCTGACCATCGGGAGCAGCAACGGCGATGCGACGCCCCCGGCTCCTGACCAGGTAGGAAGAAGAAGACCTTACGGAGGGGAGCCTCACGGAGGAGCACGAACCCGAGTGGGTCCAGCGAGGGAAGGAGAAAAGGAGAGGCGCGGCGCCTTCACGCCCAATGCGTTTGTAGGGCAGGGAAAGAAGGAAGGAGAAGCAGCCTCGGGGCGAGGGATTCAGCCGCAGCCGAACAGGGAGAGGTTGGCAACACTGTCTCTTGTAGCCTCATCACACCAGAGCCTGGATTCACTTGAAATCCGGTTTCTGCTTCCTCCAGAATTCTGGGATTTGTAGTTTAGTGAGGCCCAGGACCTGCCTGGCCCTAAACTACAAGCCCCAGGATTTTGTAGGAGGCAGAAACTGGTTTGGAAGTGGATCCATGCTTTAGTGTAATGGTTGGAGACATCGAGAATGCAGAATGAACCCCACGGAGCCTGGCTGCCCGGGCTCAATCCTGTGAGTTCTAGTTTCACCAGGATTGGAGCCTTCTCTGCTCAAAGAGCGCTGGCGCCTCGCCAAACTACAAAACCCGGGATTCGGCAGCATTGAGCCATGGCAGCGGAAGTATTGCCTGGCTGCGTGGGTTCCGCCGTGTCGATGGAGCACGGGGGTGGCGCTGGAAGAGGTTGGGGGGCTGCCTGGAGGGCCGGGGGGCTTCCCGGTGTCTGCCTGGAAAGTCTCCTCTCCCTTCCCGCGTCCCGGCTGCGTCGGGGCGGGGACTTCCCACCAATCGGGGCCTCCCTTTGGAATCCCTCCACGCCAGGCCTGCCTGCCTGCCTGCAAACAAACAAAGCCGCTCCCGGTGGAAAATGGCAAGAGCAGGCCGCGTTGGCCAGCCGGAGCTCTTTAGATCTTGCCACGGCTCAATGCGAAGTAAGCAATCCTGGGATTTGGACTCTTCCTAGAGAAAGACCTTGCCAAACGTCCAGCCCTCACGCTCCCATGGCATTGAGCCAGGGCACTTCAAGTGGTGTCAAACTGCATTCATGCTTCAGTGTTAATACAGGTTGATGAACCAACCTGGACACGGCATATTATTTGAGAACACAGAAGTGCTGGACCACTCTAACAACCACCATGTCAGGCTACACAGAGACCACATTGCAATCCACACACATCATCATCATCATCGTTTATTATTTGATTAGTCGCCCTCCATCAAAGTGCTCTGGGCGACTTACATAACATAAAATAAGCAGTAGCCTACATCAGGAAATCAGAACTTAAAAAGAATAAAGACCTCGATTTAGTTACAAGTTGAAAGCTCTGCTAAAGAGCCATGTCTTGAGAGCTTGCGTAAAGGAACGAAGGTCACGCATAGCTCTCATATAGGGTGGCAATGAGTTCCACAGTACTGGAGCTGAGACTGAGAAGGCCCTACGTCTTGTAGCTTTGACTTGGAGATAGAGATGAACACCAAAATCCCAGTCTCAAGTCCCAGTCCCTGCTTTGAACTGGATTATATTGCAGTGTGGACTCAGGGCCCTTCACACAGCCATATAACTCAGAATATCCAGGCAGGAAACCCCACAAAACCTGCTTTGAACTGGATTATATTGCAGTGTAGACTCAGGGCCCTTCACACAGCCATATAACGCAGAATATCCAGGCAGGAAACCCCACAAAACCTGCTTTGAACTGGATTATATTGCAGTGTAGACTCAGGGCCCTTCACACAGCCATATAACGCAGAATATCCAGGCAGGAAACCCCACAAAACCTGCTTTGAACTGGATTATATTGCAGTGTGGACTCAGGGCCCTTCCACACAGCCATATAACCCAGAATACCTGCTTTGAACTGGATTATCGGAGTCCACACTCATATAATCTGGTTTAAAGCAAATAACATGGGATTTTATTCAGATGTGTGGAAAGGAAGTCAAATAAGAAGCCAAGGCCCTTCCACACAGGCCTATAACCCTGAATGATAAGGCATAATATTCATTCTGCCTCTGCTAATAATAATAATAATAACAACAACAACAGGTTCCTGGAGTAGGAGACCTCCAAGGGCCATCCAGGGCCATCCAGTCCAATCTCCTTCTGCCATAAGGGGAAAATACAATCAAAGCATTCCTCACAGATGACCCTTCAGCCTCTGATGATGATGATGATAATAATAATAATAATTACAATGGGTTCCTAGAATAGGAGACCTCCAAGGGCCATCCAGTCCTACCTCCTTCTGCTATAAGGGGAAAACACAATCAAAGCATTCCTCACAGATGACCATTCAGCCTCTGATGATGATGATGATGATGATAATAATAATAATAATTACAATGGGTTCCTAGAATAGGAGACCTCCAAGGGCCATCCAGTCCTGCAGTTCAGGGCCTGCAAATTAAGAGGAAAGAGAGGGCTTTTTAAAGGAAGCCCTGGGTAGGATAGCTCCATGTCGATCATTCTTCCTTCCCTGGGAAGTATGGAAGCCTCCTTAAAATGCTTTGGAAAGCTGTATGTTACAGAGAGAGAGAGAGAGAGAGAGAGAGAGAGAACCACAAGTGCCTGCAGCACCTGTCTCCTCTAGAGTAGAAACAGCTTTAACTAAGCATTAAACCCAATCTCCTCTACAGACAGAAGGGGAAGGATCACAGAAAGAGTGGTATCTTAACTCTGTTGCTTTTAATCCAGGTTCTAATGAAGGATATAAGGACAAATAATGCCTAAAATGACAGAAAGGAGAATATGGGAAGTCTCCCCAATAATGGGCTAGATAGAAAATGAATATTTCGGCTTCCCAGATTGAAAATGGATTTCTGTCCTCCCAAATTCAGGAGTCTCCCGAGAAATGGATCGGGGTCCCCACTGAAATCCAGGACACCAAAGTGGATCACAATTTACCCAGATTGCACAAGCCTAGTGGGAAGTAAGAAAAGATCCAGATGCCAAGACCATACATAGCTACTGCTTTGTGTTTAAAAGCCATCCTTCTCCCTTTACTCTCTTTGTGTGTAGAGAACATGGAGGGTGTGTGTGAAGATCTCTCTCATTTGTATCTGAGTGCAGAAGCAGTGAAAAAGTTGCCAAGAGACACCTGCTATTTCTTACCAAAACTTCACTGAAAGTGACATAGTATCCCAAAACCTATGAGCACACCAGAGAGTTTTCTGAAAAGTTTCATTGAGCTTCATTGATTTCCATTGCTCTGAATTTGTGAACTTTTTGCAGTGGTTCCTATAAAATCCTCAATATGAGAAATCTTTGGGGAGCAGAAATGCTGCTAGTTCTCCTTTTTTCAGAAAGAAAAGCATGGGTAGAGTGAAATTTTCCTGCCCACCTTTCTTGGGAGCAGATTTTGGACACCTGTAAGCAAGCAAATAACGTGTTACAGTTATATTTGAGTAACTACTAAGTCCTCAGTAACTTAGAAAGGTCTTTTACAAGTCAGAAGAGATCTTTATCTCAAAATGAAGTATGAATCCGTTATTGATGGAGAGCACTACTGCTTTGGGAGGAAGAAACTAGTGAATGGTGAAAAGCCTTCTAATTTTGAAGTGGTTTCACAGTTCCAATTTTTGGGGAAAATATGACCAAGCCTGTAGTTTACTTCACAATTCTGAGCAGCTGTCAGTAGTAAACATTTCGTCAATATGCTAAAGTCTGGTTTCTGGCTTAGCTGTTAAAATAAGGTTATTTTATTTGCTCTCTTGAATGAGCAATGTCTGGAGACTGGGGTGTGGTAGTAAAATCAAACTGATTTTAGCAGCCTTCAGAAACTTTATTAGCATAGAGTACCACAGTATTCTGTTGGAAGATCTAGTAAGATAAAAGACTGTGTTTAACTGACTTTACTGCTTTTAAGTAATCAGTCCCTAAAATGGCAGTGTCACACAGTTATTCTAATTCTTAATATTCTTCAAAAGGAACTCATTTGTCTTTTCACATTTCTTTTAAAACAGCATCTATATAAACCTGTGTGAAAATATTACATTTTGGAGTACAATTTCAACATAATGATGGAACCCAGCTCGTTTTTTTCTCAGTTCAAGCTGTATCTAGCATGGTTCAGTTTTTTGTACTTGCTTGCTTTATTGAAAAAGAATATTTAAATTCTACCTTTTGCTAGACTCACTTTATTGCATGCATAAATTTGTAGTAATATAGGAGAAACACTGGCTACTAAGCAATTTGCATTGTTCATTCTGATTTCTGTTCATGTTGTCATTTAGAGGTTCATTGAATTTTTTAAACTGTTTTTGATGAAAAGGAAGGACTGGTCACCACAAAAACAGAAGTGGTGCTTTCCATGTATTGTGTGGGAATATCCTTTCATAAGGGTTTCGTGTTACACTTTTGAGTTTCCCCCAAGTTCTGTGTAACATTGGGCTTTCCCATGGTGATATAATTAACATTTTAGGGCCTTCACTTTGTGATGGTTATATCAGCAAGCCTTCTGGCTGTAAAGAACTGTGACATTTTGGGGCTTACTAATGTGTCCATGTGTCACAAACGCAAATGTTCTTCTGTTACAAACAGAGAAAAACACATAGAAAATGAGTGATATGAAACCAGCTGAGAGAACCAGGGCAGATGTTTGTCTTATTTTGGAAAAAGATAATTTGCATTAGCTTTCCCATAGTAAATTTGTGGCATCTGGATATAGGAACCTCTATAACAATATCAAAATAACAAATGAGAAAATAACAAAAAGACCGTTGCCCATTTGAGGTGAAATATATCATATTCTATCACTTTTTGTGTGGAAGGAAAGGTAGTATATGGACATTTTTGACATTACAGTTGAAATGCAGAACTAACCGAATCAGCATGTTTGTCATGCTTTTACCACTAAAGAAGGATTAAAATAATATGTTTCAAACAATTGCATAATCAAAAGTAGCAGCCACCAGTTTATTTCAAAATAGAGACTTGAATTTGTCTCCAAAATCACTCCTTCTATATCTATATCTAGACATGAATTGCAGTGGCTGCTAGATCTGAGTTGCAGTCAATCCATTCTTTAAAGGATCTGTCCTAGGTACTGAAATGTATTTGGCAAGAGCACTGTTCCTTTATAATTTGGACTAAAGGCAGGAACATATTCACAGCCTGACAAATAGTGGGATCATTTGCTCACAGATTCTTTATATTCAGCCATTTCTGCCAGTGCCAACCTCAGTCTACATCTTGAAATAGAGAATTGGCTAACAAACTGAAAGCATCGAGTCCCACTAAAATAATCTAAAACATTGTGCACTTTGTTGATTCTACAGTCTTCTAAACTCCATTCAAAAATCAGACCAAAAGGACGAGTGTCATCCAGGAATGCTTGGAGGGAAATGGTCAACACTTTCCCCTAAATGGAACATCTCCCCAAAAGAAAGATTCATGATTGGATGGCTTCTTCAGAAGGGTCCTCACTTTTGTCTGTGGAACCTCCGCCTTGAGAGAAGCATTCATTGCTTCCTTGGTCCAACAAACCACTTCCTCTTATCTAACATACAGTATGTCAGCCGCATAGAGCAGTAACTTCTAAACTCTGATCCTCCAGGTATTTTGAACTACTATTTCCAGAAATTTCAGATACTTTGCCCAAAGGGCTGAGATTCTGGAAGCAGACGTCCAAACACCTGGAGGACCAGAGTTTGTGAATAACTGACATAGATTCAACTAGTGGAATGTTGTATCCAGAGCTTATTTTCTGGATTACCAGAGTTCCCCAGTTTAACTGGGAGGGATTTCTGGGAATTGTAGTTTTAAAAACATTTCTTACAAGTTCAGTTTGCCTCCTTTCAAACATTTCGTCCTCATCCTTATGATAATTCATTTCCCTTCCCTCTCCAGGTGTGAAACAATGCCTAGAGCTTCAGATAAACCTGTATGTCATCAGAAACATTTAAATTTTGTGTGCAGATCCTGAGAACTACATTCCTTTGGAAGTAGCTTACAAAATGTAGTTATAAACTTTTCCAAATTATACTTCAGTGTTAAAATTAAAATGTGTGATATTTTAAGTTCTTGCTTTAAAATGTATTTACTTTAAAATGTATTTACTAAAATGTATTTACATTGAATGTTAATAGGTAAGTTGGATTAAACATCTAACAAATTAAAGAAGCTGGTTCTGTTTTGCATGCATGTAGACCTGAAGGGGAGCAGTGGGATTTTTTAGTTAGATAGGAAATATATGTTTGAGTACTAAGCTTATCATGCAGAATTAACCACGAAGGCCTACTAGCTAAGCCTTGGGTTTTGTTCTGTAAATCCTCATATGGGAGCTGCACACAGTTCAGTGATTTCCATTTGTATGAAAACAAAGAGTAGGGCAGCAGAAATAGAAAAGAGCTCCAGTCCGTAGTGCAGGGAATAATTTGACTCTGAGCTAATTAGTCTGCAAGCCTGAAGACATTAGACAATGCATGTGTGTCACTGTATTAATCCCATGACTCAAATCCTTGTTGATCTTCTCATCTTATCCAAATGGAGATCCGTGTGCAGGCAGGAATCCCGTTGTAATTTAAGTAGGTATGTTTACAAGTCCTAACAGGAATTCTGAAGGATATAGCTTTATGGAGTATCTTCCAAGCAAATATTCCTGATTAAATGAATGTATAGTTCGATAATTAAAATAGTAATTTGCACTTGGAGTTTTTTTTAAAAAAAACAACAACAAAATGTGGAACTGGTGACCCACATATATTGAATTCAGGGCAAACATTCTTACATCTCAGAATCTCACTGGAATCCTTTCCCCAACTCTTGATAGAATAACTTCAGAAATATCTGATCTAATCATCAGGACAGAAATGTCTAAACAGCTTTATATACATATATCATATGTATTTAAATAGTAAACAATGTATTTACACCATTAGCCCCAGTCCAAAGTAGATGGAATCAAGTGTTATAATGGAATGGGATCAATCTCTGACCTTGACATGAACAATTTTGTAGCTTGCCATTCATAGAATCATAGAGCTGGAAAAGACCACAAAGATCCCCATTCTGCCATGCAGGAACACACAATCAAAGGACCCCCAACTGATGGTCATCCAGCTGCTGCTTAAAAACCTTTAGAGAAGGAGACTCCATCACATTTCTTTACAAAGTTTCAGAAATGGGACCTAGTATTACCTTTGTAATGAAGGAGGAAACTGTACTTGCAATCTATGGGATAGATACTTCATAAGATGTGTCCTACCAACCATTATTTAACTCTTTTGCCTTGCCAATATGTATGGCCACAAGATTATACAGCCTGGCTGTTTTGCTCCGAGATCTTTGGAGGAGGCCTTCTCTCAGTCCTACCACTTCAAAGAGGAGTTTGGTGATGTGAGAGAGGGACTTTTTGGTGGTTTCTCCAAGGCTGTGGGATTCCCTTCCAATGGAAAGTAGGTTGGTTTTTCTGGGTTTTTTTGTTCTCTTTATGCTTACAGTCAAAAAAACTTTTTAATTCAGGGGACTTTTTAAATAGGGAGGTGTTATTTTTTTATTAATCTGTTTTTAAATCACTTTCTGATCTGGTGGTTTCATATTGTTTATTTCTATTTTAATTGTTTTCTGCCGATATCGATGATTTTTTATCTGGTTTTCAAAGTGTCAGAGAAAGATGGAATATAAAGTAGCCTACTAAAACAGTGGTTCCCAACCTTTTGACCAGGGACCACTTGACCAGGGACCTCTCTCCAACATTAGTACCAAAAGGGTTACAAATCAGTTTTTTGGTCAAGTTTAGATTTGGTTTGATTATTTGGGGTGCCAAATCAGAAAATTAAATTGCAGAAAATTGTCACCAGGTAAGTCTTTTCCACCCTGACCTGGGAAGCTTCCCAAGGTCGAGAAAGCACTAGTGAGGGCAACACGCTGGTGTCTCCTTCCTTCCTTCTCTCCCCCTCCTTCTTTCCTTCCCTCTTCTCCAATGGTAGCACACACCCCAGCGCCAATTTTCCCTACCTGTCTTGCTGCCCTTATTTTAGGTCTCATGGCTCACCAATGGGCCATGGCCCAAAGGGTGAGAATCACTGTACTAGAAAAACAAAAAGCTAAATGTTATGTGGAAAACCAATACTTTATGGTACTGTTCTGAACAATTCATCATGTGAAGACCATTTCCAGTTTCACTACTGTGCAGACAAGCCTTCAGACTTGGTTTTGTGAATACAGAGAGGCTTTGGTAGCACCAGCATGCCTTACAGATTGGATTTTGTATGAGGCCGAATGTTTTCCATGCTTTTCAGAGAGCCAATTCTGGTCAAATCATTAATGGGTTTCTTTGATTAATGAAAATTTTAGAATTTTATCATGTTTCAGTACAGGCTTAGCAGCCTCTCTGATGCTATTTTTTAATAGGAGACTTAAGTGGTGCAGCAGAATGTGAAACATTGACATGGAAAGTAGATATGAAAGAATATGTATTCTGGGAAGTAGTTCATTGAGACAATTAAAATGTGTGCAATTTCCATTTAAATTGCTTTTAATTTAATTCTAATAAATGTGTTGTATAGTTTCACTTGGGATTTAGCCTGAAGAAACATTTTGTTCTTATTTTAAATCCTTAAAATGTATATTCCAAGGCACTCCTGGCTTCTGAAATGAGCAAAGCTAACCAGAATAGTATAAAAACCTCTTGTTACTGGATTTAACTTGGCTTAAACATATATTTAATTTACAGATGGCCAGTATTACGATTCACCACTTATAACATGGCATAGAAGATGATATCACTCTTTTAAGATGAAGATGGCTTCAATTTAAAACAGTGATGTCATCCCAGTTTATATCCAGCTTTAGCTCCTGAACAACCAAAGCCAGGGGAAAGCTACTGAGCAATATTAGAAGCTGTATTTCTCTGAGTCACTGGTTAAATGAACAAGCCTATCAGTGTGGTATAGCTTGAAGGGCTCCACCTAACTGAAAATACTAAATAAACAACTGCCTCATTCCCTCTTGCTTCTTTACCTACATTTTCCTTGGAAAAAAACAGGGTCAGATTTTGAATAGTAAAAAGATGTGGAATAAGGATAAGGTAACCCAAATGTTCCTGCCCTCCTAAAAAATCCTTCAGTTTGTATTTGTTTTGAATAGCTGCACTAGGAAAGCTCCTTTCTATACAGATCTTGATCATGGAACTAATCTCATGAATGTCACTTATATTCCTATAAATAACTCCAATGAAGGCATTTCATTTATGTTTTTGATGGATCAGGAGCTGGTTTTCAGGTTAAATAATTTTAATCCTATCCTCTTAGAAAGCATATGTTTTATGGGAACAGAGTATTAGATGCTCAGCAGAACAATGCCCTCTTGCATGTGTAGATTAACATCCTGTTTAAACATAATTCCACTTTTGAAACTTCCAGTAGAAGCAACTAATTAACAAGAAGACAACAAAGAGCCAGGCAACATTGAAGTAGCAAAATAATTACTGAAGCTATTAGTTTTTAAACCATTATTAATGAGCAAACAGCATGAAACTACCAGAAGCACAACTGGTATTAAAAAGGATGTTTGCTTTCTAATCTTAGATTTATAACAGGGAATGAGTGTATGTGTCCCTTAGTATGAAATGAGGGGAAATACTTGCTGATGCAATGGAAGTGAAGGAAAGTACGTAGCATCATTTCTGGAACATGTCATTGAAATGGCATCTCACCCCACGCCATCCCCTTCCTCTGCTGCTACAGGAGACTCAATCCGAACATCAGAAAGTAAACAATTTTCATTAGAGGAAGATGTCAAGTTACTGCCACCTCAGTTGCCCAAAATGAGCATGCCTTTCTATTTTAACTTCATTTCCTAAACAAAGGATTTCATTTCATAGCATGATTCATATTCCATTGCTAACATTTTCATGTTCTGTATGTAACACATATTTCCACCTTTCAGGGGGTTTTTTTTGTTTTGAAAAAAATAGTAAAATTTGACTTGTTGATTCAACACTAGAAACCATTGTTTCTGTATATAGGTATAGTATAAAGTATGGCATATTTACTTACATTATTTATTCAAGGTATATTCAACCCATCCTGTTAGCTGAGAAACAGGAGCAACTCACATGTAAAAAAATAAAAACAAGGTAGTCTCTGCTCAAAGCCTGAAAACAAAGCAAGGAGGAGATGGGGAGGAAAGAAGGGGGAAATTGTAGAACACCTGTGCCCCTTATCCAAAGGCGGCCCCAGCGATTCCACCACCTACGCGGTCGCGTAGAGTGTCACTGGCTGGGAGGCACCACCGGCTGGGAGGGGCGCTGCTGCGCCAACTCGCCCTTCACCGCTATAGCGCCTGTAGACGTTTCTGCGCGAACGAACGTCCGCGCATGCACACTCCCTCCCAAGCGCCCGCCGCTTTGGAGCCAGCGTGCCTGCGCAAAACCACGCATGCGCGCTGCCGCCAAGGCGGCAGGCGCGCTTGGGAGCGAGTGCGCGTGTGTGGACGTTCGCGCGTGCACAGAAATATCTAAAGGCGCTATAGCTATAGCACCTGTAGGTGCTTCTGCGCGTGCGGCGGCTGGCGGCACAGGGACGCACGTGCAGGGACGCATGCGCAGAAAGGTGCGCCGCGGAGGTGTGCCGCGCAGAAAGGTGCGCCGCGGAGGTGTGCCGCAGGGACGCACGCACAGAAAGGTGCACCGCGGAGGTGTGGTGTGCTGCGGCCGATGGGGCGCAGGGTTGCGGTGGCAGAAAGGTGCGCGTGGCGGTGGCGGGGGTGTGGGCGTGGCACAGAGGTGTGTGGGCGTGGCGGCGGCAGCGGTGTGGGCGTGGCAGCGGCGGCATGGGCGTGGCAGCGGCAGTGAGTGGCAGCGGCAGGCGGCGGGGGCAACAAAATTTTCTTCGTGTACCCCCCCAAATTAGGTCGGGCCGCCCCTGCCCTTATCCCACATTCCTCGACTGCATATGGTATACAAATGATATAAATTAAATTAAACGTATTATACCCATTTGCATTTGTCATTTATTGATCTTATTATATACCTAGGACAATGTGATTTTCATTCATATTTCAAGCAGTCCAGATGAATTTTTGTTATAGGAAGGAAGATCTTGGTAAAGTTACTCTTTGGACTATAATGCCCAAACACCAGCTAGCATGTCTAGTGAAGTGGTTCCCAACCTGTGGTCCATGGACCACCAGTGGTTCACAAGAACAAAAATATGGTCCACAGCCTCACCTACACTGTTGCCTGGAAACCATGTGGCAATGAGAGTGACTAATCTTGTACAACCCACTTATAGTGCCAAGGCAATGGGGATGTCGGGAGGGGAGAGGCTGATTACCCATTAAAGATTACTATGACCACATCAGCTCTAGATTAGTAAATATGGTTTTCTAAGGGCGAGCAGATGGCAACTACTGAATGGCATATGTTCTGTATCAGAAACTAGAGCTGATGTGATCTATCAAATGCAATTTTCTGAATCAGGACTCCAAATAACAAAATTGAATTTATAGTTCTCAAATGTGCTATAACTTTTGAGACCTCAAGTTGGTAGCATAAGCTTTTGTAAATGTTGAGGTTATTGTTGTGAGATATCAGAGTTTTGATGCTGATTGCAATTGCAAGCAAAAAAAAGGCAGTTGTATTAAGCCCATTATATTTATTTTTACTTCCATTGCATCACCAAATGTTTCCCCATTTCTTACTAAACTTACTGTTATACCATTTCTTACTGTTATAAATCTAAGATTAGCAAGCAAACATCCTTTTTCCTTCAGAATGCTCTGGAACACTATAGCCCTGTTTTCTACCTCATTGTCAGATTGCTAAATTGTCAAGCTACACATAGAACGATCTATCTATCTATCTGTCTGTCTGTCTATCTATATACATACACACACAATTTCCCCCCTGTTGATTATGTGATCCAATTTGCTCTACTGTTTTATAACTGGTTGAATAATCTCTGTCTCTTGACAATGCAAACTGCAGTGAACTCCAAAGTATGAGTCATGTCATGTGATTTCCAAATAGCTTCTTGCTAAGCCCAGTTCTCTTGCAGCATTGCTAAAAGCTATGCTGTGCTTTCAGTTTCAAATAAAGTAACAGCGTGACAAGAAAGGAAAAGAGCAATCTGAATCCTGAGAAATATCAAACTGATTTATACATTATAGTTTATCTTTTTTGCTACAGTTGTACACACAGTGGATCAAAAGCCCTTCCACTTAACAGGATGACAAATACAACCAGCTTCCTCGATCATTAAATCTTTACTGTGTTAAATTTGCCCTTTGTAGTAAATGGCTGTGCATATTCACCAAGAAGGTATTTATGTTAAATACTAAATAGGACTTATTATCCATTTCCAATTAACATCTGCCATGACACAGGGAAGGAAACGGCAGCTGTCTGAAGCTGGATGTGTGGCCACACAGTGGTGAAGCCCATAATATTCTTTGAAGAAAGTTTCAAGACTGCTACATTTAAGCAAAAACTTGTTTTGAAAGAGTAGAGCTTGATCATTTCTTTTACTTCCACCACTCTTTCCTTCTACTGAAGGAATCAAGGAACCCAATCACAGATGTCTTGTATACAGCTCAAAGGGAGAGAGAACAATCACTTGTGAGGAGAAGCATCTGGCCAACCTTATGTCATCTGGCACCAGACCCCATGCAGAAAGTCCAAAATCTAACCTGGTTTTAATTCCAAACCATTGCCAGAACATATTTTCCATATTAATCATTAGCACATGTGGAAAACCCAGACTGTAATTTATTTCAAAGAAATGTTGAGACTTTGGAAAGTATCCCATATGATAAATTATAGCTACAAGGTAGGAGGGCCAGCTGGCTTGACCTATCCTAGCAAGTTACTTTTTGGGATGCTCGCCACAGGACACTGGGAGTTCTGGTCCACAAAAGGAGCTTTTCAATAAATGACTAATAGGCTCTTCCTGGACCTCCTAAATTCCTGATCTCCAACAGCTCAGACAGCAGTTTACAAGAGAAGCATTTTCATTTATTCAGTAACTAATGATTCAGTAGTTTCTGTTTAACCTTGGCAAACTTGGGAATGACAAGACTTTTTGAGACAGTTTAATTTTTGTGGTCAAGATTTTTCTATTAGAAGAAAAGTTTGAATAAACAGGAGGCCCATTCACGCTACACAATTACAGAAATATTATGCCATTTTAACTGCCATGGTTCCATTCTGTAGAACTATATGGAATAGCATTTAACATTTTCAACCAGAGCACTATAGCTCAATTAACCACAAACTCCAGAATTTCATAGAATGGAACCATGGTAGTTACTAGTTAGTTAAAGTGGAATCATAGTGCTATAATGCTGTAGTGTAAAGTACACTGTAGTTCTGCATGAGTTTAGAATTGTTGGCTTTGTTACCAACAGAGAACTTTGCTGCTATTTCCATTGCTTTAGAACTGGAACTATATTTATCATAGAATGTATTTAATAGTCCTTCTTTTGTGTAAATTGGAAAGGACCTACATAAGCATCTGGAGTCTAGCCAGAAATAAGATGGAAATGTAAAATCTTGATGGTTTGATCTGGGTTTTGCAAGTATATGATTATGGGGTGTGTTGTAGTGAAAAAGAACATCCTAACAACCTTTCCCCACAAAAGTGATTCCAGCCAAAGAAAATAGTTACGAGCTTAAAAAATCCCTGAGGTATGGCTATATAAATACTTACCATGTAGTACTTTTCTGAATAGTGTTATATTGGTTTCCACATGAAAATTATAATATGAAAAGTCAAGAAAATGCATAACTATGTTGTGGAAAAGGAAAGCATAAAAATAAAAATTGTTTTCATAGACTTAATGTTGGTGTATGGCACTGATGCCAAGAAACAAAAATGCAGATTGGATCGGGATCATGTTAGATATTTTGAGTAACCACATTGAATGATAAGTAAATAGGAGGGGTTCTGGAGGAGTACAGCCACAAACAAACATCTACACATGTCTTGCCCAGTGTCTAAATGCTTCAGACTCTGCAGAAGGCCTTTATGCACTGTGAATGGGGTGGTGGGAGAATTAGGACTGTATGCCCTGCCCCTAATCCATGCATTCATTTGAAGGTAAATATAGGCATGTACAACTCTACCTGCTGAGGACTGCCTCCATGTAATAAGGAACTTTGAACAAATATGACTTCTAGAAATCTTCTGGGAAAGGAATCATAGTCAGCCTGAGGTCTGCATTTGCTCTGTGTTTATCCTTCTGGGTGCCACATACCAAATCCACAAAGTGGAGAAAAATGAGAAAACTTGGAGATGTGGTGGGGGGAGGGGGGTAAGGCCAATGTTATTCTTTCCCTCTACAGTTTCCACATGAGTTCCTCTGGGCTCCAATACAAGTCACAGTCCAATACCGAAACCACTACCACATATCCTAGTCTAATCATCAAGTGAATTGATAGCATTCAGGAGTTCAGGCAATATGCACAATGCCCTTCTCCAGAACTTGGAAACCTTTTTTTAAGACTACATCTTCCAAAGTAGTGGGGTGCACTGAGAAATCTAGTCCAACAAAATAACTTTTCCCATGCTGTCCTTTCCAAAGAATTGCAAGTAAATCTAAAATGGCTGTAGCATGTCCCATACCAGAGCTCCCTGTAGTGAAGTTTCTATTGTTTTAATATACAGAACCATTCATTCATGCAACCCATTGCATTGTATTACAGCCCCAACAGACCCATATACTATGCCTTTTTCCTCATTACATCAAAGAGTTTATTTATATTTATTTATTTAGAACTTTTGAATCCTGTTCTTCTCTACCTCACGTGGAGGGACTCAGAATGGCTAACAGCAAAAATTCAATGCTATACAATAAATAACATTTTAAAACACATATGTAATACAATACATTAAAATACATAATAAGTTAAAATACATTGAAAACCATTTGCCAAGTTTAAAACATCATCCAACTCAGTCCGTACATTGTGGTCCAAAGATTCTTAATCTTTACCAGTCTCAGCCATCACTCTGTGAATGCCTGATTCCAAAGCCAGGATTTCACTTCTTTTCTAAAAGTCAGGAGGGAGGCGGTAGACCTAACCTCATTCGGGAGAGAGTTCCATAGCCAGGGAGCCACCACAGAGAAGGCCCTGTCCCTAATTCCCACCAAGCGCAACTGTGAAAGTGGCAGGACAGAGAGCAGGCCCTCTCCGGAAGATCTTAATGCCCTTGATGGTTTATAGGGGAGAATACATTCGGACAGGTAAACTGGGCCGTAAACGTAAAGGGTTTTGTAGGTTAAAACCAGCACTTTGAATTGTGCATGGAAGCTAATTGGCAACCAGTGAGCTGGCGCAACAAGGGAGTTGTGCACTCCCTGTACCCTGCTCCCGTGAGCAGCATGGCTGCCGAGCGTTGGACTAATTGCAGCTTCCAGGCAGTCTTCAGAGGCAATCCCACATAGAGTGTATTGCAGTAGTCTATTTGGGATGTAACCAGAGCGTGGACCACTGTGGCCAAGTCAGACATCCCAAGGTACGGGCACAGCTGGCGCACAAGCTCCCCTGGCCACCACCGAGACCTGGGGTTCCAGGCTCAGTGATGAATCCAGGATCACTCCCAAGTTGCGAACCTGCGCCTTCAGGGGAGTGTAACCTTGTCAATCACAGGCTGTAACCCTATGCCCTGTTTGGCCTTGTGACTGACCAGAAGTACCTCTGTCTTGTCTGGATTTAGTTTCAATTTGTCACTCAATATCATAATTCTAGCCAGTGTAACCTTTTGACATTTCAGACATAGAATGTTTTCCATGTAAAGCTATACAAGATTGTGTGATGATTCTAAGAAAGACATCACAAACCATTTATAGTGGTAGCAAAGTTTCTAATCAGTTCTCAAAATAGAATTTATGAGTGACTGACAGGAAGCATGGTGGATATATTTGAAAATACCTTCCAAATATAACAACTTCCCAGAGAAGTGTAATGTAACACGTGTATATCATTAATCCACCCATTAACCCCGTTTCCCCCTAATTATGCTGCTTTCTTCTGGTTGTTTAGAAGCTGAGTTTACCTCAAATTTATCCAGAACTTTTGTGTACAGGCAAATATTCCTGCTTTGATCCTAAATTGGAAGGCGTAGAATGTTCTTTCAAGCCATAGTATGTACAAAAGTCCTGTTTTTCTTCCTCAAGAGGAAGTTCACTGTGGTCCAATAAAAATTAACCAAACTTACAATTCCCCTGCTTGCCTGATTCCCCCCTAAATTCTTCTCCCATAGGTGCACAATCACTTTACCTTTGGCAAGTTAACATAGTGTTGATTATCCTGCTGTGATCATATTTCTTCTGCCATCTATAACACTATTTGACATATTTGAATTTGTGTTTTTCAGCCTGGAAGACAATGGCTACAGAGAAACAACAGACCAATTAACATTAACCATTATGCCAACAAGAAGAGTGCAGCTGAGAGCATGTTGGACATTGCTTTGCTCATGGCCAATGCATCCCAGCTCAAAGCAGTCATGGAACAAGGGCCTTCCTTCTCATTCTACGTCCCACTTATTGCCCTCATTTCCATCTCACTCATACTTCAGGTTGGAGTGGGTGTCCTACTAATATTCCTTGGTATGTATGATGATGTGAATAATTAGTCTTGCTTTTCTGCCCTAATGCCATGAACTTTGGTTATGATAGTCATTTTTCTGTTTCTATAAGGCTGGTTCTCTTCAAATGAAGATATTTACTCAGTAACTAGTTTCAAGTGTATCTTCATATAATTTTAATTATGTGTAAGAGGGGAGGAAAGCAAACTTGCTGATTCTTCTCTCATGTTTCCTGTATAAAAGGAAGCCTCTTGTATATCTAGAATTTGGAAAAAGTTACTTTTTGGGGCAACAGTCTGGCAGTTGGCTAGCTGAGGGATTCTGGAAGTTGTCATCCAAAAAAATAACTTTCCATAGGCTCTACTTGCAACTTCAAATCTTGGATAAGCATGGTGGTGGTTTGAGTGTTGGAGTAAGGGCAAATTTATACAGGTATCGAAAACTCAGCATGAATTGACTTCTTTCAGGATTTCCAGTGAGCCTTGCAGATTTTTTTTTGAAATAAAGCAGTTTTGCTTCAGGCAAAATTCAGGGGAAAGCTCTGGAATTTGCTGAAAACTCCAGAGCAGGGCTGTCCAACTTCTACCGGCCCAAGGGCCGGAATTCCGGTGACTGATCACCTGGGGGGCCGCAGCGGGGGGCGGGTCGGTCACGGGGGCGGGCCGGTCGCAGCTCCGCCGTCTCTCCCAATGCGTCACGGCAGCATCAGAAGCGGGCGAAACCGCGCGCATACACACTTTTTTGGATTTTTTATTTAAAAAATCAAAAAAATTAATTATTATTTTTAAATAATATTTTTTGCAGGAGGGTAGGACGGCCGCATCTAAGGGGCTGGCGGGCCGTGTACGGCCCGCGGGCCGCCTGTTCGGCAGGCCCGCTCCAGAGTATCCCACAGCTTCAGGGCAGTGTGGTCAGCAGAGTGGACAGGTGGATTAGTTCTGATTTGGGTGGATCCACTATTTATTTATTTATTATTTCAATTTCTTAGTCGCTCATTCTGACTGGCTCAGGGTGACTTACAAATCATTAAAAGCATTTACAGATCATAAAAACACAGTAAAAACACTATAAACACAGTAAAAAGCGCTAAAAAACCATAATCCACAGTAACATATCAAAACATGGTTGGATGTCGAAATTGCATCCACAATTGGATCCAGACAATGGCGTATGCCCGCTACATATAATCATAGCCCATGGCCGTATCGTAAGCCCTAGTATTGTTACTGCCCAAATGCCTGTGTGAACAGGAAGGTTTTACAGGTCTTCCGAAAGGCCAGTACATTGGGCAACGCTCAGATTGCCGGGGGGGGGGGGAGCGTTCCATAGCACAGGGGCGATGATGCTGAAGGCTCTCCTTCGCGTTGCAGTCAGGTGGAGGGCTGTGTGACTCGGTACCGTCAGAAGATTTAAAGATTCTGTTCTCAGTGGTCTTGAAGGACTATATGGGGAGAGGCGGTCCCTTAGATACACCGGCCCCAGACCGTTCAAGGCCTTAAAGGTTAAAACCAGCACTTTGAAGGTGATTCAGTGCTCTATTGGAAGCCAGTGCAGTTCCCGCAGGACCGGCATGATGTGGCAGCGAGATGGAAGACCTGCCACCAGCCGGGCTGCGGCATTCTGCACCAGCTTAAGCTTTCGGATCACCGACAGAGGAAGGCCAACGAAGAGAGCATTACTGTAGTCTAGTCTTGAGATGACCATGGTTTGGACCACTGTGGCTAGATCGTGTCGGGACAAGTAGGGAGCCAGCTTCCTCACCTGCCGGAGATGGTGAAATGCTGTTCCGCTGACGGTGGATATGTTTCTCCATCGTCAGATGGGAGTCAAGCGTGACTCCTAAGCTTTTCACCGATGGTGACGGGTGAAGTGTCGCCCCATCCAGGGTTGGAAGCCGGATCTCACTCATACCTGGACGGCCCAGCCACAGGATCTCCGTCTTAGCTGGATTCACCTTCAACCTACTGGCTCGCAGCCATCCAGTAACGGCTTCAAGGCAACAATGGAAATTACCGGGTACGGAGTCAGGTCGGCCCTCCATCCCCAGAACGAGCTGGGTGTCATCCGCATATTGATGACACTCCAGGTCGAAGCTGCGTACCAACTGAGCAAGTGGTCGGACTATCCAGATGGGACACTGCCATCATCATCCTGTCCCTGAGCTTATTAGTGTTACTACTCGTGATCAGATACAGAGCTCTGTGCAAGCTCTTGGCTATTATGGGTGCCCATTCTGACATCAGCAGAGGTACCAACATGAACAGAAAGAAGGTGAGGTCATCCGGGCACCTTTGTTAAAACCAGAATGGGGCACCTCCAACATCCATGAGCTCACACAGAGTTCTGGCTAGATGGGAAAAGGGGAGATGATGCTCCAGTGGAGCCAGTTTAGCAGGACTATGCAAATGCTAAAGTGGTGCTATAGTGAGTTCAGCAGGCTGCATGTGGCCACTTCCAGAGCTAGTCCAGATCATTTTGCTCCAGACCATCCACAGATTTACCAACCAGGGACTCTGGGATGCCAAGGTATGAAGCCTCACTCAGTTTTGAAAACTCACTGATTGGCCTTGGGCAAGTCCCATTCTCTCAGCCTTAGAGAAAGGTAAGGAGAATGTCCTCTGAATAAATCCTGCCAAGAAAGACCTATTAAACTGTCAGTAAAGTTAACCTGAAGGTACACAACAACAAACTGCCAAATCATGGGAAAGGTTTACATGTGTATCATTGACATTAACAAGCTTTCCTTTACAAATATTTTCCACAACAAAAGGACTGAGACCTGCAGGAGATGAAAAGCAACCCAATCTCCCTGCTCTACATGGCTACATGATTACAGGGAAGGGATGCCTAAAAAGCACTAGGATTTCCCAAGCAAAAATATGTTCAGCTGTCCAGATAAAATCCAAAACCTATATATAGGTATGCCTAGCCATTATTTGGCGAATCCATCCTATTTTGCATTGTACCATGAAAATTGTCCCAAGGCATATGCCTCCCTACTACTGAAATGAAGCACATGCATGAAACTAATTTGTCCGCAATTTCCAAAAGTTAGAGGTGAACCCATTTCAGGTTTGCAAATTCTACTTTTTTAGATCTATTTCTTTGTTTTGATTTGGATTTTTGTGTTAGATACCCAAGATTTTCTAATCAAGGACATAGGTAAAGGTAAAGGTTTTCCCTCTGACATGAAGCCCAGTTGTGTCTGACTCTGTGGTGTGGTGCTCATCTCCAATTCTAAGCTGAAAAGCTGGCATTGTCCATAGATACCTCCAAGGTCATGTGGCCAGCATGATTGCATGGAGCATCATTACTTTCCCTCCGGAGTGGTACCTATTGATCTAATCACATTTGCATGTTTCCGAACTGCTAGGTTGGCAGAAGCTGGGGCTGACAGCTGGAGGTCATGCCACTTCCCGGATTTGAACCTGCGACCTTTTGGTCAACAAGCTCAGCAGCTCAGCGCTTTAACCCACTGTGCCACCGGGGGCTCCTAATCAAGGACATACAGAAGTAAAAAAAAATGAGGCCAGGAATTGAAGTATTTAAGGACATTATCTCATCTAAGGGCCCTTCCACACAGCCATATGACCCAGAATATCAAGGCAGATAATCCACAGTATCTGCTTTGAACCGAGAACACACTGCCATATAATCCAGTTCAAAGTGGATTTTATACAGCGGTATGGAAGGGGCCTTAAACTGTGGGAGGGAGGAACTGGTAGAGTATACATTTGCTTCTGAGGAGTAATTTTTAGCTGAAGCAGGGCCGGAGGATTTTGAGGCTGAGACTGGGTGGAAGAGGGTACCCTAGCAAACCTTTTGTATTGTTATCCCAATAACCCCATTAATGTGGGATATAATGAGCATGGTGATCAGATCATGATATGAATAAACATAACAGTTTAAATAATGTACCAGTAAGTTTTGTAGCACCCTGATTTATACTTATACATGCCTGTTAGGAAGTATGTAGAAACTGTTCTTTTAGCCCCAAGTTTTGTAGACTGATTTATACTTATGCCACAGAATTATACTTCTCTTTCACCAGAACGGTCATGCTAAGTATTTTAACTACTCTGTCATTTTCTAGGCATATAAATAGTATTCTTTTGAGTTACAGCTTTGAAAGCAACATATTCTTACCTTTATTAGGCCATCAAAGCAAACACTTTGGAAGTCATCCATGGTTGGGAAAGATATAGTAGTTGAGAGGAGAGGTGGTTTCAAAAGGAAGAACTTGTAGGTATATAATGTCAAAGCTTGCTCCAAAGTAAACTATATTAGTTTGAACCAAAATATCCTTCTGACTATTTTGTATAACAGACTGTCCCAAAGCACATTTCAAAGGTATGTGCTCTCCGAAATATTCATTTTTGAAATAGCGGACACTAAAATGTTATCACATATTTCTGTCGGATTATTTTGAAAGGGTAGAAGGTGACACAACTACATCACTCCATTTTCCAATTAGTGTTATTCTTAAGCAACTTATGTCAGATGATCCACTGAAAGAAAGGGGGTAATGTTTCTTACCCATCTAGGGAAACACTGAGTAAAAAATAATATAAATGACGGAGAGACATTGAAATGAATGGAACCTGTTAGTCACACTAACTTAAATCCCATCAGTTTCAGTAGCTCTTCACTAAATAGGGTTGTGCCACCTGTAGTTTTGTGTGAGTAACACCAGTTTTTCCTGCATAGAAGGCAGGAGATCTGGTGCAACAGACATTCTCAAAGAGATCTACACTGGTCACTTACCCTCTGCTCCTGTTGCTCCCATAGTGCAGGGATGGAGGGTGAAAACACCCCTGCAGATTCTGGGGTTTAAGTGTCTGTCTAGATAGGCCCTTAGTCTAATGTTATCAATATTGGCAGCTTCATCTTCAGAAGAACATGAAACTTGATTGATTCAAGGAAATAATGTCTGAAATGGCTACTCTTTTCTCTAAACTGTGATTTTAAGAGGTCTTTTTGGATATAATGGTTGTGCCTGTGATCTTGCTTGTTGGCAAACTCTAAATTATAGAATGGAGAAGGAAGGAAGGAAGTGGTCAGTTTAGCTGCCAGGCACATTTTCTGTGCCTTTTGCCCTGGCTTTTCAGAGTAGCTTCCTCTTAGCTGCTTCCAAACCCGTCTTTTGGAGTAGGAGCTGAGTAAAATCCATCCTCGCCTTGCCTAGAAGCAGTTGAAATCTTTCAGCCTATTTCCCCCCATTGTATCTTTGTTCTGTTCAAAAATGAGAAGAAAAACAATTTGTTCTAACTTGAATTAGGAAGTGAGCAAAGATGAACTTTTAGCCTGTTTGAAAATGCCAGAACAGCTTGCCAAGATGACAAAATGTAAAGGCTGTGAGTGTATCGAGGGAGGATACCGTTAATGAGAATGTTCCCATTTGAGTTGTGTATGTGAAGAGGATCCTATTACAGTGGCACTAGACCATCTTATATTCATCCTATAAAAAGCTCACTTTTAATTGTAGGACGCTTTTCAATTCTTTTTTAAACGTGAAAAGGGAAGGAAAGAAAGAGCCCGCCTCAATGACAGTAGGATTAGATTACTATAATGAAATCTTTAACAATACCTGTACTTAAGAATGGCTGTGAGTTTAGTTCCATTGTGCAATACTATAATAATGGGTTAGGATTACTGTAATTGCCTCTAAGAATTCAAAACCTTGCTTTTTAAATAGACATTCCTGCCTTTTTCCAACCTTCTCCCATGCCCATAGTGTTGAAGAATCATTTCATATCTCAGCTGTAAAACTAGATGACTTTTTGAATACATGAATCAGAGACTTACACACCGAGCCTGTAACCATTAAAGCAGTGTACTGGGAGGAAAGACCCTAATGTGGTAATCAAACAGCTGTTTGAATATTGCATTGCGACATTCAGATAACCCAGGGCTGTTTCCATTTCTTAGAATCATGTTTTCATTTATTGGGTTTTTACAGTTTCTTAGAAATTAGGTGCTGTGACTCGAGCCCATGGGACTAGATTCCATGCCATGGGAATTTGGGGCAGTGATTTTTTATGAGAGGTTACACAATATTCTACTTCTACATCTCAGAGAAATTTGCAATGTATTTTTGGAGGTAAGATGGGAATCTTGCTCTTTAAAGAGTCACAGAATGAGAACAGAGCCTGCTCTTAGAATTGAGAAGGATCGCAATGGCCATTTAGTCTAACCCTTTGCCATGCAGGAATACACAATTAAAGCACACCTATAAATGAAGTAATTGAAGCCTCTGGTACCTTTTCTGTATCTGATTCAATAGATATGTGCACAGTTTTTAAAATAGTATTTATGGAATACAAATAATATTTGTACTTTAAACTTTTAAAGTCTTTACTTATTTGTTATTTGTTTATGGAATTAAACAAATGCAAATGAGAGAAGTGCCAGTTTTGTCTATCCACATCTTAATAATCAGTTTTCTGTAGATATACTAGAACCCTGACAGTACTTTCTGAGTTCATACATGTTTATGGCAGAAGACACAACAAAAACTATTTTTTCCTGTCTGTCCCTTGTTTTATGTCAAACTAGTTCATGCAAGGCCATTTGAGGAGAGAGCTGAGGAAGAGGAATGTGGAACACTACTTTTTAGACCTCGTACGATTCCTTGTGCGAGCATACATATTTAATTTAGCCCATTTATACATTTTTCAAGAGCTGGGAGTAAAAATAACTCTATGTGAGTTACATTGTTACTCATCTGATTTCCTTTACCCTTTAGCAATTTAGGCAAAGGGAAGATACAAGCAAACAGAGGGTAGTGATGCTTCATACAACCAAAACTGAGTGAGACTATACATCACTTGCAAGCCATTTGGTTAAGCAGTTATAATGTTCCCTGTTTGTGAAAATGAAAGCAGTAAGAAGGACTAGCAAATATATTTTTGGAAATCTAAAGCCATTTCATATGCCATTAAAAACTAAATAAACTCTGTAGATTCCAGATTATGGAGTCTTTTAACAAACACTCCATGACCAGATTATGGAGGTTTTTTTGACTCCATATAGTCAATTTATGGTTGATTATAGTAATCATACAAGGGTTGAATGAAAAGTAATGCCTCCACCTTCGTAACTCCTCAACAGATAGCAGTACTGGTATGTGGCAGGTACTGGCTTGTTCAGTAGACTCTCCTCTACAGTTCCATTTTGACAGGAAGCCTTAGCATTGAATGGTTGTGTTGTTAAAGTGCAAAGTATGGAACTCTGCATAGACAGTCAGTCAATGCAACTTAAGCAACATGCAGTCATTGAATTATTGACAGCAGAAGGTGTCACCCCAAAGGAGATTCCTCATAGAATGCAAGCTGTTTATGGTGATTGTGTTGATGTGAATACTGTGTGTCATTGGGTGAGTAAGTTTATAGATGTTGAGGTGGGAACATCTGACTTGCATGACAAACAAAGAGTTGGATGTCTTGTGACAGAAACCACAAGCAAAAGGTTGACAGATTGATTCAGGATGATCGTCGTATCACTCAGAGAGAAATTTCAAGCATAATCGGCATTTCACGAGAACGTGTGGGTCACATTATTGCTTTCCTTCGCTACCGGAAGATCTGTGCACGATGGGAACACAGCAGAACCTCAGAGACTGGATCAAACCACCATACGGCATCCTCCATATAGTCCAGATTTAGCACCATCTGACTTCCAGCTGTTCCCAATAATGAAAGAAGATCTGCGGGGACAGCATTATGCTTCTGATGAAGACATTGAGAGAACTGTGAGAGCTGGTTGCAAAAACAGAGAGTTGCCTTCTTCCATGACGGCTTCAGAAAACTTGTTCATCATTGGCAGAAATGTATCCAACTGTCTGGTGATTATGTGGAAAAGTGAATAGTGGTAGTTAAAGAGCGCATTCTAAGGATTATTTCTGTGTTTGATATATTAAAATATCCCCACCCAAACCCTCATATTTTTCTATATTAAAACATTTTCCTTTAATAAGTATTTTAACATACTTAAAACTGGGCTATTTTTGCCAATCTTTGTCAAGAAGCTAATGTAAAAGGGAAGCTTGCCCTTGCCTTCTTCTACTGAGAGAGTGTGACTTGGCCATGGTTAGTTGGTGGAGGCTGAGATTTAAACCATGACTTTCCAGAGACTACACTAACTCTGCTTAGTGAACACTACACACATCATGTCTATTATAGATATTTAGAGAACAGTACCAAACGTTGGTTATGTTTGTACTTGTACTCCTGTGATAAAATAATCTTTTGCTCATTTTTTCCCTTGCAGTGAAATATGATCTCAATAATCCTGCAAAACATGCCAAGTTGGATTTCCTGAATAATCTTGCAACTGGACTGGTATTTATCATAGTAGTTGTGAATATCTTTATTACTGCTTTTGGAGTTCAGAAGCCATCAGCTTCAGTCAGTAAGTGATAGAAAGGTAAGTTTCTATGCCTAATGTATGGTTGCCCCAGACAGGTCAAATATTAGGAAGTTCCTAGAAGTTGCTGGGGATTATGGCTTTTTTGCTGTAGTTTTCAGATGCTTTTGAAAAATAACTAGACAATGTTTCTGTAACAGACTAATTTCTGGCAAGTCGTGGCATGAGCTGTAATGTTTTGTTCCCATTGCCAAGTGAATTTCCTTTCAATGTCAAGATTTTTTCAAAATAAAAATGTCTCCCCTTTCACCTGCATCAATGAAATGGTATGTTTGCATTATAACACACAAGAACATTTTGCTTAAATTAAAGTGAATGAAATTTGCCACTCAGACTACAGTTTACAGGGAGAAGGGGCCCTTTGGAAAACCCATAATACAGATCCCAGAATTCAGTGCAAGTAGCCCCCTTGTTAAGAAAAAAAGATTAGATATTAAATATGCACTTTAATATGGTCCTTTCTGGCACTTCTAATGCTTTAATAGTCTAAGGACATTTGCCTCCTAGCCCAGCCCTCTGATTGTCGCACTTTCCCTGGCTCTACTTAGGATTCATTGCACTTAGTAATTATGAACCGAACCCAACACTTTATTTACTCAGTCATGATATAGCTTTTAATTGTTTTTATACTGTTGTCTGATCTTATGTTTATTGATGTCTGATATTGCTTGTTTTTCGATGCTTATTTTAACCTGTTTTGTTGGGCATGTCCCCTTGTAAGCCGCTCCAAGTCCCTTCAGGGAAATGGAGGTGGGGTATAAAATAAAATAATAATAATTAATTATTATTATTAGATGTGTCAGTGACAACAACTGGCAGAACTTAAGGATGCCCACTCAGGTTTGATACCAAAATCCCGGGATGCTCAAGACCCATTATATAATGGCATAGTAGAATGATGTCCCTTATATAAAATGGCAAAATAAAAGTTTGCTTTTTGGATTTAAAAAGATAAAGCTGTGGGTGGTGGAATCTATGGATTCAAAATTCATGGATATGGAGGGCCTTCTTTAAATTAAACTGGCAGAATTAATGGTCTTTTAGAGCAGAATCATTTTCCTTTGTCATTCTGACAGCAAGTACAGCCAGTACAATTCAAGAACCCATACCCTAGATCAGGGGTGGGCAATTACCACTCCTCCAGGTGTTTTGGACTTCAACTCCCAGAAATCCTAGCCAGTTTACCAGCTATTAGGATTTCTGGGAGTTGAAGTCCAAAACACCCGGAGGGCCGGTAATTGCCCCCCCCCCTGCCCTAGATGATGAACCAAAGATCTGACTTGGTGTGAAATAATGTCCTATGCTATTGAGTCACAAACTGACCTGGAAGTATGAAAGGAGACTGGTTAGGCTCAGCATAAGAAAAGGCATTGGACATAGGATGACATAGAGTAAGGGAAAGAATTCCATTAGAGGTCAAGCACAAGGAACAAGGAAGGCCATGCAAAACAAGATATAGCCCCACCTGCCATTGATTATCTATGTAAAGGGGTGAGGGAAAGTTTGTGAGCTTGTGGATATTAGTATCTTTCCCATAAGGAACAATGCAGAGCATGGATACTATCCAAAAGGTAGCAATAGTAGGATTATGCTCTAAGGCTTAATCTATACTGCCCTATCTCCCAGGATTGATACCAGATTATCTTCTTATACCAGATTATCTAGCAGTGCAGACTCATGTAATCCAGTTCAAATCAGGTAATCTGGGATCAGATTCTGGGATATAGAGCAGTGCAGATCTAGCCTGAAACAGGTATCCTTCAACTATGGCCCTCAATCTGTTTGGACCCCCATTTCCTAGAATTCCAGATCACTGACTGAGCTGGTTAGGGCTTCTGGGATTTGGAGGCCCAAATAACTGAAGGGCTGCAGTTTGGCGGTGCCTGTGCTAAGATACCTTCCCAGAATCATCATTTTAAGGTGCCTTTAGCATACCATTATATCATTTCTTCCTTACATGGAATTCTCCATACTTGAACTATTGGAAATGCCCCTGTCTCCTTCCTTCATCATGCATCCTGGTCAAGACTTCAGAGATAGAACATAGAACAAGGGGTGTCTCTATTTTTGTATAGACAAACAGAAAACAACTTCTCTTTAGCTTGCCTGACGTTTGTAGTTACTCTGAGAAGTTATGGACTGTTTATCCAACTACTAGCCCCTTCTAGCTTGCAGTTACTGTCACAACATATTAAAGTCACAATTTCTGTTCAGTTCCATTTCTCCTGCAACACTGGAAAGTCAGACTGAGACAAAGTAAGCACAAAAGTATTGGTCAACCCTCTTTTATCTTATTGAACTGATAGACAATTTTCAAATTATACACAGCCATATATATGCATATATCTACTGGCTTTTTCATATGGGTAATGATAACTTCAGTATATTAATAACATCCTAGTCTGGTTACGTTTCCATCAAATGCATAGTAGAGATCCAAACGAAACACTGGCCCCTCTGGCACACTGAACATGTCAGCAGATTCAGGTGTTTTGGACTAATGGCAAGATGGGATTCCTGGGCTCTCTGCCAGTACTCCTACTCAATAATGTCACTTTGCCTTGTCAAAGCAGTAGCTCCAATATTTGCTGGTACCATCTATCAAAATGACAGGAGGAGAAACACTTTCCAATAGCTTATGAAGGACTTTGTGGCTCAGAATTATTTTAAACAAAATGAGTACACAGTTTAATACAGTAGCATTAACCTGTTTTAGAGCTGGAGGCTGCCTTTAACATCCCACAGGTAAAACTAAATTTTTATTTTATTTATTTATTGAACTATTTTTTTTTACTTCCTTAAAAATTAACAATCAAGAATTAGAGTTAAATTTATATCTTGTCTTGCCTACTGTGACCCTTTTGATCTCTAATCCACTACTGTTAGTGCAGTAAGGTCAGCTGAACCCAGTGGAATTTGTTAAGAATATCAGAAAAACTCTGGTGCACCAGACTGAAAAAAAATAGTCAATTTAGCTTTCTGTTCACACAATGGTCAACCAGATGCATCTGGAAAGCCTTCCAGTGGGACCTGAGTGCAGCATCTACCTCTCAAATGGAGTTGAGACACAGACATTCTAATTAGTAGCCATTAATAGCTTTAGCTTCCCACTTTAAAGCCTTTCAAGATGGCAGCCACCATTATAATTTATGGAATTGAATTCCACATTTCATATGTATGACCTTCTCACCTTTATCTATCTCAACTTCATCTTTAATTGGTGATCCCACAAGCATACGGGAAAGGGAAAGGGCACATTACTGGGGAGGTAGTGGGTGGAATTTGGGGGAGGGGGATTAGGTGTTTTAAAATGTATTTTAATTGTATTTCTCATGTTTTAGTTGTATTTTAACTAGATACATAATATGTAATTGGTTTTTTAAAAACTTTTTTGTATTTGCTTTGTTTTAAATTGATCAAAGTGTGTGATTGTTAGCCACCTTGACTCCCTTTGGCAGAAAAGGCGGGATATAAATATAGTAAATAAAAAAATCTAATAATGTGAGAGAAGATAAAACATTTTCCCCATCCATTTTCTCTCTGTTCATACTGTAACTTTAAATGCTTCTATAGTATTTTTACCGCTGAGGAAACAGGAGCAGGATTGGGGTCCGAGAAGGTGTAAGTGAAATTAAAATATTTCCTCATGTTTTTCTCCAAGCCCTAAATAGTAAAATTTAGCTTATAAGCTCCATAGGCAACATATTTTTCATCTGCTGGTCTTCTGGGGGCAATAGTGCTGGTGATGAGTTCAGGGTGTTCCTAATCTTGGGTAAATGTCAGAAGTGAAGGTGAAGATGAGATAAAGGCCTTATACACTTGCTATCCTACCGTTTGACATATTTCATAGAACTAGAGAAACCAGAAAGACTTGGCTTTCATCAAAGCATTCTGGAGTGGAATTAATGGAGAGATCTAAAGTAGAGGAGTGCTTATTTTTCAGATTCAGCCAATCTTATGTACCATGGATACTTTAATTTTTACATCTCACACCCCACCTCCCTTTCTTTCTTTTCCCAGAGACCTAAGTTCTGAATTCTGTAGATGGTTTCTCCCTTTCAAGAAGATTTCACTTGGATAGAAAACATGAAGAATATGAAACAGTTCAAAACAAGTATCTGTCTCTGTCATTTGGCAGAACTCTTTGGCAGAAAGGGCTTTCTGTACAATCTCTTAACTGTGCACAAGATGATGAACTGCTCCTGTTGGGAAAATTAAATTGAATTTTGCAGTGCAAGAGGTGCTTCCCAAGGAGACGACTGAAATCATCTTTTGATACAGGCATCACATTTTCACATAAACTTGATGGTATTCCATCACAGAAGATTGCTGTTTAAGTGTTATCTTATGACTCCATTCCAGCTGAAAATTTCTCACTTCTTTTGGCTTTCCTGAGATTGTTGGAACAGCAATTTCTACATCAGAAAGCATGGCCTTCACAGAGACATTGATAGGGAAGTGTGAATTCTGCATAACAAGGGCAGATTACACTGCCAAAGCCCTTAAAATTCTGTGAAACCGATGTTATATGCAATTTAAAGAACTGATGCAATTTTATTTATTTTTATAATCCCAGATAAAGAGTGTCTCATAATTAGAGAGTGTTTATTAAAAAAGGTAAAGTATTTGCAGTCAGCCTTGTATACATTTTGAAATGGTCTGTGAATGCCATTTGATGATATCTTATGTGTATTCATGGTTTAGTCCTCAAAATCCAGGTCTTCCAAAGAAACAAAGCTTTATCCTTCTTAGTTCTTTCTATATTTATTTTAAACTATCATTTTTACCCTGCATGGGTTTATTGAAGCCATAGCATGCTTGGAACAATTGGTTCAAAAGGAGGCAGTATCTTAAAATGAACTCAATAACACATTTAAGAAAAAGCCTTGTTGGATGAGAGCCCAAGCCAGTAGCATCTTTTCCACTTAGATCCCCTCCATGGAAGTCCAATGACAGGTCCTGAACACAATATGAATAAGAAAGGCTCAGCTGTGGTCTCTAATTTCTCCATTTTTAAAAAATCTTTCTGGCAGTTACGACCATTTTTACAAAAGCCATGGTGCATTTGCACACAAAAGCAATGCTGCCTGTTAAACTTTGAATTCAGGAGGGAAAAGAGGGGCCCTGCTCAGCCATGGAAACCCACTCGATGATAATGGGGAAGTCACACTCAGGCTCTGAGAAAGTCAAAACCCTTTCAAAAATTCTTGCCAGGAAACACCATGGCATATTTGCCTTAGGGATGACATAAGTTGGAAACAACTTAGAGGCGCACAACAACAACCCTCCAGCAAGCTTTTCTCCTTCTTTTCGTGTCCTTTATTTACTTTGAATTATTATGAAATGAGAAGCATCATTTTGATGAACATAGAGATATCAAGAAAAACAATGATTCAGAGATTGAGTATATAATTTTGCTGGAAATTGTGATATTGGATAATGAAACACACTGTTATAATTCAGTCAGTTTCTATAAGAAAACTGTAACCAAAGGCAGATTCTCTTTAGGAATAAAATGGTTAAAATGAATATATATATATATATATATATATATATATATATATATATATATACGGTATATATTCATTTTAACCATTTTATTCCTAAAGAGAATCTGCCTTTGGTTACAGTTTTCTTATAGAAACTGACTGAATTATAACAGTGTGTTTCATTATCCAATGCTAGGCAAGTGACACTTTTCCGGCCCCTGCTACAGCACTTCCCATACTAAAAATCTGTTTTAGAGACTTTCTTGGCCATTCCTGGGAGGTTTTGGGAAAGAGGGGCAAGAGAGACACCGGGTTGTTGATTCAGTTGGAAATGGTGTGCTGGGGGGAGGGGGGCAGCAGAAGTACACTATTGGATCTTGTTCATAACTTTATTGTTACTGTATTCCATTATGCGTATGTATGTATATACACGTATATATGCTTGACTTGGCCATGGGGAGGTGCTGTTGTTCCATTCTTTCCACACCGAGGAGCCTGTTGTCCATGGACACCTTCCTGATCGAATTGTCAGCATGTCTTCAGGGGTGCCTTTTACCTCCCCATCACAGCAGTACCTATTTATCTACTGACATTGCTGTTTTCGAACTGCTAGGTAAGCAGAAGGCAGGGCTGAAGGTGGGAGCTCACCCCAACCTGCTGTACTAACCACAGCCCCAATACATATCCATTCTATGCGATAGGCAATCAGAACAATTATTATAGCATCATCTTTTACCATTTCATTAGCTACATTTTTCCACTGATTATGAATGCAAGCCATTTTTGAAGGCAAAATTACATCACGCTTTCTGGTTTTTGTTCATTAGATATAAAAAAAGAAGCATACAAAATTCAGTTATGCTGTTTTTGGATTAGGCTGTAATTAACTGATTTTAGTAATAATGGGTTGGACCCACTGAAATATGTGGGACTTGCATTGGTCATGATAATATTAAATTACATTTATTTCAGAAAGTATGGATCCAAAGCAGTTTCTCTTGAGATATGAAAGGTCTTTCTTCCTCTTTCTCCATCTACTAAATTTGTATTGAAACTATTGACTGGTTTAGTTAGCAACTCTTATACATATCAATTACAATTTGATAAAGAATGCTGTGCAACATACAGCTAGCTTTTCCTAATCCTAATATATTCAAATTTTTGTAAATGTTGTGTTTAAAATATTATGTCTTACTTACCTGAACACTGTAATGCTCTAATATGATCTAGAGGAAGTATCACTTTAAGCAAACTGAATGTATAATTTTTTTGCAGATTTTTAAAAGTTCTGTAAAGTATGTGTTTAAATATTTGTGAGATTAGTAACATTATCTCAACATAACTTTTTCTTACTTCCAATAAAATACACTTAGGATTGAGCTTGTACTTTGGAATTCATGGTTGATAACAATTTTATGTGACATTAATGTAAAGAGCACTTATGCCTATTGATTTTCATTAGATTAAGTGTTCTTAAATTTGTGTTTGAAATAAATTATGAATGAGTTCAACATTGAAGAGACCCCATTAAATAAATCTTTAAAAAATGGAGATAGGAAGACGAGAGGGTTCATTAATCAGATGAATTTGCTACTATCTTTCCTACTGTTTTCTCTCCCACAACTGGATTTCCTCAGAAATAAGTGCCTCAGCCATCATATTTGCAAATTAAGTCTTTGTTTACCTTCCAGTGATTATTCACAAAGTAAAACATGTTTAATGCAAGGGATGTAGGAAAGAAAATTATATTTGATAAAATATGTGATTAACATATTGCCTAGTTTGACCAAACTCTGGTGAGTGTATCCTAGCATATATCTTTACTGTGTTTATTATTTCCTTTTCTTTTTCAAAAGAGTTGCATTGAGACATCTGTAAAGAAGCTCTCAGCCTCTGATGAAATATAATAGAATTTTGTGGGCGTATTACTAGTGATATCAGAGGAAAATACAGTAGATGCCTGAAGTATTCGTGCAATCTTCTTGAGACTAGTAAATAGAAAACTCCCCAGTAATAAGATATTGCTTTTGAGAAGCAAGGAAATGTAATTCCTCTGTAACAGAAGCTCTTCCTTTACAGAAAGCTAAAGTAACAGATCTATATCTGAGTACTCTAAAATTATATTCTAGAAATACTTCCAAGTCATGAGAACTAGACATTTCTATCTTGAGTGCCTCAGGACTAGATGTATATAGCCTTCTATAAATGGCCATTGCTGGAAGTAGGATCTAAATTATTCTGATCCTTTTACACAGGTTGAGATCCTTGTTTTGTTTTTTAATTGCAGCTATATTATATTGTTGGTGTTTTAAGTATGGAGATGAATTTTCCACCTGTTATTGATCAATAAAGCATTTTTATTAGTTGGTTATGCCTCATATTTTGTTAGTTGGGTAGTACAGTGGGCCTTTGGCATAAGAAACCCTTATATAAAACAGCAAAAAAACCCACACACCTTCTTTTGACGGCGGGGTGGTGTCTCAGTAGGTATCGCTGCTGGCCTCTTTCCTCCCTCCCTCCCCCCTCTCCCCCATCCTTGTGTTCTCTACCCATGTCTACTGTACTTTTGTGTTGTTGGTGTGTCACTGGGCACCCAAATTCTGTAAACCACTTAGAGCCTTCGGGATGAAGCGGTATACAAATGTGAATTAATAAATAAATAAATAAATAAATAAATATGAGTACTAGAAAGAGCTGTGAAATGACAGGAGACTGCAGTGGGGAATACCTACATCCCCACCATAGTGTTTGGTGCACAGAAGACTCAAAATTTGCTTTTTGAATGATATTTCAAATATTTCTACCCATGCTTGGGTGAATATGTAGAATGAACTGTGTCTTCACTTTCTAATGCATCTGTAGACTTGCAGATACAAACGTGATGTGAATGAATTTAGTTATATTGATCAGATCATTTTGTTTCTGTTCTGCACATTCAATTTGAGGAAATGTAGATGGTTTGGATTGTTTCTGATGAAAACTGTTTCTGAGCCCCCCAACATAGTATCACTGCAGATTCAGTTTTCAAAAAGTTTTCAAAAAGTAACTATTTACTTTCTTGTTATTCAAAAGTCCTCTCCATTGGCGCCCCCTTGCTGTGGGGGAGAGGCTTGCGTACCCTAATGAAGTTGTGAGCTATGCTGGCGGTGGCATAATAGTCACCGAACTAAAAACATATGGGTCTGAAACACCTATCACGAACACCTACGACTCCTCGAACGCTTTCATCAGCGCTGTCTTCGCACAATCCTAAATATACACTGGACTGACTATGTGACAAACGTTGCTGTCCTTGAGCAAGCAGGGATCATCAGCATTGAGGCCATGGTATTGAGAACACACCCCGAAGGGAACTCAGGGCGGATCACAAGTACACATAAACGGCAAACATTCAATGCCGTTTTTGTATTGACATAAACAGACAGAACAGAACTGAAGGAGGTTTCATGCCACAGGGATTGCTGTCGCTCCATCCTCTTAAGACAAAGAGCTGTCAGGATTTCTGCATTCCAGCATCTAGTCTTCATTTTTCCTTTATGGCATTGTAAAAACCTCCCCCGCTTTTATTAGCGGTACCTATTTTCTCTAATTACAGCTAAAGCTGTTTTCGAACTGCTTAGGTAAACAGTGGGCAGGGCTGATGGTTGGCTGCCCACACCAACCCGGGGTTCAAACTTGCATCTTTTCAGTTGATAGATCTTTAGCAGCTGCTGATTTAACCACCGTGCTAAACCTCCGGACCACTGGTCTGTTTTTCAGAACACATATGTAGGAAAAACTGTTGTAACTATACTTCAAAAGAGTTGAAATTATTTCCCATCATGTTGCAATTATGCAATTTACAAATTTTATTTTAAAAATAGTCCCATTTATGATCCTACAGCAAGCTGGTTTCGGGAAAGGGAAATCTACACATCACAAGTGAACCTGACTCAATACATAGAAGATGATTTTGAAAGACAGCAGATTTCTTATGATTATCAAGCAAAAAGTGGGTGCTCAAAATAATATCCTATGAAAGCTGACTAGAACACCCTGGGGATCACAGCCAGACACAGTGAAGACATCTATCCTTGCACTTTGCTACTTAGCTGCTAAATACACATGCCCAGTGTGGAATACATCTTACCATGTTAAAACAGTGGATGTGGCTCTTCATGAGACATGCCAAATTATCACAGGATGTCTATGTCCCACACCACTGGAGAAATTATACTGTTTAGCAGGCATTGCACCATCTGACAAGTGGCATCCTGTAATGAAAGGACCAAGACATTGACATCTCCAGCCCATCCTCTGTTCAGATATCAGCCAGCATGCCAATGCCTTAAATCAAGAAATAGTTTCGTAAGATCTACATAGATACAGGAACATCTCAGCAAGCAGGAATCAAAAAGTGGCAGGTTCAAATCTGGAACCTCAATCAGTGACTGATACCAGATGAGAAACTCCCTTCTGGGCACACAGAAGACTGGGTGACTTCGATGGTGCTGAGCAGACTGCTCTTGCACCACGAGATGCAGAGCTAACTTTAAGAAATAGGGCTACAAAATGGAGTCCATGACATGCAAGTGTGGAGAAGAACAAACTACAATGCAGTCTGAGCCTTGTCACATGCATAATGGAGGACCTTCTTACAGCAACACCATAGGTACTAGAAGTGGCCATCTTCTGGTCAAAGAAAATTTAGTATAATGCCAAGTTCTTAAACTTTGTTTGTGGTTTTTCTATACATTATAACTGTGTTCTCAATTTACTTCTGACATGATAAATGAATTAATAAATTTATAAATGCCTTTGTTGACAACCCCTCCTCAATTAATTGTAACTAGTTGCTTCCATGGAAATTATTCCACATGGAAATGTATCTAGGGGTGATGAAGTAGTTCAAACAAAGCAGTTAGATACTGTATTCCTTCACAATTCAAGGAATGTTTACATTGCTTCTACATAATAACCTTTGATGGTTCATAAGGCAGACCAAGGATAACAAGCCCTCCCTCATCTCCTGCTGACTAGGACAAAGACTCGTGGTATTTTACAACATAAAAGGGGGATTGCCTTGTAGCTTCAGGAGTTCAAGGATTGCGAGGGATGTATGGACAGATACACACACACACATATACCAATGCATGGAGTTCACCTTGATCTGACATAATGAAGAAGTGATGTTTTACAAAAAAAACAACCTCTTCTATAATGTGAAAAACAGCACTTCTTAATTACAGAAAATGAAGCCACTACTAAAATTGCATACCCGTAAAGGCGAATTGAAAACCCAGTAACCTTTGTTCCCAATTCTTTTTTGTCAGAGCTGGCTGTAGCACCTTCTGGTATTGTCTCCTTTAAAGCCTTGGATTAACTTTGCTTCTAGCCAGAGATGAACAGGCAAGGATTGGCTGCTATCCCCTTCTTTCCATTTTCTTTGTATTCACTTGGAAGAGGACCACAAAAGCCATACTTGCTCCTAAAAAGCAATGGAGTGAGAATAAACAAATCCTGCAGTGCTATCCGGTTGCCTTTCAATGTTGTTACTGTATTTATGGCAAACCAAGTGTGACCAAGATTACAGGATCTGAATGACTTCTGGAGCTTCTACTAACAATGTTGGGAAATTACTGTTTACAGGAGTTTTAAGGGGCAAAGCATTCCCCTGGATATGACAAACTCCACAGTTTTGTTGCTGCTCTCATTATTTTTTCAATATTTTGCTTTCTCCACTCAGCATTATCTGCATTTCCACATTTCCTTCATTGTTCCTTGTTTACCCTATCTGCCAAGTCCTGTTTCCCCATATCTAGCCAGCATTGCCCATTCAGCTTCTTCTGTTTCCCTTGTATGGGCATTGAAGGCCAGTAAAAACAACCTTCTTAATATGGAGAAATGATAACACTATGTAACATAATTTTTGTGCCTATGTTATAAATGTCATTTCCTTAGTGGTTCTATCATAAAAACATGGGAAAATGTATTCAACTGCAAAAAAAATTTTTGAGGGACATCCTGGAGCACATCTTGTTTTATCTTATAGAGTCTCAACCACTTCAATGTAGTTTGTGGCAGCCACAAAAACAATGTTTCTGGAGTATACCAACTACCTTCAAAGTAAGTACCACACAAATAAACAGGAAATAACACTTTAAAATCAGAAACAGATACATTTAAAATGAAGATATGTTACTTCATTTTGATGTAAGATAGATGTACCTGTAATCAATACAGCAGGTTTATTATTAGAAAGAGAATCTACACAGCAGCTTAACAGGAGAGAATAGTGCTTGCTTTGCTTGCATATGCACAACTATTTGAATTTGAGCTTGCAGTGTTTATTCGTAAGCAGTATTACTCCATCTTACTCTATCGTAATCAGATGAAAGGCTGAAGAGGAATGGAAAGGGATGACCCAGATCTCCAGTGCTTCTTTACCTCTTCCCTCTCATATACATTGCTCTGTTTCTTCTCTTGCTAGCTCTTCCCATGATATACTGTAGAAAGCTAAATTTGCACAATGGTTTTACATGTAGCCTTTTGCACACAGGGCATGGGTAGGATTGCCCTGAGTCAATTAAATAATGTTTAATACTTGGGACACAAATCAAATTCAAAAGTTACCAAAGATTAACATGGTCATAGACAGGGTTGCTTCTATAGGGATCAGATATTCATGCTTACACTTGATGATTACTAAAGGAAAAAAAAGCAAACAGAAAACACTTCTTCATGGTTTAGATTGTTTGCTTTCCCTTTCTTCCTTTTTCCTTTCTCAACTTAAAGGTAGCCAGGTAAAATACAGAGCAAGGCACGTTCCTTTAATGGCTGTGTGTAAGAGAATATTTCACCAGGTATTGAAAGTACAAGTATAGTTAAGCAACACCTGATTATTTTCCCCCAACTCCACCATATCAGAAGTGGCTCAAGATTTCATGTCTTCCATGACGACCATGGGGCTGTCCCAACAGGTATCTGGCCCTACCCACATTGCTGGCCACACATTAGACTTGGGTTTTTTGTCAGGGATGGGAGGAAGGTGGTGGTGTGGAGGAGCTGGCTATTGCTCCCTTGCCATGGACCGACCATCACCTGCTCAGGTTTAGACTCACTACATCCCCCAACCTCTGCAGGGGTGGAGTATCCATTACGATGGTCTGCCCCAGGAGGCTTATGGATCCTGATGGATTCTTGATGGCTCTTGGGGAATTTCCCGCCACCTCAGCTGGTGATCACGTTGATGCCCTGGTCACTCTCTGGAATGGGGAGATGACTAGGGCAATAGACACAATTGCTCCAGAACTTCCCATCTCAAGTAGCCAAGCTAAACCAGCTCCTTGCTTCAATGAGGAGTTGACAGCGATGAAGTGAGGGAAGAGGAGACTAGAGGGCTGTGGCATTCGGATCTGAGCGAATCAAATCGAGCATGGCTTGATGCCCTCCTAAGGGCATATGCCATGGCAATAAAGGCTGCAAATAATTTGTTTCTGGCAGTCAATATTGTGTCCACAAGGAACCATCCGGCGGAGCTATTCCGAGCTGTCAGAGGCCTATTAAATCCCACTGTTCAGGATGGGAGCCCTGAGAACTCGACAGCCCGCTGTGAAGAGTTTGCCTGGTTCTTTGTGGACAAAGTCGCTTTGATCTGTTCTGGTCTGGATACCATGTTAATGGCAGTCTCTGAGGATGTAACACAACCACAGCTTGTCCGATTTTGATGGATTCATTTCAATTGGTGAAACCTGAGGATGTGGACAAGATACTTGGAGGGATGAGAGCAACCACATGTATCCTAGACCCCTGCCCATCCTGGCTTTTAAAGGAAGCCAGAGGGGGGTTGGCTGAGTGGGTAAAGGAGGTGGCTAATGCCTCCCTCTGGGAAGGCAATATTCCAGCGAGTGATAAAACTGCTGTTGAAGAAACCACCACTGGATTCATCAACTATCAGCCTGTTTCCAATCTCCCCTTCTTGGGCAAAGTCCTGAAACAAATTTCCCCCTGTGAGCTTAGTCCAAGCTTGGAAGCAAAGATAGTTCTCTGCAACACATTTTTGTTGGAATTAATGAAGGGTAGTAAACTGGCTTTGCAAAAGTAGTTGAATAAGTAGAAATGCTGTTTCCTCTTTTTTTGGTGTAGAAAGTCATGTTTTCAATTTTCTTTTAAATGTTAGTTTTAAGAGTATTTTAGAGGCATTCTGAGCAGCTTTTCAAGTTTTATGCATTTCACTATGTTATTTTACACACACACACACACACAAACTTTATCTCAGGAGCAGTCAGTATATAACATTTAACTTTTAAAAAGTAAACTCCCAATCTCTTTTTATGTATCTTCCTATTTTTTATTTCATCATCAATCTATCACATATTCATGTATCACAGTCCTTACATGGAGTTTACTAAAATGCCAATAATGTTGCTTGTGTCTTTCTCTGTTACACCTGTTCAGTCAGGAAGAAGTTTCCATTTCATCAGCATAGGGAAGCTGATGAGGTAACACAACCTAAAAACAATCTACAGATCTACTAAGAAAATCCAACCAATGCTATATTCAGCAAAGGACAAGAGGGTTCATCTCACCTCTGCAGGAGTCTACCGTATACCATGCAGCAGTGGACAAGTCTACATAGGGACCACCAAACGCAGCATTACCCAAACACGAATTAAGGAACATGAAAGGCACTGCAGGCTACTTCAGCCAGAGAAGTCAGCCATAGCAGAGCACCTGATGGACCAACCTGGACACAGCATATTATTTGAGAACACAGAAATGCTGGACCACTCTAGCATCCACCATGTCAGGCTACACAGAGAAGCCATTGAAATCCACAAGCATGTGGACAATTTCAACAGAAAGGAAGATACCATGAAAATGAACAAAATCTGGCTACCAGTATTAAAAAACTATAAAATTATAACAGTAAATAAAGAACAAAACTCAAACACAGGGGAACCCCAGACAAGAAACAAACAGAAACAGCTAATCAACACCTCTCAACAAACGACCCCCCCCCCCCAGACAGTAACAAGCCACACCTAAAAACTGTCAGGCCATCAAATGCAAATAAAGGTGGCCAACTGAAACATCTAGCTCCAACAGACAAGAGTTCTTTCTCACACCCTGGTATTTACACACACACACACACACACACACACACACACACTTCATTTCCTAGTTTCCAAAAGACCTCACAACCTCTGAGGATGCCTGCCATAGATGCAGGCGAAATGTCAGGAGAGAATGCTTCTGGAACATGGCCATACAGCCTGAAAAACCTACAACAACCCAATTATTCCAGCCATGAAAGCCTTCAACAATACATTTCAACCTTAATCACAGATGACTGGTAATTTTGTAAATATTTAAGTGATTCAAAAACCTCTCTGAATATTCTAACAATTGTCAATACAGACAATAAAGACGGAAGCTACAGAAATGTCAAACGTTGCAACTTTTGTTGAGAGGGGAGATGGATTCTATCACCACTTCTCTTTTGCTTTACTTTCAAGTTCACTGTGTTTCTCAACATCATTGATTTCCCTATACAAAAGTTTGGTGTATGTGGTGTTCCTTAAATGTGCCAATATGCCATTCAAAAGAAAGGAAAAGAGCGTTGTGTTGCTATTATTCTCTGTGGCCAGTTCACCACTAATTTCAGAGTTCCATCCCAAACATTTTTATTGCATTGAGACTTTTCTTCACAGGGAAATTGGTTTCAGGAACAGAGATTCATTTAACAACTTCTACTATGGAGCTGTAAGTATGTTATTAAAATCTCCTACCTCTTGTTATTGGGAGAGAATAAAAGAACAAATTAACTTTTAAGAGTGATTAACTTTCCACTTCTTCATTGGCCTAGGTGTTTCCATTACCTTTCTGCCTATAGCAGATTTTAGGCATTTTTTTACCATTTCAAGTGAATTAAAGTACATGTACAGACTTTGTTCCTAAGTTCACAATTCAGACTCCCCACTACACACCCCTAGTAGGTACCCTAATTCACACACATCCCATTATGTTCATGCATGTTGCTCTTTATAATTGCTTATGCTTATACCTAAGATCTTTTCCTTTTGCAAGGATGGTAATCATGAGGCCTTCCAGATATTGGTGGACTGCACAGCTAATGGTGAAAATGCTGGGAACTGGAAACCAAGAACATTTGAAGGGGTGAATGAGCCCAAATCCTGACCTAAACGAGAGTGTGTTTGCAAATATCTGTGTGAATGAGTCCAAATATGGTTGTGTTTTCAGGACCCCAATGTCTATTTAACTGAATGTAATTGTAAGACAGAAAAAGAACACAAATCCTCTTCCAACAATGAGATTTTGGTTGAAATATTTTATTTTAAACACATGGTATATGCTAATTAACATAAAATGTTGCTTTAGAATAACAAGTGTACTATGTTACAGCATACAATTATAACAAAGTCTGTCCTTTCCCATCCCATCCTCACACATTTCTTTCATTCATACTTGCCATGTACTTGACAAGAATGTCACACCAGAAAGAATAAATTTCCAGAGCATCAAATGATATACATTTTTTGGATATCAATATACATAAAGAGAAATCTAAGAAGCTATTTTAATTGATAGACAAAATATTTTATTCTTTCCATGTGTTCTATGAATTATAATGGGTTTAATGTTACAGTTTAATTACATTCAAGGATGATTTTTCTGTTTTAGATGCATTTATTTTGATTAAGATGTAGCATCCTATTTCTGTGGGAAAGGTGAGATCTAGGGCCCTTCTACACAGCCATATAGATTCCAGATTTATCTGCTTTGAACTTGATTATATGCCAGTGTTGACTCATGTAATCCAGTTCAAAGCAAATAATGTGCTTTGATAATCTGGATGATATGGCCGCATAGAAGTGGCCCTACATGAATTATTTCATCATTATAGTTTATCTCTGTAATTGACAAAGACCTGTGGAATTCATTGTAATAACAAGAACCCGAGTCCAAAATCCAGTCAAATGCTGCAAACCATGCAGACCATCCCTGAGTAAATTAAAATATGTTTCATGATGATACACTGAACACATTTAGAGCAATGGGGTCATCATGTAAGTTCCCTTATTTTTTCAACATCCGATTTACCTGCATCTTTCTCCATCTTGCTCCCCATAGGTATGCATGACTATAACCTACAGCATCCACATCTCCTAGCCAAGCTTGCTGGCTGATATGATAACTGCAGGCCAGCACATTTAGGGGGTATCATGATGGGCAAAGATATCCTGGGGCAAAGTTTTTGCAGAAAAATGACTCTCCAATTTTCAACCTGAGGCATACTACTGATCAGGCTGACATATCCTGTGTTATCAAGAACCTCTCACAATCCCTGAAGCATGGTGGCACATAAATAACACCCCACAAAAGCAATTTCTATTAAGAAAGTGTTGCATGAACCTTCTGAGGTGCACAACCACAGTCTGGGAGCTGCAGTGGGCCCTTAAGGAGGAGTTACCCTTATAGCCCTTGCCATCCAAACTCCCTTAAACCTGCTTTTTAAGGCCCCAAAGTAATACTTTTCTCAGGCTAAAATAGTCCCTGGGTAGTGGTTTTGGCTATAAAAACTTATTTAATTCTTTCCATTCCCAAATAGAAAAAGTAGAAAAGTAATCAAAAGTGACTTTTAGTTGCTTGACACATCTCTTCTGGTTGTTACGTGAGTCACACTGTGAGTTGGAAAGAGCCAAAATGACTCTCAGTGAGTGCCTACCACTGCATCAAACATATGAACTTTTATGTGCCATTTTTTAAAATAAAAAGATCAACACTTGCCAAAAACAGGAGTATGGTCATCAACTATAAGGACTGTAAGAGCATCTTAAGTAAGAAACAGACACATCTATAATTTTATTGCAGGAAACCACAAAGTGCAATTCAAGGATATTCAATTCAATATTTGGAGGCACCAGCTCGCAACTTATCTTGGATACTCAGCAGATGAAGACTGGTTAGTACTTGGATAGGGAGCTGCCATTGAATATCATATAGTGTGTGTTATATTTCAGAGGAAGACAACAACAACCTCTGGTGTAAAAAAAACCCTTAAGCTGATGGATGAGTCCACTTGAGATGACATGAAGGTACACACAGAGAGAACAAGGCACTTTCATGGATACAAAGTCACATATAAAATACATCTACTATTGCAGAGCACTAACGTGGAGGGCGACTCAGAAATAATAAAGTCAGTTCAGTTCAGTTCAGTTCAGAATTTATTTAAAGCATTCCAATGGGAAGCCAACTGTAAAAATGTATACGTTAGACAAAACTGTACAAAAATGTGAAAACCAGGGGAAAGGCACATGGAAATTTTATGCAGATTTTTTGGGGAGGGGGTAAATGTTGCAAAAACATGAGGAGCAAAAATAAACTGCTCTTTGAAAAAATGAGATGGATGGATTTATCCTTCCCTTTTGGAGAAACAGATCAGCCAACAGATCTAATGCTTACTTTATGGGATTCTTTGTTGTGGATTGGTCTAAATTCTTCCACAAATAAATTAATCAGTAACTCATTTGAGATATCATTTTATAGAGTATTTTGGTAAGCGTACTATCAGGTGCGAGCACTCTTGTACCAAATAGGGCTGAAAACAGAATGTCAACTCAACAAGAGGATTTATCATTAGTCCTCCTCATTGTAGATATAATAATTCTCCCAATAGCCAACTGAGAGCAAGCAGTCATTGCCCAAAACTACTAAACTAGACTGTGAGCAACAGTGCAAAAATTCTCCAAATAAATGGTGCCATAAATGCCTATGGAAAGCTAGGCAAGTTGTGGTGCTTGCTCTCCATCTTGTGGTAGTTACAAGAAACACACGTTGAGTATGTTAATACTAGATGTGGATTTGTTTTTGTTTTTTAGAAGGCCCTTTTTAGTCATCCCCTTAGAAGGAAGTTTTTTGCTGTGTAAGGTCCTTGATAGAAGACTCATAAGCCATCTTTCTGATCAAGACAGACAACAGCACAGATATCACGTATTACAACAAACCTCTGCCAGTGCAGTCAAATTTAAAACAAAATTACATAGTGTTAATCCCCATACTTTCAGGTGAGTCTAGTGCATTTACATTATTTTTTGTGACAAACAAACACAAATTGAAATTAAACAAGTGCATGTCCAGAGGAGGGCACCCAAGATGTTGTTTTATTTCATGTCAGGAGCGACTTGAGAAACTGAAAGTTGCTTCTGGTGTGAGAGAATAGGCCATCTGCATAGATGATGCCCAGGGGATGCCCGGATGTTTGATGTTTTACCATCCTTGTGGGAGGCTTCTCTCATGTCCCTGCATGGGGAGCTGGAGCTGACAGAGGGAGCTCAACCTGCTCTCCCTGGATTCAAACCACTGACCTATTGGTTGACACAAGGGTTTAACCCATTGCACCACTGGGGAATCTTGAACTCAACCCTAATAGAAACAAATTAGGGAGATGAGTATATTTAATCTGGAGAAAATTGAAAGGTGATGTGATAGGGTAAAAATAAAGGTTTTCCCCTGACATTAAGTCCAGTCGTGTCCAACTCTGGAGGTTGGTGCTCATCTCAATTCTTAAGCCGAAGAGCCGGCATTGTCCGTAGACACCTCCAAGGTCATGGAGCGCCGTTACCTTCCTGTCGAAGTGGTACCTATTGATCTAGTCACATTTGCATGTTTTCGAACTTCCAGGTTGGCAGAAGCTGGGGCTGACAGCAGAAGCTCATGCCGTTCCCCAAATTCGAACCTGTGACCTTTCAGTCAACAAGTTTAGCAGCTTAGCGGTTTAACCCACTGTGCTACCTAGGGCTCCTGTGATAGACAACTTTAAATAATCATGTAGGAGATGGAGCAAACTTGCTTTCCGCTGCTCCAAAGACTAGGGGTTTCAATTGGCCATTTTGCGTTGATAAAGAAAACAAAAAACTTTGTGTCTCCTTAAAAACTAATAAATGTTTGCACACTTGTACAGGAACTACAGCCCATCAAATGTGTGAAGTACATTCTAGCCTTGCAAAGCCCTTGTCATAATATATTAGTTTGCCCTTTATTTGGTTTAAGATCAACAATTGCTTTATGGACAACAGAGTGGAATGGCTACTCGTCTGGAATGGAGACCATTTGTTGAGAAGGAACATTGCCGTTAACATTTAGGAAAAAGGACTATTATGGTCATATTATGCCCAGGGCCAAAAGTAGAACTAGACAGCAGTCTCTCTACTGTTAGCCAGCTTTCCAATTCTATATGAGTGATGTGATGATAACAATTAAGTGGACCTACATAAAAAATATACATGCAAAAAGCACAAATTCATTTGGTTCTAAAATGATGAGGATTTGGGAGGAATGTGTTGTTTTAATAACATCATGGAGCACAGAAACCTACGCTCTTAAGGGAAACAGCTCTTTCCCACGGTTTAACCTTAGGCAAGAAAGGGATTTGCATCTCCGTAAATTCCCTCTCATATATTAATATGATGTTCCTTAAAAGCTGGCATGGTATGAAATCTTATCCAGCTAAACTAGCATGTGTATGACAGGTTGTTGGGTTTTTGTGTGTGTGTGTGTTATTTATATCACTCTGAATTCCTGGAGTGTACAGAACAGATAGTACTCATGCCTAAAAGCAAAACTATGCAGCCCATGTCTTAATAAGGCTTTGGGATCATTTCATTTCAAGTGATGCTCTTAGCATTCAAGTGTTGCTTGAAAAAAGCCTGTCACCTAAAATAGAGCATGCTACTTTTTAATACAGAGCAATCCCCTTCATTGCCAATGGATGAGCTGGTGCACAAAGCATGGTGTCTACAGCATATAGTTCCATCGGAGGGAATATAAATGCTATAGTCAGGTCTCATGAAAATTTGTTTTTGGGAAGAAGGACATGTTAGTCTGTTGCTGCTACTATCATTCTCAATCTGAATAGGTTTACTGATTGGAAAGACAAACTGGGACACTAAGATCTCAGTGCTCCAAAAACAACTTGAAAAGGCTCGACAGGAAGGAGAAGTCACCATTCTCACATTCAGGACAATGGGATGTATAAGAATGGAGTGAGCCTAGCATGCTTCTTCTCTACCCAATGTTTCTTCCACTTTTTTGTAATGCTTTAATAGGGCTAAAGTTTACATTTGTTACAAATGGAATATTTCTGTTTGTCACCAGAGAGGTACATGGGGCTTCCTGTGTTGATGAGCATCCAGGAAATCCCTTTTCTTCTTTCCTTAGGACCTCTCACAAGAGGGCCCCAACATTCAGAGCAAACCTCAGCAACCACACAATCTATTTTGAAGTGGAAACCACTATGTATGTATGTGTCCTGCAAGCATAAGGCCAACAACAAATAACCCTGATTCAACTTTTAAGACTTTGCAGCAATTGAAGGCTTCTTCAAATGTTTCCATTAAAAAAGACAACTGCGTGTTATCAAATGGATACTTTAAAATATGTTTGTATAAAAATAATCCACTCTCACAAGTAAAAGGCACATATAGTGGACCTTTGGAAATCCCTTTAAAGCAGAATATAGGCACTGCTAAAGCACTTAAAGCACAACCCTATGCATCTTTGCTCAGATTTTAAGGCCTGTTGGTTTTAATGGACTTACTCCCTGATTGGTGCGTATAAGAGTGCAGTCTTAATTATATCTTTGGTATAAGAAAATAGCATATCATTTGGAAATGCAGCCTTTCATCTGCTGTAGACCTTTGGCAGTAGACCAAGAAAGCTGTTCCTTCTTATTGTTTCCTTGAGGAGTCTTCCATGTACAACATGCAAATGTTTCTAACATGTCTTCCTATGATGATTGGGGAAAACCCCAATACTTTTTTGGCTCCTTTCAAGATTTTTGAATCTAAAATGAGAAAACAAACAAACAAGCAAAACAAAAACAGAGTGGGTAAGTGAAACATTGGAGTCAGATGAGCAGTCACAAGAGAGTCTTCTTTCATCTCATGATATTTAACCCAACATTTCACCCAGTTTTCCAACCTTCTCTAATCTGATGCTTTCCAGATCTGATGAACTTTAACTTCCATAATCGTCATATAACATGATGGCAGAGAATCCCTGAAATTGTCCATTGCATCAGGGACACTAGGGGCCGGTTTATGTCACAGGATTATAGTACTATGACTCCACTTTAACTGCTATTGTTTTATCCTCAAGAATCCTAGTCAAAGTACCTCTCCCTAAACTGACAGTCCCAAGATTCAATAGGATGGAAACATGAAAGTTAAAAGCCAATCATAGTGCTATAATTCTAGAGTGTGAATGGGATCTAGATTGTTGAAAGCTGCTCTAGCCAATGCCTGGCAAATTAATTAAGGGAAGGGGCTGTGATTCATAATGCTAACTTGGACTAATAGATTATTTTGTCAAAAATTTATTTTAAAAATTCAAACACTCCCTTCTACCTAATTTTCAGTTAACGGTAGAATTCTAATGACCACACTCTTAGATACTAAAATATAAAAGTCCATACATTTTGTATAATTCCCATGGGCCTAATCTTTATAGTTTGAATGAAAAAATCCAATTTGTTTCCAGCAGTACCAAACCCATAAAGAAAAAATGTAGACAATTCCCAAGACTACTAAAGTATGAATCACTGCTATAACATGCCAAAATAATCACCAGGTCACAAGATATAAAAATCAATACTTCTAAATTACAAGGACTACAAAGTACATGATGGCGGGGGGGTGAAAGAGGGGGGGGATCTCTTCAGCCCAATGTTTCAGCAGGATAATAGAAATTATGTCCAAATAAGAAATAATCTAACTATAGTCATGTTCAGACATTTCTTATTATGCGTCTAGCAGGAGTAGATAAATACCTTAAAGACTCCTTTAGACAATTGCAGTTGGTGTCTACAACGTTGAAGTACAATTGCTCAGGCATTAAGTCCTATCATCCCCAGATATCCAGTGAACATCTAGGGATACTGTCTAATGGCCCTTCTAGACAGATCCTATATCCCAGAACCTGATCCCAGGTTTTCTGCTTTAAACTGGATTATGAGTCCACACTGCCAGATAATCTGGGATAAACAGAAAACCTCGGATCAGATCCTATCTGGAAGGGCCCTAAGTTAGTACAGAATGCATTCCCACACATCTGGAGGGCATCAAGTTGGAAAAGGCTGAAAGGAAATCCCCCTTATAACATACCACATACAGTGGGCCCTTGATACCTGCTGTTGTTTAATTCCAGGAACTCCTATGGATACCAAACTCTATAGCTGTAGTAAAATGATGCCCCTTATAAAAATGACAAAATCAAAGTTTACTTTTTGGATTTCTTTTTCTTCTTTCTTTCTTTCTTTCTTTTAAAAAAACCGTTTCAAAACATGAACGGCTCAATCCCTGGAGGCAGAATCTGTGGATACACTTCTGCCTCCTATCAAAAATGTTCTGATGAAACCCTAGAACTAGGCTTATCTGTATACTCATCCCAAATGTATCTGAGGGGGTCTGCATGCTTTTAGTTCTATGATCTGAAAACATTGGCTTATACGTCTAAACAGACAAGTTCATACTCAGTATAGCCACACTATACAGCAATAGTAGTCTGATACTATTTTAACTGCCATAACTCTGTCTTATGGTATCCTGGGATATGTAGTTTGGTACTTGGAATTCTCTGGTAGAGAGCCCTCATATTCCAGTTCTCGCAAGAGTTCCAAAAGTGAAAGAGTTCTTTTTTCCAACTTTGTAGCAAAAGGAGCCAGCGGGATACCCCCTTCTACTTTGATGCCATACAACTGGTTTTATATATGAGTAGATGTTTGCCATCAAAGGAGAGACCTAGATATTTTCTTCTGCAATGAATTAGGAAGCACATAGGCTGGTATAACAGCAAGTTACACTAGTCAATGCAATCCGCGGGGATCCAGGCAATCTTTTACGGTTCCAGATGGTTCATAAAGAACTTTATTAGCTTTGCCAAAATATGTAGCCATGAATTGTGACATATGTCATTGGGGCCCCACACCTCAGACACTTCTGAGACACTCCTTCTTGCTCCTGATATTAGAATGCTTCCAAATCATGTTTCAGGCCAAGAAAAAGAAGCCCACCTGCATTTAAAAATTTAAAAAAACCTCAATATATTACCTGGGTTACAGCAATACATGAAGAATGCTAACCCGGCAGCAACGCTGAAGCAAGCGATAAAAAATGTAGGGCCTGGAGAAGAAAGGATAAATCAGTTATTTATTACAACAGAAGAGAGAGAATAACACTGCATATTCAAATTAATGAATCACTGACTGCAACCCTTGTTACCATGCCTGACTACACTGATTCAAATGTAGCTCCAATAACTATATTTGTTTTGTGCTTCATGTACTGTGATATATGATTACTATTTCACAGAGCAATTATTTTGCATTACAATTATGGACCGTGAATGCCTTTATTTCTTGCAAACTGCAAGGGGAAAATCTATTCCAAGAAAAAAATAGAAAAAGGTATATCAAATAAATCTGTCTTGTTAGTAAGTTACTTGTCTGACTATAACTTTATGAAGATAACCACATGATGCCTCTAGAAACCCAATGTGCATATAAAAGGGGCTTCTCTTTAGCTTCTGAACTACTGACTTCCTTTTTCTCCTGCTAGCTTAGACATGGTTAAAGAAAAGCTCAATGAGTCTTTCTGGGCAGTTTTCATAAAGCATCCATATTATAGCCTTCATATAAATGATGCTCAACTGCAGGGATGAGACATGTGTGCAAGGAAGTGCAGTTCAATGCCATCTAGAGGACTGCATGTTTTCCTCTGTTTTCTAGTAATCATGTGTACCGAAATCACTAGATATTTGGATGTACATTCTCACATCTTTGCTTAATTCATTATTGTATGAAATAAAAAAAACTCAAACATTTTCTCCCCAGTGATTACTTTTTTCATTTTTCTGAATATTTTGTGGGAAATTTGCATGCACACACACACAGGCCCATTGACACACCACTACTATAAAATTTGCATTGTAAAAAAAAGCCTTATTTTTTATACTCAAAATGGATTTTGTACAAAGAAAATAGCAAAGCAATGCAATTTCTGCACAAGATGAAGTTTGTCGATAAGAACATTTCTTTTTATCCCTAGTGTAACAATCTTGTGATATGGGAAAACAGAAATAGGACAGGGGAGAAATGATGGATATCAAATTAAAGCACTTTATAATAATACCTTGAGGTTTCTTAGAATGGGAAGCAAGTGTACAGCTTTCCGGAGATCATAACCTCAGCAAGCACCTGTATTTACATGATATACCATAAATGAGAAGTGTGGGTCTTTTGGTTGCCTTTGGCTTTCCTGCTTGAAAGATACACAAGAGCAGGGGTGGGCAATTACTGGCCCTCCAGGTGTTTTGGACTTCAACTCCCAGAAATCCTAGCCAGTTTACCAGCTCTTAGGATTTCTGGGAGTTGAAGTCCAAAACACCTGGAGGGCCAGTAATTGCCCACCTCTGCACAAGAGGCTCCAAATGCAAGCAAAATGGAAGGGAGGGGAGAAGAGGCTCTGCTGGGTAGATCAGGAACATTAAGTTTTAATTGTAGTCCCATTCTAAGCTTATCTCCTGTTCAGTTTTTAAAATCCAGAAGCTCTCCAAACATTCCCAGTATCAAACATAACTAGTATGGAAAATTTGATATACAGTAAATGTGGCATTGTCCCATGTGAGAACTCCAATAAAATCTATTTATATAAATGGTGGCACATGCGAGCACAGATCTGGCTTACTTATTATGCCAACCAGATTCGATATGGTTGTTTTAAACAGAGGATTTTAACATCAAGATAAGTGTTTTAATGTTTTTGTATGTGTATAGTCTAGTATGTTTTGGCAGTGAATATTTGCCGTTTGTTGTGCTCCACCCTGAGTCCCCTTTGGGGTGAGAAGGGTGGAATATAAATGCTCAAAATAAATAATAATGAATTCTAAACCTTGAATTTGGAGTTCCATTATTGTTAGGAATTTGGTGAGCAGGAGCTCACTGCCTTGGGACATTCTACTTAACAAATATCAGGTTTTTTGTTTTTTTCATGTCAGGAGTGACTTGAGAAACTGCAAGTTGCTTCTGGTGTGCCGTCTGCTAGGACGTTACCCAGGGGATCTTTTACCATCCTATGGGAGGTTTATCTCATGTCCCCACATGAGAAGCTGGAGCTGACAGATGGGAGTTTATTTTATTTATTTATTTATTTATTTATTTATTTACTGTATTTGTATACCGCCTTTCTCAGCCTTTTGGCGACTCAAAAGTTCTACTGGCACAAGGGTTTAACCCATTGAACCACTGGGGCTCCTATCAAGCTTCAGTGAAAAAACAATATTGTATATATTCATGTATAAGTCTAGAAATTGTAATCAGAAAATCAACCCCACCCCTCCCAATTTGGGATAACTTCTCTATGAGTCTGTGTAAGTAATATACCTTAACTGTTATCAAAAAAGGAACTTCTCTTAGTAGACTGCCAGAAGGCAAAACCTCAGTCTATCACAGGAAAAACTAAAATAATTTAAGCTTTTATTTATTGATTATTTATTCATGGTATTTGGATCCTGCTTTGTCTCTCTCAATGAGACTCAAAGCAGCTGAAGTTTCTATTTCCTCTACTGCTTTGCCACTTCCAACCTTTTTGAATGCTGGGGTAGTAGATGGCTGCCCCACCCCCGAGGCAGTGCTGGCACTTTCTCCGCTTAATGGAATGATCAATGGGTCATATCAAAATCCTTAATTTGGGCCCTAAAAGCTGCTTTTGACTTTTACATGAGATAACATTATAGTCAAGCATATCAGGTACTTGTACAACACTTGGTTGTTTCAGTGCTGCTTGCATGGACAGATTATATAGATTATCTAACTCCTAGAAAAATTTAGATTTTATTACATCTGGCAATTAGTTCAAACAATCCATAAATTACATTTCTATAACTTTTAAAATAATCAAAGTACATTAAAATTGATTTCATGGAAACAAATGATAACTAGTACATGCATTCTACTCCTTGTTTGTTAACCATACGAGCCAACAGTGATGTAACCAACAAAATATGATACATATTATTTACCCCTGTCATTTAGAACATATTGCTCCTTCTCAGAGTTTATCCCTGTGGAATCTGAGGTTTCTAGAAACAAAAGCAACACACCAACAAGTTAGTATTGTATTCAGGCAGACACACTTCTGAAGCAAATCATGCAAAGTAGAAGGAAAGACATCACAAATTTTCAAAACACGATCACAATAAGACATAACATGACTACCAATCATTCCCAGACATTATGCCAGTACTCAAATAAGAAAGAGAAGTAAGGAGGAATCACAAAAGTATATAGACTTCCTGGGATGGAGAAAGAAATGCTACCCTCCACTGAAGCAACAGATCTGTGAAGGTGAAATATTCATAGGGCCAAAACTACTGACTTTGTGAAGCTTCATGTACCAAAATGATACTGCAGGGAATTTGGAAGAAATGTGCTTTCACTTCAGGCCAGGCCTAAAGTCTATTTAATTATCTGTTCTGAAAGATACAGATGTTGCCATTGCATTAAAAAGAATGATTGCCTTCCTAGAGCTTCTGATTTTTCTTCTTCATGTTTATAGCCAATTTGCAGCTTAGGGCATTTTCCATTGACCTTTTTGTGTGTCGTTGTACCTGCAGTCCCATCTGTATGCATCTACCAGCAGAAGTGCTGCATCCCACTGAAGTCACATGCAAGCAAGCTATGCTCATTTCTGAACATTGAGCGAAATGGATCCTAAAACAACCCTCCATTCCACATCTTTAAATAAACTTTTTATCTGTTACTAGAAGTAGTAGAGAATGAGATTGCATAGCGTGACAAAGATTAACTCAGGTACCATAAAAGAAAGGCCTGTTTTTCTTCCACTCTCAAACACAATGCAAAATGTACAGACCTTAAACATCTGTACTCTGAGACAATTATTTTATTATTATTATTTACATAATTTATATTCTGCCCTTCTCACCCCACAGGGGACTCAGGGCGGATCACAATGCACATATACAGGCAAACATTCAACGCCATAGGCATACAACATATATAGAAATAGAGGCAATTCAACATTCCAGCTTCTGGCCATCAGGGGGAGCTGGCGCATTCCTTCATTCTTTTTTGTATACTGCCTGGAGATTATATGGCCTCGTATAGAGATTATATGGCCTTAGTTACTGAAAAGGACATTCAAGTGCTAGTTACTGAAAAGGACATTCAAGTGCCACCTCGGAGTTGGTTGAGGTGCACGAGGTACTGGTTGTGGGGGGTCGGGAGCAGGTCAGGGTTTTGCCCTTCCTTCTGCTCGAAATCCCCATGTACAACTGGTGGGCCACTGTGTGATACAGAATGCTGGACTAGATGGGCTGAGGTCCGATTCAGCATGGCTCTTCTTATGTTCTTATGTTCTTAAATCAGTTAAATTTAGCCTCCCCACAAAGTGGTACCTAAATTTCCTACTTGACAGGTGTAACTGTCTTTCGGGTTACAAAGGTCGACAATGAGCTACACAATTGGTCAAGAGCTCACCCTGACCTGGGCAGGCCTCGAACTCATGACCTTCTGGTCAGTAGAGATCTTATGCAGCTGACTCACAGCCAGCTGCACCACAATGCACAACACATGCTGAAGATATAAATGACTGCGTTTGAAAACATTTTGTGCATTTCTCAAAAGCCAGGTAGTTCCCCTTCAGAAAGTACTCTTGAATTTTAACATCACATTTTCTCCATTTTTGCCATGCAGGATTTGAGTACCATATTTGTAAACCTGGGTTTTGAAATGCAATGAAGGAGAAAATCAGTTGGGAGACAGAAAAAGAGAGAGGGTTGCATCTGATGAAGTAGACAAGTCTATGAAAGCTCATGCTACCAATTTCTTTCTCTTAGTCTTAAAGGTGTTATAAGACCCCTTTGAATACTAGCAAGGAAGGGGTTAAGCACAGCCAACCCTCCTGTCTCTTCTCACCTGCAATTTACCCTTGAAACCCATCTGTCTTCAGGAACTTGAGACTTCAATAGAACTAGCTGCCCAAAACTATGTTGGCATAACTGCGGAAAAACTGAAACATACACCCACATGTGGCGGAAATGCAAAAAAAATACAAAAGTTCCATGAAATAATCAAGAAGGAAATGGAGGCGCTATTAGGGATAAATATAGAATGGAACAAGACTCATATTTTTCACTCAGAAAATGAAAGGTAACGGGGAATTTAAAGAATGGGAGGAAATAATAAAACACATGATGGACACAATCAAAGCCTCAGTCGCCCTAGCCTGGAAAGACCACATGAAATGAGATATACAAACTTGGTATAAATATATAGCTGACTACCTACTCCAAGATTATATTAGTGAAAGGAAAAGTTACTATAGGATGGGCCAAATCAGAAGGACATGGGAGCCAAAATGGAAGGGTCTCATTTCCGGAATAAAGGAATAGAGTTAAATAAGACTATCCTCATGATTGAGCAATTGTAATAAGCATAGCAAAAGTAGTAAACTGTTCCTGGGAGGGGGGAGGGGAGAAAGGAATGGGTGGTGGTGGGATTGGGGGAAACACTGGTATTTTGACTGAATTTTTTGAAGATTGTATGTTTCTATGTATGATACAATAAAAAATAAAACTAGCTGCTTAGGTAACAAGTGCTGTCATCCCTCCACATTTGTAGTTTTTAGTTTTGCAGATTTGATCATTCATAGATTTAAGAAAAACTATTATCCCTAAGAAACTTAGAGCCCTCCAATACAACTCTACTTCCTCTAGTCATACTTCCTCTAGAGAGTTCTAGAGTTAACACCTCTCTAAGAGTCTCTAGGTCAGTGGTTCTCAACCTGTGGGTCCCCAGGTGTTTTGGCCTACAACTCCCAGAAATTCCAGTCAGTTTACCAGCTGTTACGATTTCTGGGAGTTGAAGGATAACAAAACATCTAGGGGGCTCAACCTGTGGGTCCCCAGGGTTTTGCCTACAACTCCCAGAACTACCAAAACATCACTCTAGGCACTCCTCCAGTGTGATTCTATAGTCATTTCAGTAGAAGCTGATGGCAGAATTTGCTGGAAGACCAAGACATTCCTAGAGAGGTGTACTCTCAGGTTAAAAAAAGTCTTTATTCATGGTTTTTCATTTTCTTGGGAGACCTGTGTTCCTAACCCTAACAAATATTTGCCCCAGCATGCAGTCAGTGCAAGGTATGTATAACACAAACAATCAAAAGCTATATAGCAGTTACGTAGCACAAACAACCAAAACCAAAAGCTTCGAGCTCATACTGAGAAAGGAGCTCCTTTAAGCTCCAGGTATCTGGAGCTGACTGATCCTTTTGCCTTGATATTGAATCATGCTGAGCCACAACTATAGATGCAATTTGTTAATCTGTGTGTTCTCATAAAGGCTGAAGAACAGAGGCTTTCTGCTACTACTCAGTTATGGGAGTCTGGTGGGAAATTAAAGTTGTGGAAAGTGTGCAGGCAGGGTTTTGAAATCACATATGCTTGTACTTCAATCTTCCTGCAACATGTGAAGTTGCACAAAAGCCATCACAGAATACATTCGTCAACTGTGATCTTCCATTAACAAACTGGGTTAATGATACATTGATTCAAAGATTCAAATTAGCTGATACATCAATTCCATGGTAAATTCAACTGGGGCCTCTGTACTATACACATGGCCAACTCTTGTACTAAGCTTTCCTATGAGAGAAGGAAATATATTAAAAGAAAGCAATCAGATATTTTATTACCACTAGTGTCAAAGCTGATGGCTAATTTGTCTGAATAGTATTGCAGTTGGAGCCAATTCTATACATTTTTGCTCAGTTTCATTAAATTCAATTGAACTGTCTCCTAGGTAAGTGGATATAGTGCATTCTTTTGCATATTGACTTGTAAGCACTTCAATGGAGCTTACTTCTAAGCAAATATCTACAAGGTTGCAGATCCTAGAGTACCACCAATTCCATAAACTGGAGGATAGTGCCTACCTTGTGCTCCTCTAGATATTGTTGGACTGTAAGACCCAGCAGTTCTTACCGGCATAGGTAAGGAACCCTTTGGTTTGCAATTCTACAACGTCTTAAGGACTACATGATTCCCAAACTACTATTAATAAAGAAGAGACCAGTATCAAGTATGATAGTCAAGACCTCCAGCAGTAAAATTTCAAAATTTCTTTCTGACTTTAAGAAAGCTTGTTTACTACAACAACTTCCGCAATACTTTACTGTAGCCATGCTGACTAGGAGTTCATAGGAAGTGTTGGCTAAAAATTCAAAGGGAAGTAGCAAAGTTTATTAATTTCTACTCAGGAAGACCTCTTCACACATTATATTTTTTAGATATACACCTAAGAGTTTTTCTGCTTGAAGGCTACATCTCAAAATGTAAACCCATAAATGGAACAATTGGATGTTTGGAAGCACACATATCAAGGATAAGAGATCCATTACTTACTGCAACTTCCTTAAACAACCCTTAGCTAAAGAAACCTGGATCTGCCACCATATAATGAGTAAATTCAACCTCAATTCACTAGGGAAGCCTGTTTTTCTCATACACACTCTCACTGTCTGCCTCACTGTTGCTGTTAATTTTAATTTCTCTAAGAAAGGATAGAGTGTTACTGAAACAAGATCCTAAACACATTGGGCAGAATATTATTATTAAAAGCTATTACTAAACACATTCAGCAGAATTCAGTGAAAGAGAAACAATGGGGGAAATCATTTTTGAAAGCTACAACTCCAAAAGGGATTCTGGGAGAGGTAGTCTTAAAAAAAAGACTCTTTCCCAAATGCTGCAGGATGAATCCTCTAAGAATTTTGACATCCTGCATATCATAATCCCCCTTACCTATGGTACATCTACACTAGAGAATTAATACATTTTGGCATTGCTTTAACTGTTATGTTTTAAGGATATGGAATCCTGGGTTTTGTAGTTTGGTGAGGCACCAGCAGTCCTTGATAGTGAAGACTAAAGACCTTGTAAAATTATAACTCCCATGATTTCATAATATTGAACCAAGGGAGTTAAAATGGTGTCAAACTGCATTAATTCTACAATGTAGATGTGCCCACAATTTCCTAGACAGTACTACCTACTTCAACTTAGCACCTACAAAAGAGTGGAAATTGGGAAATAATAACTTTATCTATTTGCTCTTCCAGGAGTTCAGAAGGGTGACTTCATGTTGCTGCCTTTGATGATGTTTCAGCTAAAATGATATGCTAGGAACCAAATGTATTTGATTTTAGTTTTACTTTGAGGCAACAGTCACTGGCACAGAAGTTCCCCAATTCTTTCCCTTCTCTCCCTCCCTTTACCCTCTTTTAATGTTGTGTCATTTGTGTGCTCTTCAAATCAAATCAACAGAATTGGAATAATGTATACATTGAGACTAATACACTGCCAGAACCATTTTAATACTCACCACAGGGGTGCTTTATGAAGTGGAATAATGTAGAAAGAATACTCCATCACATTATTTACTCCATCTTTTACTCATCTTTGCTACCTGCAGTGTGTTTATTAGAATAATACTACATTGAAATTAAAGAAGATTTTCCTTTCTATGCTGGGAAATAACATACTGTGAAAGGTAAAGCCTGACGAATACTAATGTTCCTTCTTTCAGATACAGCTCCACAATTGCAGAAGCTGCAAACCCTATGCCTTCCTTGCCTTTAATTGTGTTCAAGGCTAACTACGTAGAGACCCTACTGCCACAATGATATGAAAGCAGCTTGTGAACTCTCATTAGGCAGGAACACAATTGCCCACCACAATCCAAAACTTTGCTCAAAGCTGTCTAGAGAAGGGTGGAATCAATTCACCGGCAAAATCAGAGATGACTATGTGCTGCCACTCCCTACATATCCCCATTAGGTATGGTCATATGTTTTGTGCATTTCATCTATACTGGAACATTTCCCCTAGACCTCCATTAGATAAATGAAAATGGCATTTCTTTCAGCCTTAGATGACATATTAGTTACATTTTTTTGTTTATTCGTTCATTCACTTCCGACTCTTTGTGACCTCAAGGACCAGCCCATGCCAGAGCTCCCTGTCTGCTGCTGCCATGCCCAGCTCCTTCAAGGTAAAACCAGTCACTTCAAGGATAACATCCATCCGTCTTGCCTTTGGTCGGCCCCTCTTCCTTCCGTCCATTTCCCCCAGCATCATTGCCTTCTCTAAGCTTTCCCATATTCTCATGATGTGGCCAAAGTACTTCGTCTTTGCCTCTAATATCCTTTCCTCCAGTGAGCAGTTGGGCTTTATTTCCTGAAGTATGGACTGGTTGGATCTTCTTGCAGTCCAAGGAACTCTCAGAATTTTCCTCCAATCCCACAGTTCAAAAGTGCCTATCTTCCTTCACTCAGCCTTCCTTATGGTTCAGCTCTCTGATCCATAGGTGACTACGGGGAATGCCATTGCTTTAATTACGTGGATCCTCGCTGCCAGTGTGATGTCTCTACTCGTCACTATTTTATCGAGATTGATCACTGCTCTCCTCCCAAGAAGTAATTGTCTTCTGATTTCCTGGCTGCACTCTGCATCTGCAGTAATTTTTGCGCCTAGAAATATAAAGTCTGTCACTGCCTCCATGTTTTTCCCCTTGTTTGCTAGTTATCAACTGTTTGCCATAATCTTTGTTTTTTTATGTTTAACTGAAAAACACAGCTTTTGGACTTCCTTCTTTCACCTTGGCTCCTCAGCTCCTCAGCTCCTCACTTTTTAGCCATCAAAGTGGTATCATCTGCATATCTAATTACACTGCTTACTACTATATCCTAGCAATTGGCTATACAGGAGTTACACACAGCAACTGGATAGTACAAATCGGTTTCATTTGGATGTAAGCTTAAATCCTTGGGGCTTTAAGTGTCCCACTGACACAGACTAATCTGGTGAAGACATGGGGGATAAATTCCCTCCCATGGGCTGTACTGGCTGGCCCCTTCTCTGCTCTTAAGCTGGCAGGTAAATACCTTTCTATTTAAACAGGAATTTGATGATTAATTGCTTTTACAGAAGGATCTTAATATGGAAGAGAGGCTGTATTTCCTTCCACTGTTATTAAATAATTTTTAATTTCAAAATTCAAGATATTTTATGAGCTACCTTGTTCGATTGCTTTATCTTGTTTCAGCCTTTGTTGTAAGCAGATGCTGAGAGAATGGCAAGATGAACTGATAGATACCATAGATTGATGGGTAGGTTGGTGAGCAGTCAGGCAGGCAGGCAGTTATATTAAATATGGACAAAGTATGGCTTTGGAACTGATGCAGGGCCCTTTCCCACAACCATAACCACTTCTTCAGATTTCCCCAAAAACATTAAGCAGTTTGGAAATGTGAGTTATGTATTTAAAGATGACTGCAGGACTAGTTGCAGCTGGAAATCAAATGGCAATAATAAACTTTTCACATAAACATATGTGAAAGAACACTACATTTGTCTTTGTAAGAAATATTAAAAGTGACAGAACTCTGAATCATGAAAATACATGATATCCTTCCTCATAGAAAGGAAATTAGCTGCAGTACTTGTCTCTGTAATCATTTTAGAGAACATATAGATTCTAAATAGTCTCTGATATTGATTCTGTTGAAGACAGGCAGCACGAACTCAAAGAACAAGGAACACTAAAAGACAGGCATATCTTAGTCCCAAAACCATCTTTTGTTACTCATAAAATGAGACTAAATATTCGTTTTAAAACCAATAGCTGCAAGATTTCAATAGCACCCTATTGGTGTGCAAATACAGCTGCAACAGATACCAATAAACATTGGGTTGTCAGATTACTCTTTGGGTGTTTCCAAGAAAGAGGACATAGGAAGTTTCACTTAGTTCCTAAAAGGAGGCAAGTCACAACATAGGAAGAGTCTGTTCTCTAACAGAATTATAGGAAAAAGCTGCCAACACTCCAACTTACTTAGAATTTTCCTGCTTGGCAAGTTATCATACAGTTGTTCAGCATTGATCTGCAAAGCACGGTAGAATTCTTGACATGGCTTGTCACCTTTCTTCTGCAAGTGGGCTATAAGGTTTGACAGCCGGCTGTGAAGGGAAGCTTTGGGACTTCGGAACTACAGAAGAGAAAGGCTCTGATTAGGGAGAATGAAAGGGAAGACGTTCACTGTGGCAAGCATGACATTAAGGCAAGTTTTGTCTCATTTCTATGGCATGCAAACTTTGTAGCTTGTTTAAAGTTAACTTTGTCGTTTGTTTATATGTCTGTACAACATGACAGGAAGTTGTTGCCAAAGGAAAATAAAAAAGAGATTTCCCAATGCCTAATAGGCATCCGTATACAAACTAGAAAAAACAAGCAGCAGTGTTCAGTGCTTAAAAGCATGGATTCATAAATTACATACAGTATGATCCCCATATCCATGGAATCAATACCCACATTTTCACTTTATTGTTGTTGGTATTAACTGCCATCCAGTTGACTTTGACTCATGGTGACCCTACGAATAAGAGACATGGATGTCTCCCTATCATTAGGCCTTGCAAACCCAGGTCCATGGCTTCCTTGATTAAGAACATAAGAACATAAGAACATAAGAAGAGCCATGCTGAATCGGACCTCAGCCCATCTAGTCCAGCATTCTGTATCACACAGTGGCCCCCAGTTGTACACGGGGATCTCGAGCAGAAGGGAGGGCAAAACCCTAACCTGCTCCCGACCCCCCACAACCAGTACCCAGGGAAATCCTGCCTACCTCAACCAACTCGAGGTGGCACTTGAATGTCCTTTTCAGTAACTACCGATACACTTGGTATCCATGAATCTGTCTAATCCTGCCTTGAAGTTGTTCAGGCTGACAGCTGTCACAAGCTGTATATTAATCTGTAATCTTTTCCTTCTGCTTTCTACCTTAGTAAGATGACAATCAATAGAAATAAGGAAGACTGTACTACTGAGCATTATTGGGTTGCCTTCGACAATACACTGACCATTATTGTTTTAGTCATATCTTCTCCTAAAAGAACATGTTCTCTCTAGGTATTTTGTACGTCCTCCAGCAGAAATCAGCCAGATGTTGACAACTGAATGATATAGAAATGCTGGAGAAGTTTTCTTTCTGGATGTTGTCTACGTCATTCAGTGTAATTCTTTGATATGCTTCCACTGGAAATGTGGTTTCACATTTCCATGGTAATTCCAGGAGATCTCTCCCATGGCTATGATGATCATAGTGTGTGTGTATGCGTATTCAGGCTTTCAATTCAGTGCTCTAGGGAAGGGAAAGATGTGGTCCAGATGTTGCCAGAATACAAATCCCATTAATTCTAGAACATGACACCGTGGATATATGATTTTCTCACTTCCAGACCCAGCATACCATAGAGTTACATTTGAGAGGTATCTCACAAAATTCATACAGAAACCATGCCCCCCAAGGCATTAGTAAGTGAAACCATGGATAAGAGTTCCATGTTACAAGGTCTTACTCTAAACACTTCATTCTTTTAACTACCTTTTCAGCTTCCTTATTGGAGAGAATTTGAGGGTAAACTCTGTTTAGCTGAAGGATGATTTTGTCAACCAGGTGTTCACTCAGTCTGTTGTTGCTTGTTAGAAAAAATGTGTCTTGCTGTAAACGATCACAGTACGTCTGATCTACAAGAACAAAGCAACATTTTTTTAAAAACTAGGTTAACACAAAGCACGGCTCATAGTAAATACTAAATAATTCAATTTCAATAATGAATGATTCACACTCAGCTGTGATAATGACATAATTCAGACATAACATGACAAAAACTTATATGAAGGTACCCTTACTATGGTTGACACTCATGAAATATGTAATATATAATCATTCAGAAATGAACACATATGAAAATTCATACAACGAATGCCATATGGTCATAATACCATGTAAACACTGCCACTTCCCTTTAAAGCAGATTTCTAATTGAACCTAAAAGTCCCGGGTCATCATCTGACATTCTTAACTCTTTTACAGTAGACATCATCTTCACACTGAGAAGATGCAAAGTAGTATCTTAAATTTGAAGGCTGGCAGCAGATCTAAAATGGCTCAATGTTTTTAATAATGTATTACACTAAGTGTCTCATAAACTGTGAGCAGGCTTTATCTATTAATTTCAGAGCAGGAGTCTGACAGAGCTTGACCTTTCCTAAGCCTGAGATGAAAATCATAGATAGGAATCATACAGTCTCTGGGCCACACAAGGCCTTAAGCAAAACAAATTCACAAAAATACTAATTCCCTCATCTTCCCCTTCTTTTTCTCTCTCTTCCTCCAGACAAAAGATTGAGTTTTTATCTGAAATAAAGTGTGCCCCACCCATACCCTATTTCAGCAAAACAAAACAAAACATATTTTAGAAAATTGAAATGGCTTCCACTGTGATTTGTGGAGAAATGGAGCCCCTCACACTTGCATGTATATACACGCCACTTTAGGCAGAAACAGATGGGGAGGGGTACAACAGCTTGTTCTCTTGATTCTCCCCAACCCTTAAAGGTTGAAACTACATGGGCTATGCAACTTGTGCTCTTAGTTTTTGTCTAAACTGGATAACGTGGTGGAATATCTTATTCCATCAGCAATATTAAGGTAAAACTTGGCTACCAGTCTAGTTTTGGTGCAAGGAATAAGGGGGTACAGCATCATCTTGTCTTTTGCCTCAGGCAGAAAAATGTCTTGGGCAGTCCTGCATACCTTAAAGACCTCAAGCTATTCCCTTTTCCTGGTCAGATACAACACAGACTAAGTTACCATGCCCTAAGAGATTACAAAACAATTAATAAAGTCTAAATAAAGCAAATATGCTTCTTAGGGCCTAATTCTTGTTCTCAAAATAGAAGCGATGGAGGTGGTGAAGATCATAGGGGTGGGAAAGAATTAAAATGTTGCTTCATCCCTTCCTGCCACCTGCCTGATGTTTAAATAAGAAAAAAATGTACACGACTGCTTCAACCCACAGCCTAGAACAGGGCTTCAAGCCCACAGTTTTGGACTTCAACTCCCAGAAAACATACCAGCTGATAGGATTTCTGAGTTTAGAAGAAGACATGCTATGCGAGTTTAGAAGAAGACTCATTTAAAAAAAAGAACAAAAATCAAAAATAGAATTCATGGACTACATTTAGTTGTTACTCCCAACTAGAGTAGACGCATTGATAAGTGAGACTTGTAAATGCAACACTTAGCTAAGTGCAGGTGATCTAAACCCTTACAGTATTTTATTTGAAACACAGAGATATAGGATGGGAGGCAGCTGACTTGACAACATTGCATGTGAAAGGGGTTTCTTCCAACTCTGTGATTCCAGAAAGGAATGAATTGTCTACAGATAAGTCTAGATAGAACTAATAAAGATAATATTAATTTAATAGATTAAAATATGAAATATTTAACAAGTTAAAAAGGTACACGGATAGTTGAAATTTCTCTTTAAAGGTTTTAGAAGAAATGGATAGTATTCTTTAGCTCTAGAATGTCACTATTGGTAATAACTGGGTCCCTAAGGGGAAGAAAGGAGATCACAACTAGGGTGCCACAACACAGAAAGCTCTCTTCCACATCCCATCAATAGACCTCAAACCTTGGGCAGGAAAACATAGGAAATGCCTCCTTCAAGTACCACCAGCCCCATGCCGTTTAGGGCTTTAAATTTTATCATCAGCATCTTGAACTTGGACCAAATATGTACTGCTGCTAGTGTAATTCTTTTTAAATCAATCTTATATGGTTTTCTATATGGTGTTCTGTTGAATTTCATACTAGCTGCAGCTTCCAAGACATCTACAAGGACAATTCTATGAAGAATGCATTACAGTAATCTAATTGGGAAGTTTTTTTGTTTTGTGTCAAAAGCATTGCATACATAAGTATAAAACCGATAAAATAGAGGAAGCACCAGTGGCTAAATAATTTTCGACCAAAAATAGGTGACAGTGACCGCATTGTCTGTAGCTTTAAACAATTCTTCCTCTGTGCATGAGGCAAGGCATTGTGGGCAGACATACAGATGCAGAGTTGTTTGTTCTGCTCCACAGTTGCACAAGGTGGAGGATTGGTAAGTTGATGGTCACTGACTAGTATAGGCATCCCCAAACTGTGGTCCACCCATGTTTGAGCCTCTATCTCCTAGAATCCCTGACCACTGAACAAGCTAGTTAGGGTTTCTGGGAATTGGAGACCAAAACAGCTGGAGGGTCACAATTTGAGGATGCCTGGACTAGTATGATGAAATTCTCGCTGTTCTGTTAGATTTTAGGACATGAAGCAATATTAAGTAATATTACGTACATGCATTGTGAATGAAGCACATTCTGGAATATGGCAATACAGGATGGAAATCTCACAGAAACCCAGTTATTCTGGCCATGAAAGGCTTCAACAACAGGATTGCAATTGTTCTGCGCTAGACTTGTTCTATAACTACATGTCAGGTGTAAGTGTAAATTTCTTTCTAAATTATAAGTCTCTTTCCTCTGCTGCTTTTTCTTACAGTTCAACCTTGACTAGAAGTTGTTTTCAACCTTGACTAGAAATTCTCAGGGTTGTTTTACAACAAAGATGTTTAACATTTCACCCTCTTTACAGTAACAATAAAGCATCCAGCACAGACTCAGCCCCTCTGCAAAAAAATTCAGAGGAACAGCTGATGGGACTCTACCCTTCTGGAATTTCCCAATAATATATTTAAATATCTTTGACATAAGCTACATGTTAATAGCATGTCCTTGCATAAAAGTCACTTCTAAGAAGTCACACATATTATATGACAGAGCACAAGTCAGATTCATGTAACTTCTCTAGATGAGTGGCAGTTATTGAGACTCTTCTTTTAGATAGTAAATCCCTCACGACATATTCCAGAGTTCTTTTGAAGTTCTCAGTAGTTTGCAGACTTTGTATATGAATGTGCTATTTATACACATGGGTCAAAGCATTCTTGGATGTGTGGAACTTAATGGAGGATAAAGTTATCAATGCTTACAAGCCACCGTGGCTGTATGATATTAACAGGGACAGAGAAAGCAAGACACTGAATATCAACTGCAGAGAAATAAGGGCAGGAAGATCTTCCCAAGTCAAACCTGTTAATTTTTAATTGGCTACCACACAAATAAAATGTTGTGCCAAGTGCCTTTGGTTTAACCCCGGGATCCTAAAACTTTTAAAGCCAAGGGCAGATTGGTCCCCCAGACTGTTAGGAGGCCAGACTATAGTTTAAACAAAAAAATGAACAAATTCCTATGCATACTGCACATACCTTATTTGAAGGGCAAAAAAACCGAAATGAAATTATAATACAATATTTAAAATGAAGAACAATTTTAACCAACATAAACTTACCAGTATTTCAATGGGAAGAGTGGGTCTGTTTTTGGCTAATGAGATAATCAAGTTAATTAGGATTGTTGTGGTGTCTTATGCTTTCAAGTCATTTCAAACTTAAGGTCTAAAGTTTAGGATAGGGGCCAGGTAAATGATCTTGGAGGGCATTATCCAGATTCTATGGCCTTAGTTTGGGGACCCCTGGTTTGATCTAAGAATTCATTTCAAAATGCTTAAGTAGTTCAAAAGTTGTTTAGATCCAGCCCTAAAGCTCTAGGACAGTGGTTCCCAACCTTCTTTCTTTTCTTTTCTTTTTTTACTAGGGACCACTTTGGCCAGGGACCCCTCTCCAACATTAGTACCAACAGGGTTACGAATCAATTTTTAGTCAACTTTAGATTTGATTTGGTTACATGGGGTGCTGATTCAGAAAATCTCATTTGATAGGCCACATCACCTCTAGCTTCTGATATAAAACATATGCCATTAACTGTATGTATGACATCACGGATGACATCCGCCGCCAATTGGAGAAGGGAGGTTCAGCTATCTTGGTGCTGCTCGACCTCACCGCGGCGTTCGACACGGTGGACCATGACCTGCTGTTGTGGCGACTCTCGGCCATTGGGATTCAAGGCACAGCTTTGGCCTGGTTCGACTCCTTCCTGCGGGGCCGCTCGCAGCATGTCGAGTGGCGAGGCCAAGTGTCCAAGAAATCCACCCTGGACTGTGGAGTCCCCCAAGGCGCCATTTTGTCACCAACGCTCTTTAACATCTACGTCCAACCCTTGGCAAGCATAGCCAGAAGTTTTGGTTTTGGGTGCTATCAATATGCAGATGACACCCAGCTCCTGCTGAAGCTTGAGCCAGGTGTAACATCGGTGCCTGAGAACTTTAGACAAGGACTAGAGGCAGTGACCAGATGGCTCCACTCATACAAACTCAAGATCAATCCATCAAAGACGGAGATTCTATGGCCGGGACGCCCAGAACCACCCATTCCGCTGCCGCTCTTCGAGGGAGAGCTGCTGATCCCGGCCCCGTCGGTGAAGAGTCTTGGTGTGATACTAGACTCAAGACTCTCGCTGGAGGCCCAGGTTGCTGCGACAAGTAAGGGAGCTTTCTTCCACCTGCGCCAGGCACGTCAACTGGCACCTTACCTTCCATCGGATGCGCTGGCTACGGTGGTCCATGCCACAGTGACATCGCGGCTGGACTACTGTAATGCCTTGTACGTGGGGTTGCCACAGTCAACCACTCGTAAAATCCAGCTAGTGCAGAATGCAGCCGCCAGACTCCTCACCGGGACACCGCTGAGATGCCACATCGCGCCATCTCTACAGCGCTTACACTGGCTGCCAGTCGAGCTCAGAGCCATCCACAAGATCTTGTCGCTTACCTTCAAGGCCCTCCATGGCGCCGGCCCAGCTTATTTAAAAGACCGCTTGTTCGAACCAGTTCACTTAAGGTCGCCGCGTTCAGTGAACAGGGACCTTCTCCGCATTCCAGGTGTGAGGCCCGCCTCGACATCACAAGACGGAGAGCCTTCTCCATTGCGGCCCCTGTTCTCTGGAACTTGATGCCCGGCGAGCGAGAGCTATCCTGGACATGCCCCAGTTCTGACCGCATTGAAGACCTGGCTCTTCCGAAAGGCTTACGGCTAAGGACACCTCCCAGACTTAGCCTGAGCTACTGGAACTATTTTAATTAAATTCCTATTCTTTTAGCTTTTAACTATTGAACTGTTTTATGCGCTTTATGTGTAAGTCGCCCGGAGCACTGACGTGGAGGGCGACTCACAAATAATAAAATCAATCAATCAATCAATCAATCAATGTATAGTAGTTGCCATCTGTTTGCCTACAGAAAACCATATTTAATAATCTAGAGCTGATGTAGTCTTATCAATGCAATTTTTTGAATCAGCACCTCAAGTAATAATAGGAAGAGACCTAAAAACGAAGACACCAAGAAAAAAATTTTTTTGGTTGGGCTGTGTTACTATTATTCATGGATTGTATTAATGCTCATGTAAAAAAAGAAGGGAAGGGGGCTGAATTTGAAAAAAAAATTCAAAAAACAGAGCGCAAGACTCAATAAACTGTCCCTAATGGCTGGCTTTCTTTCACCTCCTCGCCATGGGCACATGGCCATGAGGAAGGAGGCATGATCCATGGTCCATTGCAAAAGTATAGTAACAGTGAGGTCACGGACCATATTTTAGTTCTTGTGGAGCACTGGTCGTCCATGGACCACAGGTTGGGAACCACTGCTCTAGGAACATTGAACATAAGGAAACTTATTTCTGAATAAATCTTCATAGAACTGAGCTGTAAACCATCAAGGAAACAAGTTACATTTGGACTGATTTTTTGTTCGCTTTGGGGTTGTTGTTTTTTTTCAGTATCCACTGCTACAAATCACAGAGACAACATGCAACATTGTATTAGCAAGGAAAAGAGATTACTCTTTCCTAAATTAACATTTTTGGAAACTAGAATTATGCCTGCAACCACAGCTCTTTAAATTATGCCTCCAAACAACTTCAGTCATTATCCAAAGCTTTGTGCTGACCCATTAAAAACCCTGCATTTTTTTACTGCAGAGATAATTATGCAGTGTAAGCATCTTTGGGATTTCAAATAAGATTCCTTTTTGAAAATTTTCTTCAGTAAACAGCAAGTGTGAGATAGCATAGGCACAGTAAAGGTAGAATTTCCAAAGGCACTGCTCTGCTCAAAATCCAGGCAAGCACAACTAAATGGTGCTGATTTTATACTAAATCTAAAAAGTTCTAATTGTTTCCATGAAACAGAGAGATGCAAGCAGTCTAATTAGTTTCATGCATGAATAATGTTTATAGCATAAACAAAAACCTGCTTGGGTTTGTTCATTTGATGTACTGTCTTTGCAACTGGTTTGGCAGTGGCACAGAGTGTGACATGCAGTAGCTTGATGGATCAGTAGAGGTTTCATTTCAGGCACAGATGACACTTGTGCTGATAGCTCAGCACTGGCTGCCACACAGCAAATGAGCTATGCTGAAGGTGGAAAGGGATCTTGTAGTATCTTTGAGACTAACTGAGAAAAAGACATTGATAACATAAGCTTTCATAGACTGAGGGTGCATCAACATGTAGAATTAGTGAAATTTGACACCACTTCAACAGCAATGTTGCAATGCTATGGAATAATGTGATCTGTAGTTTTACAAGGTCTTTAGCCTTCTCTGTGATGGTGCTTATCAACACAACAACTCCCAATATTTCATAGTGTAGATGTATCCAACATAAAAACCATTATACCACACTGGCTCCCTTTGCTTGCTTGGTTTATGCAAGTTTTAAACGTTTGCAATTGAGAAAAACTCGCCTGAGCATTTGTAGCAAATTGCTTTCAGATTGGCAATGCCCCCCCTCTCTCACACACATACACCTTTGAGACTGAGAGACAGAAGTTGCTAGCATAAGCTTTTGAAGACCTAGGCTGCATTAATTCTACACTGCAGAATTAATGAAATGTCACAGATCAATGCTATGGATTCCTGGGATTTGTAGTTTGGTAAGGCACCAGTACTATTTAGCAGAGAAAGCTAAAGACCTCATAAAACTGCACCTTCCATATTTTCATAGCATTGAGCCATGTCAGTTAAAGTGCTGTGAAACTGCATTTATTCTACAGGGTAGATACACTCTTAGACCCCATCTACAGTGCCATATAATGCGGATTATCTGATTTGAGCTGGATCATATAGTAGTGCTGACTCATACAATCAAGTTTAAAGCAGATAATCTGTGTTCAGAAACTAGATTATTTGGCAGTGTAGATGGGGCCTCAGCCTACTTCCTCTCCATGCATCAGAGGAAGCAGACTAAGGTCACTTCCAAAAGGGGTAAAACCCACGCTGCAGCAAGTTTAAAAAACCCAATTTGGCATGGGTTTTTGTTCCCACAAGGCTTCCAAACTTGGAATTTTCCAGGCAGGGTGTCTAGATGCTATCCTGAAAACCACTGGAATGACACCCAGACACCAAGAAGACCCCCCCAATCAGTTCTTAACATTTAAAATAACTTACTCGCCCACCATTAAGGTACTGCTGGAGTTCTCTTGGTGCATAAAAATCACTGGGCAGGGGAGAAAAATCGCTCCAGGAATACTTTGATAGTGGCCAGGTAAAATGTTTTAAATTTTAAAGGCTTATTTTGGGGTTTTGGGGCAGTGGGTGGATGCCTTCTTGGAGCCCAGAAAACTGAGATGGCAGTGTGGATTGGGTAAGGCCAAGATCTTACCTAAGATCCAGGCCTTACCAAGTATTTAATTAACCATGCTTTGTTCCGAATGAATTCATTTTTACCAGAGGCATCATTTGGACACCTTTGGTAAAAGCAGGACAGGCCTGCAATGGCCCTAAGTCTATAAAAGCTTGTGCTACAATATTTTTCTTTCAGTTAGGCTCAGAGGTAGCACAACAGGCAGACCCGGATTACCCATAAGGCCACCCGAGGCCATGGCCTCGGGCGGCGGATTTGGGGGGCCGCATTTCCGGGCCTGAAGGAAGGGGTGAAGGAAGGAGTGAAGGAAGGAGTGGCGCCCGCCCGCGCGAACTTCAAGTTACATAAGGATCACCTAGAGCCAAGTCATCTGGTAGACTTATCTTCTATTTTGATTGCATTAATCTTTATGATATAAGGAGAAGGACCTCCTGGTTGCCTACTTGTGTTCCTTTCATCCTGGTGAAGAGGAGGACCTTCACTGTTATGGTATTTGCCATGTAGAACAATCTCCCATAAGACCAGGCATGCTTCTAGTGTGGAAAGCCGCCACTAACAACTGAAAACATGTCAATTTATTTGATGGCTAATTTTTGTCAGCCCCTTTGGTTAAATTGTAAAATGTATTGGGTAACTTGTACTATTTTATCACAGTGTTACAATTTTATTCCATGCTTTTATTGTGCTGCTTTATTGCTGTAAATTGTTCAGGTGGGGGGGGGGGGGGGTTAACAATGAAAAGCAATATGTAAGTGCATGTATTTATTGATCCTTAATTACATAGGTGAGCCATTTACAAGTATATACAATGAGACTTATGTTTTCATCTACTGTGGGGCTACGATTTTGTGCAACCAGACTCTGAGGAAAAGTAAACAAATGGCAGTGTGACTCAGGAGGTGGAGGGAAAGGACATAGCACCCGCAGAAGGCTAGACTGAGCCACTATTCTCAAGGTTTTTAAAACACACACCAAATCTCACAATGAAAACTTAAGTTTCTTGTTTTTAGTAGTTCTCTGCAAATGGCACATTTTTCATCAATAGGCTGTGTAATTGCAGCTCTGTCACAGGAATTGAAGGCAAAAATATCAAATGCAAATGGTTTGTTCAATATTTAAATCAAAATCTGGCCCCAAAACAAACCATATATCAAAGGCTTACATTGCCAAGCAATGTGGCAGTATGGAAAATACTAAAGCAGGTATTTTAGTGCACCAAACAAGATGTAATTCTAACAAAACAAAATATTCATTGTTTTGGCCTTTGGGCTGTTCATAAAATGACAGAACATTATTCTTCCCATGAAGGAGGCAATTATGGTACTAACAATGATTGCTGAATGACCAGGTCATTATGGTAATTGCAGATGGTTGAAACACCCCCCTCCCCCACTCCTTTTAAAAAACCACTTCATTCATTCAGTTCTTGGGGAAAAATCAAACAAATCCATAGTTTCTTGCAAACTCTGCAAACATAGTGGGGATTTGATTGTTGATGGCAGCAAAGAGGCTGTTATTATATGAGCATCATTAGATGAAAGAGACATGTTAAAAAGCAGCTCAAGTGGGGCTGTTTTCCAGATTTTGATTTTGAGGAGTGTTTCTCCACCCCATCCCTAGTTTTGACCCTTGAAAGTGCACAGTTTTGCCAAGGGGAATTTCTTCTCCAGCCTCTTTGCTTATTAGACACAAGAGGGCAAGCAAAGGCACCCCCAATCTGCTTTACTTGTGAACTTCTATGGGGCACCTACTGTAAATGGGAACAGTCTGAGAAAGGCTGGCTCTCTGGCTAAGTTAAACTGTGAAATGACCCTGTGTGTGCAGGTTAAGTTCATATGGACAAGCAATTTATTATCTTAGAAATGCAGTCAGCCCTCCACATTCACTGGGGATAGGGTCACAGTACCTCAATGAAAGTGGCAAACTGTATATAAAAACACTTTTCTTCTTACATCTGAGAAAATACTGCCCTATGAATCTCTAATACTTTCAGCATGGCTCTATGGTCAACTTCCAATGGAAGATGGCTATAGAATCCCACTAGAGGACCTACAAATGCCACGGGGAGTGTTCTCTTTAGGAATCTCTGGGTTCCTCCGTGCAACTGTACTCAACATCTGGCAGAAGTGGATTACAGAGTTGCACTGGAGGTTTTAGAGATTCCTAGAGAAAATATATCAATCAAAATCTAATCATATCTTCAAAATCAAAAGCCACATATAGCCTATGGAGGGCCAATTGTACATTTAAATCACTCACAGACATTTGCCAGGCAATCTGAAAGCCACTTTACCTTAGAAACTGGAGCACAACAATGAAACAATGCTGTTGTTTAATTTGGTGCTTCTCAAAGTGTAGAACTGGAGTTCTGCCAGTCCATGAGCTGTTCATACTGGCCAGTGGCACATTTCCAGGAAGGAAAGAAACAGATGCAGCCAATGGGGAGGAAATATGATATTGGTCCCTGTCACATTTGCGGGGGGAAAAGATCTCCCTCATCAGATAGCCTGAGAATGAGAAGCACTGGTTTAGATTATCCATAAAATTATGGTTTCCAATTTGCTTCCTTGCTCTACTCAAGTTGGTGGTATTAAGCTACAAAGACCTAAATGATTTAGGAACACAATATTTGATATTTCATCTTCTGCTTGGAACATAATCCTGCCTGGAATTTGTGATTTTTAAGCAAAAAAGCCCTGGTGCATGTCCCATGACTCTGATGCAGGAGGTTTCTTGGTAGCAGTCCAGACTATGGAACTCCCCGTGATACTGAGCATCTACCAGCTGATCAAAATTGCACTCCTCTATGTGGTTTTAGTTACCTAATTGGCTTGAATGAGATTTGAAATAATATTATTTTTAAATGGATCATGTGATTTAATTGATGTTTTAATGCTACATTTTAATGAGTTTGGTTTTAATGGTTTTGTTTATTTACTAATGTATTAATATATGGCATTGAATTGTTGCCTATGTAAGGCCGCCCTGAGTCCCCTTAAGAGGTGGAAATTAGTGTGGAAGCAACCCAGGTCTTTGATGTCCATATGCTGGATATCTTTTTAATCAACCCAGTTTTCCCCAACCTTCAGTTGTGTCAGAAACAAAACCTCAATTTTTCCAACTGAACTGAAAGTGGGTTTTCAATTGTGGAATACGGCCGACCCACTTATAAACAGATTCAATGAACACAGTTTCGATTGCTCATGTTCCAAAACATATTTTCTCTGGAAGTTTTTTTATAGATCTTTCTCTAGCTCATCCAGTGCAACTGTATGGAATGCTTCCAGCCCAAATGGAGTCAGCCCTCCACATTTTGTGGGTTTGACTTTTATGGATTTAATTAAGAGATTTGATTAAAATGTTCTGTCTAAGAATCTGTGTGTCCTCCAGTGCAACTTCCACCAGAAGTTGACAACAGAGTCATACTGGAGAAACTAGAGATTCCTAGAGAAGTGTTATCTTAGGTAAAATCAGAGGCGGATTTAATGGTAAGCGAAGGGAAGCGGCCGCTTATGGGTGCCACGTCGCCAGGGGTGCATCCGGCCGCGGCCTCCAGGTTCGGCGCATGGAGCGCTATGGAGGCAGCCAGAGGCAGAGCACACCCCTGGCTGCAAAAAGCTCCCCCCGGCCCTGCGTTGCAGTGCAACCAGTGGCTCCAGGCAGCCGGGCCTGCTCTGAAGTAATGGCGCATGCGCAGAAGCCAGGTAGTTTCACGCATGCGCCGTTGCCTGGAGGGGAGCTTTTTGCAGCCGGAGGCGCTCTGCCTCTGGCCACTTCCAAAACGCTCCTCCCTTTCGGCCCTGCGTAGGGCACATGCACGAAACTAGCTGGCTGTGCACATGCGTGCTCTGGCGTGCACCCATGCTCAATCTCCACCAGGCTGGAGAGCCAGGGGGTGCCAAAATAATGTTCACTTACTACTATTTATTACCTTTGTCCGGTCCTGGGTAAAATAAATAGTTGTTGTTGGGTTGGTGATTTTCTGTTTTGTTTTGGCATTTTTCTGTTCTTCACACTTGCAGGGGTCCAACCCCAGTGAATGTGGAAGGCTGACTGTATAAACAAAATATAGGATTGCTACTATCTACTGCTTCAGATATCTGTGGGGAGTGGGCTTGGAACATATCTCCTATGGCTACAGGGGGTCATACTATATTCTTTATCGTAGCTATGGCAAGCAATTTAAATTCAAACTCCAAAATTTCTCACAAATATTAGGCAGCTGCAACTCCCATTTCCAAGTCTACCATGCAATTAATTGTTTATGGATTTAGGGTAAACACCCATGAGAATAATGGCTGCCTAAGTTCCCTGGCCTCTTTGTCTTCCACACTTGAAGGCCTTCTGGAAAAAACAGACGTCTGTCCTTAGAGATATAGTGCAAGACCCCAGAATTGCTTCACATTAAGAAACAGCTGTCAGATGCTGATAAGTTTTAGTCTCTGAAGATCTGACTTTGAAATGACAGATTATAAGTGGAAAAGCTCCAGGTCAAACAACAAGCTATATTCACCACACAGGCATTTGCCCAGGAAAATAGCAGCTCTGAAGGCCAGTAATACAAAATAAAGGAGATATAGATATAGATATATAGATATACTGTATATGGACAGCAAAAACCAGGCAACCATTTCAACATGGGCCAAAAACAACCTATCACTTCAGGAGCAATACAAAGCACCTGACTAATCAGCACTTAAGTAACTGTTGTTTGATGCCTGCTCAACCTTTGTTATTGCCTTCACCCAAGTGAAAGGGAAACATTAAAATAAATGTTTCCCTTTCAAGTATCAGCATGTTCCTTCACAGAGGATTCAAATACCACAGCTATTTTGGATAGGTCAGATACAGTCTATTAAATTAACTTGGTTGCTCAGTGCCATTTAATATTACAGGTTAAGTACCATATTGTTTTGAACTTCCTTTCAGCCACAAATCAATGGACAACTAGCAACTCAGAACAGAATTGCTCTGCAAATGGATCCCCCAAGAGCAGATCCTGTTGTGGCTGTTCTTTGAAATTGAATAAAAAGCAATCTCTAAGCGTAACTCTATCAGAATTCTCGATGCCTTCAGTTGAGTGCTGAAGGAGAATCAGATCCTTAAACCTTAAAAACAAAAGCAAGGTGTGAATGGACCTGTTATTACTCCACCTACATTCTTGTTGGGTTCTCTGGATGTTGTACAAGATTGAGCATCAAGTAGTCCTCCAGATGGTGTTGAGTTGCAGCTCTCAACATTCTTTACCACTAGATCAGGCTCCTGGGAGTTACAGTCCAACAACAATTAGGCAGGGGCTGCACAATTGTCTCACCCTTGATTTGGAATCAAAACCAACTTTTTCAGGTTGCTGATGTCAGACAAACTTTGTCCAAGTGCATCCAAGATTCCCACCCCTATGTATGAACAACTGAAAGAGCTGTATAACGGTACAATATTATCAAGGCAATACAAACAAAACAAAACCAGAGACTGAAGAAGACAGGGAGGTTAGGTATGCAGAGTGATGGTTGAGAAAGAGAAAAGGCAGATTACAGGTGTAGGTGAGAGAAGACAGCAAGCATTACAAGGCAGAAATACATCCGATGACACTAATACTAATGAAAATAATTTCTGTTGGCTTGCGTACCCTAATGAAGTTGTGAGCTATGCTGGCAGTGGCATAATAGCCACCGGTAGGGCCTCCCATGCCAGACAGGTCGTAACCAGAGGGTTTGACAAAGAGCCTCAATGGTCAGGATGGGCTCTCTAGCCTTTTGGCAACCATCCTAGGAGAAGGAAAACTCTGATTTCAAACCCGGACAGATGGCGCTCGTCTAACCCTGTAAGGTCAACCATCTTAAGAGAAGGAAACTCGAACCAAACTTACGACCTGAGGACCTCACTGCCACCGTCCAAGCTTGCTAGGCCCCAGCAGACGAACCTTTGGTTTAAATGGTGAGGCCAGTTCTGTGCACGCTGCGCTCCACCAGAAAAATCCATTGCACAGGCTCAAAGGACACATCCAACCTCCGAAATAGTCATCAACGTTCTTGTAGAAAGCGTGGGATGGGTCCTTCCTGAATCTTCGTTTGCGAAGAAAAGCCATGAAGAAGAAGAGAAGACTGAAGGTACAGTATATTCAAACTATGCCATTCTAGCTCTTCCATACCACTTTAATGGCCATGGCTCCATCCTAGTGTATGTTCTTTGAGGCACTTGGAATTCTTTGCCAGAAAGCTCCAGTGGTATAAATTAGGGAAGTAGGTTAGAGTATTGCTTCTTAAACTCAATGTTGGGGATCCCAAACATTTGGCAAGTGTAAATGTTTTCTGAATGCTATTGAGTGGCTGTCTTAGACATTTATACAAATCTGTTGTGCATCTTTACAGTGGAACATTGCAGAAGATGCTTCAGCTGTACTTCATAAAAAGGAAAAACAGCTTATTTAGCAAGCTGATTTGTTTATTTTTATACCCATTTATTGGGTTGAAATGGGGTGCAAGTGGAAAAGTTTAAGAAGACCTGGCCTAGAGAACTTTTATATAACCAAGCAACATTCAAGTGCCACCTCGGAGTTGGTTGAGGTAGGCAGGATTTCCCTGGGTACTGGTTGTGGGGGGTCGGGAGCAGGTCAGGGTTTTGCCCTCCCTTCTGCTCAAGATCCCCGTGTACAACTGGTGGGCCACTGTGTGATACAGAATGCTGGACTAGATGGGCTGAGGTCCGATTCAGCATGGCTCTTCTTATGTTCTTATGTTCTTAACAAATCCCAGGATTTTATAGGATACATTTATTATTTTATTTTATGTACTGTATTTATATACCACTTTTCTCACTCATGGAGGAGTGTTATAAATGTGCATTATGGAACTTATGTTAAGATGGAAAAAGAAGTCATGGTAAGGAGAGAAGGGCTCTGGCATGCATAAGGCCATAAAGACAAGAAGGATTTATCGGGACCAGAAGACAATGGGAGGTTAATAGAGAGCGACACCAGAGAAATCTGGATGAGAATAGACTCAGAATACTGCTCTTGAGTTAATAAAAATGGAAGCAGCAACTTTGGAATGACTTCAGTTAATGGCATTCCAGTTAGCTGACAACTTCAAAGATAAGCCTTTGCTGAGGTTCATCCTCAACGAACAGTTTCAGTTGAAGCAATAAAACTTGATGAAAGGCTAAGAGCAAAAGATACAATTTCATTCTTTGTGGGTAAGCTTTTTCTGTTGCATGGAACAAGGCTATTCTATGTCTATAAAAGCTTCTACAACTCGTGTCTGCCAAAAATATTAGGTTGCACCAGGCCACACAGGCTCCGTTACTGATGCTGGTGACTCATGTCCACAGGCTGAGTCACTTGACACAATGCCATCTTTTTCAACTTGAGCATTTAAAAGTGGGTTTTCAAGTGGATAGAATGCAAGAACGCACAAAACAAAACCAAAGCCTGTGTAAAACACAGGAATACATATTTTTGTAAAACCCAGCAAGAGCGAATTTGGGCAATAAGGGAAAACGGGATCAAAATAAAGCTTTGAGGGTGGAAATTACCTGTGTCTCCATATACTAATTAAATCTGTAAAAGAAATATAATTCAGTGGTTCCCAAAGCTGTGCATCTCAGAAAACATGTTGAGTTCTCCTACATGGCAGTGCATTCTTGTATTGAATTCAGGAGCACTTACTTCTGAGGAAATGTACATAATGTTCATTGTTGCTTTGTGCCTTCAAATCATTACAGATTTAAGGTGCCCCCTATGGCAAATTTTATTTGGCCAGATTTGTTCAGAAGACTAGGGGGTTTTCCTAGCAGGGATTTGAACCCTGGGTCAAAGGGTGCATTTACACCATAGAATTAATGGCATTTGACACCACTTTAGCCACCTTGGTACAATGCTATGGAATCCTAGGAGCTGTAGTTTGGTGAGGCGCCAGCACTCCTTGTCAGAGAAGGTTAAATCTAATTGTGTTCAACTCTGGGGGGTGGAACTCATCTCCATTTCTAAGCTGAAGAGATGGCGTTATCCATAGACACCTCCAAGGTCATGTGGCCAGCATGGCTTCATGGAGTACAATTACCTTTCTGCAGAAGCTGTACCTATTTATCTACTCACAATGGCATGTTTTCGATTTGCTGCCCTGGTGGTGCAGCGGGTTAAACCACTGAGCTGCTGAACTCGCTGATCAAAAGGTTGGTGGTTCAAATTCGAGGAGCAGGGTGAGCTCTTGCTGTTAGGCCCAGTTTCTGCCAACCTAGCAGTTTGAGAATATGCAAATGTGAGTAGATCAATAGGTACTGCTTCTGTGGAAAGGTAACGGTGCTCCATGCAGTCATGCTGAACACATGACCTTGGAGGTGTCTACAGACGTCCGCTCTTTGGGTTAGAAATTGAGATGAGCACCAACCCCCAGAGTTGGACACAACTAGACTTAATGTCAGGGGAAACCTTTACCTAGGTTTGCAGAAGCTGGGGCTAACAGCGGGAGCTCATCCCACTCTCTGGATTTGATCTGCCAATCTTTCAGTCAGCAGTTCAGCAGTTTAACCCATGGTGCCACCAGGGGGCCCATGGTTAAGAACATGTAAAACTACAACTTCTAAGATTTCACAACATTTGAGCCATGGCAGTTAAAACTGGTCTCAAGCTGCATTCCCACAGTCAAACTCTACCCATTACTGACTCTCATGCAAGCTTGAGGAGAGCAATTCCCACTGGACATAACTCACAAAGGCAGTGTGACTAAGCCAGGAGGAATGTATCTGCACCCAAGCCACAACAGTCAGCAGACATTTACTCTTGCCAGGGCTGATCTGCAGAGGAGCTTGCCCACAAATACATGCACAAAGCAAAAGACAGAGGCACATCTTTACACTCGCATGCATCCCTTACTTAGGACAAAGGGCGCAGCCACACTGCACAATTAACGCATTTTGATATATGCATTATAAATTTTTCGAAAATGCTGGACCACTCTAAGAACCAACATGTCAAGCTACACAGAGAAGCCACTGAAATCCACAAGCATGTGGACAACTTCAACAGAAAGGAAGAAACCATGAAAAGGAACAAAACCTGGCTACCAGTATTTAAAAACTCTAAAATTATAACAGTAAATAAAGAACAATACTCAAACACAGGGGAACTCCAGACAAGAAACAATCAGGAACAGCTAACCACCTCTCAACAAAGGATTCCCCCAGACAGGAACAAGCCACACCTAAAAACTGTCAGGCCATTAAATGCTAATCAAGGTGGCCAGTTAGCTCCAACAGACAAGAGTTCTTTCTTCCACCCTGGACTTTCCATAGATCTATAAACTCCATTTTCCTAGATTTCCACAGACCTCACAACCTCTGAGGATGCCTGCCATAGATGCAGGCGAAACGTCAGGAGAGAATGCTTCTGGAACTTGGCCATACAGTTCGAAAAACCTACAACAACCCAGTGATTCTGGCCATGAAAGCCTTCGACAATAGAGTTTGAGATCACTTATACAGCCATGGCTCAAATGCTATGGAATCATAGGTGTTAGTAATAGTTTTCCATGGTCTGCAGCTTTCCCTACCGAAGGGTGCTGGTGCCTCACCAAACTACAAACCCCATGAAGTGGTGTCAAACTGCATGTATCTTAGTCTACAGCCAGCCATGAAGAAGGCAGGCTGCACAAGGAGCGCCTGGACTGCTGCAGCCTTTCTTTCCAGCCCTTGTGGGGCTCTCCTGCCTTTCCTCTCCGCGCCCCCTGCAGCCCAGACATGGTACGCCCCGCTGTCCCTTCCTTCCGCCCCTTAATCCCGCGGGAGAGGAATGTACCAACCTGGCATCATGGTGGACGGCGGGGAGGAGCGATGTTAGTGGAGACACCTCCTCCCTTACACAAAGGCTGCCGGTTCCGCCCGCTGCGAGCTGGGAAGGGCGCGTCTTAGTCCTCTCTTCCTTCAGCGGGCTCGAGTTACAAGCAAACAGGCGAAAGGCAGCAAGAAGTTGCTCGGGCCAGGCTTGACAAAGCCATGCAGAAGCCTCCTCCTCCTCCTCTTCGCATAACTATCTCTTCTAAAAGAACTCAGGCTCGAGAATAACACCGTTGGGCCAAAGCAGCAGCATTTCACCTTAAGGCTGCGTCTACACTGTGGAATTAATTCCCATTTTATTTTATTAATCTTTTGTCGTGTGAAACTGCAAGTCGCTTCTGGTGCGAGAGAATTGGCCGTCTGCAAGGACGTTGCCCAAGAGACGCCAGGATGTTTTGACGTTTTACCATCCTTGTGGGAGGCTTCTCTCATGTCCCCGCATGAGGAGCTGGAGCTGATAGAGGGAGCTCATCCACACTCGAACCTACGACCTGTCAGTCTTCAGTCCTGCCGGCACAGGGGTTTAACCCACTGCGCCACTGGGGGCTCCCATAATTCCCATAATTCCATAGCATTGAGCCATGGCATTTTAAGAGGTGTCAAACTGCATTGAATCTCTAATGTAGATGCATCCTCGGAGACCAGGATTAAGACCCTTGCTCTGACAGGGGAACCCACTAAGTGCGCCTGGGCAAGTCACTTTCTCTCAGCCTCTAAGGAATGAGTCCTCAGTGGTGCAATGCATTAAATCCTTGTGCAGGCAGGACTGAAAACTGACGGGTCGGAGGTTCGAATCTGGGAGAGCGTGGACGAGCTCCCATCTGTCAGCTGCAGCTCCCTATGCAGGGATTTTTTTGGAAAAGAAATTAATTTGGAGTGTTTACTTCCCTTTTTTGATATCATTCCTACAAGTGTGACTGATTCTCCTTATTATCCCATTGAGCCGAAATATTTAAATTCATAATTCTAATTCATAGCTATAAATAAAAGTCAATGGGAAATTTAATGTGCTTTCGAGAGTGAACTGTGAACATAAATTTAGAATCATAAAATTAATAGTCATTTTTGGAACAATTGCACAGTTTCTAATATCATAATGTATTTCACATAATTTAAGTGTCTCAAAAATGTCTATACCTTTTATAATTTGCATGTGTAATTTATTATTTGTCCGCACTATTTAGTTTAACGGTGCAACTAGAAATATGACCTCATCCATCTGTGTGAAGCTAGAAGATCGAATATTTTTTGGACAGGTAGTTTTTTTGAATCCAAAAAAGAGGGCTGACTTGTTTGAATAAGATTTGAAGCTATGATCCTTAGCATAGTTAGTTTGAAGTTAACTCTCTTAACATCTGAATTAAAATGTACAGTCTAGATCAGGATTAATAAACGTTTCAGTCTCCCTAGGTGTTACTGAACTCCAAATATGCTTAGTCCCATCCAGCGTGACCAGTGTCCAGGATGATAGGACTTGTAGTCCAACATTGATAGTATAGGGCCAAGTTCCCCATCCTTGCCAGTGTTTCCCAACTTTTTTGAGCCGCAGCACATTTTTTACATTTACCAAATCCTGGGGCACACCACCAACCAAAATGACACAAAATGACACTCTAACACAGTAATACATATAATTAATATGTTTTTAAATGTATTTATACACTCAGTGTGAAACCTGGGCCTGTTTCGATGAACACAACATAGATATCCTGGCAGGAATGGCAGAAAGACACAAATTTCCCACACAGAACTCCCGTAACCAAGAGAAAATACTATAAGAGTTTGGTGGGCATTGACCTTGAGTTTTGGAGTTGTAGTTCACCTATATCCAGAGAGCATTGTGGACTCAAACAATATTGGATCAGGACCAAACTTGGCATGAATACACAATATGCCCAAATGTGAACACAGATGGAGTTTGGGGAAAATAGACCTTGACATTTGGGAGTTACAGTTTCTGGGATGTATAGTTAACACACAATCAAAGAGCATCCTGAACTCTTGGAACAATGGAATTGAACTAAACTTGGCATATTGAACTCTGATTACCAACAGAAAGTACTGAAAGGGTTTGCTTGGGAATTGACCTTGAGTTTGGAAGTTGTAGTTCACCTACACAGAGAGCACTGTGGACTCAAACAATGTTATGTTATCTTATTGTTTGTTTTCTATCCAGAATCACAATGTTGGAAGGAGGCTCACCACTTTAAGGTCCCTAAAACAGGCATGGGAAAACATCAGCCCTCTGGGTGCTTTGGACTTCAACTCCCACCATTCCTAACAGCCTGAGGCCCTTTCCTGCTTAAGTGGCTGAGGGGGAAAAAGGAAAAGAGCCTGAGGCTGCTAGGAATGGTGGGAGTTGGAGTCCAAAACACCTGGAAGGTCCAAGTTTGCCCATGCCAGCTTTTGACAGAGACCATTCCCCTTTGCGCCCTTTCTTCCCCCTCCTGCCGAACACTTGCTTTTTCTTCTACACTGCCGCTTCTGCCGCCATTTCGATCCGAGGGGGCAGCGTGAGCGTGTTCAGGAGGAGAGGGGGCAGGGAGGAAGACGTGACCCGTGCGGGCGCTACTGCATAGACTCACCCCAGAGCAAAGCAAGGCAAAGCGAGGCTGGGAAGAAGGGAGCCCAAGTGGAGAAGAAAAAGTATTCGGCAGGAGGGGGAAGAAAGAGTATTAGAGGTTCCAATTTCCCATGGCACACCTGATGATCGCTCACGGCACACTAGTTGGGAAGCACTGCTTTAAACAATCAATTGGCAGGGTGTTGGAGAAGCTTATAGGTGGAAAGGCTTACACATTTTAAAGCTGATAAAATAAAAAGTGAAAATAATAGATATGTGTTTCATCATCAGATGTTATTCATTGTTAGTAAATTGTACAGTCAAGTTTTATGAGAAGATTATGACTTTATGCTTAATCTATATAAAAAAGAATTATGACAGCATGCTGTGTCTGTGTGTAATTGTATACACACACTATGTTTATTTGTATACAAACACCATGTGTAGTGCCCCAACCTTATTTCCCATCTTCAACACTATGATACTTCATCTTGTTGATGGGAAGCTTCCCACCAGAATGGAAATCATCTATCAGACAGATGGCAAACAGACTGAAATCCAAAACCATGGTCACAACAACATCTGTTATAGAACTCCAGTATGCTGATGATAACACAGTCTGTGCACATTCAGAAGAAGATCTACAAGCCACTCTAAACGCGTTTTGCAGAAGTATACTAGAAGCTCAACCTCTCACTGAACATCAAGAAAACCAAAGTGCTCTTCCAGCAGTTACAAGCCAATCCCTCTGCAATGCCAGGAATACAGCTTAATGGTGTAACATTAGAAAATGTTGACCATTTCTGCTATCTTGGCAGCCACCTCTCCACAAAAGTCAACATTGACATTGAAGTACAACACTGCCTGAGCTCTGTGGGTGCATTTTTCTGAATGAAGCAGAGAGTGTTTGAGACCAGGACATCTGTAGCGAGGCCAATGTGCTTGTTTATAAAGCTATTGTCCTCCCAATCCTGCTATATGCCTGTGAAATGTGGACTGTCTACAAACATTGCACTCAACTCCTGGAATGATTCCATCAGTGTTATCTCCGAAAAATCCTGCAAATCTCTTGGGAAGACAGGCAGACAAACGTCAGCATGCTGGAAGAAGCCAGCACTGAAGGGATGCTCCTACACCATCAACTATGCTAGACTGACCACATTGTCCGAATGCCCGATCACCATCTCTCAAAGCAGTTACTATACTCGTAATTCAAGAACTGGAAATGTAATGTTGCTGGACAGGAAAAGAGATTTAAAGCCAACCTCAAAAATGGTGGCATAGACACCGAGAACTGGGAAGCTCTGGCCCTTGAGCGCTCTACCTTGAGGTCAGCTGTGACTAGCAGTGCTATAGAATTCAAAGATGCATGAGTGGAAGGTAAAAGGGAGAAACGTGCCAAGAGGCAGGCATGTCAAGCTAACCCTGACCAGGACTGCCTTCCACCTAGAAACCAATGTCCTCAACTTGGGGAGACATGCGGATCAAGAATAGGACTCCACAGCCACCTATGGACCCACCGGTAAGACACTACACTTGGAGGACCATCATCCTCCAGCTACGACGGATCACCTAAGTAAGTAAGTACACACAACATGATCACAATATATATATGTGCAAATCCATAGGATTCCACTCTCTTCTGAAATATTCATGTATGCACAGGTAAAATCAAACTGGATGCTAAACCAAAGTTAGAAAATCAAATCAAAGTTAGAAAAGCAACAATGCAGTTCAACCATCCTTGTTATCTAATCAGTGCTGTCATACTTTGATCCACATTTAACACAATTTTGATTTGTCTTTTGTTGTTATCATGTAAGGCAGGATCTACACTGCCATATAATCCAGATTTTGAAAGTAGATAATGCACATTATTTACTTTTAACTGGATTATATGAATCTACACTGCCATGTAATCCTGTCCAAATCATATAATCTGGATTTTATATGACAGTGTAGATGGGGCCAAAGATTGACCTTTTGCTGACATACTTCATGTAAACTGAATCTGAGGGCCATTCCACACAGCCATATAACCCAGAATATCAAGGCAGATAATCCACAATATCTGCTTTGAACTGGGTTATCTGAGTCCACACTGCCATGTAATCCAGTTCAATTTGGATTTTAGACAGCTGAGTGGAAGGGGCCCCTGCCTCTGTTTAAAGGCACCCAAAGAATGTGCCTCTATTACAATCTAAAGTTTGCTTCAGGTAAAGATATAAATTTCTGAATTTTGAATTAAAATGGTGTGTAATTTGGAGCACTGATTTGTGTGGTGTTATCTAACTCTGTAAAGAATAATATTTGGTCATCCACATTCATCTGTCAAGATGAGCCAAATCTGCCACCACCTTGATATCGGCTCTTTTTATGAGAGGAAAATCTTTAAAGGCTGTGAGATAGCTTGCCAACTTCTTTGACATGTGCTGTTGCAGGGATCTTGATAAAACAGCTTATTTGATGGCCAAACCCTCTTCTAGCACCTGGAGCATTTGCATGTACAGGTTTGCCAACTGGAATGGGTATGCTTCTGAACTGGAATAAATGTGTGTCCAATTGAGATTCAGCTGATAAAATGTTTGTGTCTAAAAACTTGACACAAAGCAGGCATCCGGCCTATTTACTGTCAAACTCATGGATTACCAATCCAACAGGTCGTCCCAGCTTTGTCAAGGCTTCCTCATAGATATCCACAATTTTTAATATGTTTATTTGATGAATATGTTCATCAACAAGATGATTCTGCCTTCATCTACTTTTCTCAATTTGGCTAGTAACACTGTGTGAGACAGGTTAAATTTAGAGAATATTGCTGGCTCAAGCACACCCAACTACCAGACACTGTTAGTTGGGTTTTCCAACACTGACACCACTACACCATACTTCTATTTGGAAAAAGTGCAGCTTAAAAAAAACAAATTAATGGTTTTACCCAAGTAACACTGATATATACAGTGAATATTTCAGCAGCGGTGAAGCATGGTTTGGTTCCAAGTGAGGACTTGGATATTGGGCTTTTTGGCAAAACACATCAAAGCAAGTGCACCAAACTGACTTAGTGGTTTGCAAATATTGGCATTACAATACCTGAATTTTATGCATTGAAATAAACACATTTTGTACTAGTTCCAAATAAACCATAGTTTGTTTTGCTCCTCCTCATTAAGTAATCTAATAAACCAGCCATTAATGAATTTAAATTTTACATAATTGCTAATAGACATAAAATGAAATGACCTGCAGTTAAGGAGCAAATCCTCAACTATTCACTCAGGGGTTTTTTTTTCTTGCATCAGGCTAGCTAACTATGTGAACAATGCCAATGTCCCTTCCACACAACTGTATAAAATCCACATTGAATGGGATTATATGGCAGTGTGGACTCTGATAATCCAGGTCAAAGCAGATCTTGTGGATTATCTGACTTGATGTTCTGGGTTATATGGCTGTGTGAAAGGGCCCTCAGTTATGACTGAGTGGAATTCACAATCCACATGAGAATTTGAAAATAACAGTACTGTCAGTCTCACAGCTCTGAACACATTACCCTCTGTTTAGAGTCACATTTCACAGACATTTTTAGATGAGCATGGTTGAACATGTGGCCCCCAGGGTGAGTTCTTAATGGCACTTTTGTGTTGTCAGAGTTGGGGAGAAGCATTAGGACATGGGCCAGTCATTCTGGAGTTGCTGTGACTCGAGCTCATGCTCTAGGAGTTCTCCCATGACACAGCCTTGTGTGTCTGTTTGTGTGTGAGACAGAAAGTGATTGAACAGTACCAATCTGAAAGCAAAGTACTACAGACACAGGAGAGACTGCTTAGTTGGCAGTTGAAAATCTATAAAACCTTCATAATAGCAAGGATGGCAAGCAAAGGGAGTCAGTGTGGTATAGTGACGTGTATGTTGGACCAAGAGTGCATTTACATGATAGAATGAATGCAGTTTGACACCACTTTAACTGTCAGAGCTCAAAGCTATGGGTTTGTAGTTCAGTGATATACAGACACATTTTGATAGAGAAGGCTACAACCTATATTTTCCATCATTTCATTACATTGAGCCAGGGCACTTAAGGAGTTGTCAAACTGCATTAATTCTATCATAGCTGTGGCCTAAGACTTTGAATGACAAGGACTGGAATTCCCTCTAAGGGACCTTCCACCCATCCATATAACCCAGAATATCAAGGCAGAAAGTCCCATAATGTAAAGAGAGAGGAAGGGTGTCCTCAAAGCAGCATGAAGAATGAGTTTCAAAGGGTTAGCTGCAACACACAAATTTTCTTTCTTGTATTCCAAAATATGTTTTTTATTTATTGAAAGTATATATCCAAAATCACTTGTCGTGGAACATATATTTCTTCCCAAATGGGGTTGTGGAATTGTAAAGTCGATCAAAACAAATCATATAAGAACTCCCACACCGGATGCATCACAAAAATCATCATATATAACCATATATTGGGCTTGTAGTAAAATCCGTATTGAGGGGTTCATAAGGGTCGACGGACTATATATCAAAGGCCTCTCCGTTTCGCCAGAGAACTGGCTTCATCGGGACCCGAAAATAATATTATTTGTAATTCCACTGGTCCGATTATCTAAATAAAGGTAAACATAACAATAATCAGGTATAACATCCTTTCGTACATATTCATAAGCCCACCATTTGATCAGGACAACCCTTATGGCTAGGCTATATATTTTACATACCATTCGTAGTATTCATTCGCAATTATATTTCAGAGTGGACGCAGCCACTACTTCTTCTGGTAGTCAACGGACAACACATAACACAGGGGGTTTGCCTTACATACACTCCTACTTGGCTCCAGGTGAAGCCTTACTCCAGAATTTCACTGATTGATAAACAATCGTTGTGGCCCAGGGGTAACTCGCTTTAGGGAATGAATCCAAAAACTTCTCTTTGATGGAGTAATTTTTGTGTTCCTGGTATGGTTTGGGTGCAATGATTTCTAATACCAGGATTTTGAACTCATTAAAGTTATGGTTCTGTCCCACTTTGTATATTGTATGTCCATCCTTGTATTCTTTAGTGTACTGTCTTGTCTGTTTTTATTTTGTACTGTATTTCTAGACTCTGTAAGCCGCTGCGAGCCGTATGGAGTTAGCGGCATATAAGTCCAAAGAAATAAATAAATAAATAAATAAATAATGAATATAGAGTGGTGAGGATTCATTGCGGGTTTTAAATCTAGATTTATGTTCCTGAGCCCTCGTGCGTAAGTCACGCCCACTTTCACCCACGTAGTATCTCTGGCAAAATCCTGGTATTAGAAATCATTGCACCCAAACCATACCAGGAACACAAAAATTACTCCATCAAAGAGAAGTTTTTTGATTCATTCCTAAAAAGCGAGTTACCCTGGGCCACAACGATTGTTTATCAATCAGTGAAATTCTGGAGTAAGGCTTCACCTGGAGCCAAGTAGGTGTATGTGTAAGGCAAACCCCTGTGTTATGTGTTGTCCGTTGACTACCAGAAGAAGTAGTGGCTCGTCCACTCTGAAATATAATTGCGAATGAATACTACGAATGGTATGTAAAATATATAGCCTAGCCATAAGGGTTGTCCTGATCAAATGGTGGGCTTATGAATATGTACGAAAAGGATGTTATACCTGATTATTGTTATGTTTACCTTTATTTAGATAATCGGACCAGTGGAATTACAAATAATATTATTTTCGGGTCCCGATGAAGCCAGTTCTCTGGCGAAACGGAGAGGCCTTTTGATATATAGTCCGTCGACCCTTATGAACCCCTCAATACGGATTTTACTACAAGCCCAATATATGGTTATATATGATGATTTTTGTGATGCATCCGTGTTGGAGTTCTTATATGATTTGTTTTGATCGACTTTACAATTCCACAACCCCATTTGGGAAGAAATATATGTTCCACGACAAGTGATTTTGGATATATACTTTCAATAAATAAAAAACATATTTTGGAATACAAGAAAGAAAATTTGTGTGTTGCAGCTAACCCTTTGAAACTCATTCTTCATGCAGAAAGTCCCATAATATCTGCTTTGAATTGGTTTATCAGAGTACACACTGCCATATATTCCAGTTCAAAGCAGAAAATGTGGGATTTTATTCAGCTGTGTGGAAGAGGCCTTCGCAACAGAAATGGTTGGAATGTGCAAGGATGGATGTGTTGTTTTTGTGATGTGTGCTGGCAAAAACATTTAATTTTACTGCACAGTGACAATAAAGTTATTCTATTCTTTAAAAAATCCACTGGGTGACTTTGAGCAAGTCCTAATTCCTCAGCCATGGAGAAAGGCAATGGGAAATCTCTGAATACCTCTTGCCAAGAAAACCCCAAGGGAGGTTCACCTGAGATGAGGTGAAAGCACATAAAAACAACAAGAACAAAGTTAGAACAGATTAACAATCATGCATTGTCCTAGCAAAGGCACTAATGATAAGATTTGGAATGGCAGTCATAAATTAGCAACCTCTGAAGCATCATCTGCACCTAAATTTACTGAAAGGAGCCTTAAGTATTGTCCTGGAAAGTGTTGTGTTTCCCACATCTTTTCCCAGATGAAAGTACTAGGAAGTATGCATCTCCCTCCATCAATGTTGTCTTCACATCCAAATTGGGGAAGAAAGAGAAATACTCACCAACCTAAATAATTTTGAAAATCAGTCAGCATAAAAGTACTTGTTTAATGGTGTCATCCACAGCAACAATTTTAGAACGGAATGTGTGTGCGTTCTGGAGAGACAAACCTTAGAACAATCTCTATGGAAACTTTTACTATAAAACATTTGTTTCCTTTTGTGTTCTTGTTTATATTTTAAATCATTACAACAACAGATCTATAAACCGAAGGATGAAAACTTTACACTGAAGAATACATTCCCAAATAAGATGATTTTCAATTGGAAGTGTTTGGTAGACCATATGGTTGCTGCCTCCCCATCCACACAGCAGCATGAACAAACATCTTTGTTAAAGATTATAAACAGGAAGAGGAAAATTTCAATGCTACAAGAATGTAAAACAGCTTCGTAATGAGAAAAAGGAGGAAAATGCCTTGGGAGTGAATCACGCTTGCAGATACTTCTTTTCTTTCCCCAATCCATTTACTGCTTCTCATGTTCATTCAATAAAACTTTAGATTGTAGCTTTAAAAAAAGGAGTGCCTTGAACGTAAGAACATATCCTTTTAGAAAAAAGCTATACAACTTACATTTTCTGAAGATCATTGTCCATGAGTTTGACAGTTTATGCTGCTAGTGATGAAATCAGTCCATGAAATCTGGCAAGTTGAAATAAACGTCCCCTTAACTTACTTACTTTCTGTGAGTCAGGAAGCTTAGTGTGGAGCTATTGAAAAAGTGAAACTAAAATCCGAGGAGTCACCCAAAGGCTTTGGCCAGCAGAGGTCTTCACTGTGCCTTTGGAACTTAAGGCAACGCCTGCTTTATTCTGGTCACAAGAGAAAGGGAAAGTCAGTGTAACCCTGCCCCATTTATTGGTCTTTTAAGTTCAATCATGGAAACCTCTGTAGCTTTTGAAACACTTTGGCAAAGTTGCCAAATGACTATTGAAGTTCTCCACCCCAATGAAACACCCCACCAGAAAACATTTCAGATGGAACAAACCCACAAGTGAAGTCATATACTTTTAGTAAAATATTGTTATGCACACAATGTTAGGATTTCTGGGTAAATTGTTGAAAATATGCTGGTGCATTGACATGATAGATATCCCATGTGTATATGTCTATGTGTCTTCAAGTTGCCAGTCAATTTATAATAATCCCATTAATTTCATAGAGTTTTCTTAGGCAAGGAATACTCAGAGGTTTTGCCAGTTTCTTCCTCTGAAATATAACCTACACAGTATTTGTTGCCATGCTTGCATCTTAGTAGTAACCAGGGCTGACTCAGCTGACCACAAGGGTCATTCAGTTTAATTCTCTGCCATGCAGGAATATACAAAGCATTGCCAATAGATGCCCATCCAGTCAGTGTTTAAACCTTCAAAGAAGGAGGCTCCAGCACACTCTAGGGTAGCATACTTTAGTTCTTACTTTCAGGATGTTTTTATTTTAGGTGGAATCTCGTTTTCTGTAATTTGAATCCATTGCTCAGTCTAGGTCCTAGAGCAGTTTTGTCTGAGCCAAGGGACCCTGTTAACAGTTATACAGTGTTCCCTCACTTATTGCTAGGGTTAGGTTCCAGGACCTCCCACAATAAGTGAAAAACTGCGATGTAGGGATACTCTATTTATTTTAATATTTATACAGTATTTTAGTAGTTATACACCATTTGAAGACTTTATAAACTTAAAATAAAGTGAATGAAAGGAAGGAAAGGCCCTTCAAGGCTGGAGGGAGGGAGGCAGGACTGAGAAGGGAAAGCGCTTCGGAGAGCGGCAGCGGCCAAACCCCACAAACAGTGAAAATACCATGATATATATTTTAAATTAACAATTTTTGAAATCCACAAAACAGCAAGTCCACAATAAGCGAACCGCGAAGTAGCGAGGGAACACTGTAGTCAGTTCTATCTCAGAACTAGCCCAACTGTTTACTGCCCCATTTGGAAGGCTCACAGGAAGCCAAAAAAGCACAAACTCACACATGGGTGCATGGTTGTCTGTAAGGCAGGTCACATAGCACCTGAGACCAGAGAGAAGATAAATATAGTCATGTCCACATCAAAAGCCAAATAAGGGAGGATATGTAGAAAAGTCTGTGGATAATTATTCAATGATCTTTGCTGGTGGCATTCTCAGAAATTTAGTTGAGGGAGTGAGTTCACCATCTTTAGGAGTGTGGTCTCAGCAGATAGTCCACAAGTTCAACCCTTCAGCCTAGAAAGCCCTTGCTCCCAGTTGACTTTGATGGGTGAAAGCCTTGAGGATATATTATAAGTCTGAAATCTAACCCCAGGAAGTGCTGGTTCTAGATCACCACCACCTCCTCACTGACTAAAGTAGCAAGAATACTATGATATATAGCAGGCCTGGACATGGACAACCTGTGGTCTGCCAGATGTTTTAAACTTCAGCTTCTAGAATTACTGACCAATGGACAAGCTGGATAGGGCATCTGGGAGCTGGAGCCTCAAACACCCGAAGGACCACAGGTTGTGCAAGTCTACTATATAATTGTAAGGGAGGGCCTAGAAAACAGCAACAGAGGACATATTTTTCTGACATTGGATAAATGAAACTGTGGGTACTGTCCTATGGATATGAAGCACACCTTGTGCAGGGTTGCAGCCTTTAGCAAAAACAACAAAGTAATTGTTAGGATAATCCTTTGAGGGTTTTTTCCCCCATTCTCAGGACAAATGTTTGAAGTACATCCCTGTTTTATACACAGAGAATTAGAGCCAATTAGAGTTTTCTTCCTGATGTGCCAGTCCCACTCCACAGCTAACATAGTAATGCCAAAAACAGAATATTATGTGCATATCATTTTGTCCATTATCCCACTAGCTGTAAAACAGAAAAGATAGTTTCATTTTGCTCCTGAAAAAGACCAAGTAGATTTGAGAAGGTTTTTGCTCCAACTGGTGCCCACACATCATCAACTGAAATTTCCTTCATGGCTCAAGGAGCTTCCAATAATCTTGCCTCACTTATAATAATTCTCATTGTCTTTCATAGCAAGACAGCATCATATTTTAAAAGATGTGTCTATTCAGCACAAATTTTCATATTTTAAAAGCTAGCCTTGCTAGGACCAACAGAAAAAACCCTGCACAATCCTTTGTGCCTCGTATCATGTGTGTGAGAGGTAATTATATTCTGATGAGGCTGTTTGGCCAGTGTTGCTGCCCATCCAACCCATTTCCAATGTTGCCAAGCTTGCCCCCCCCCCAATTTGCTGGCAGACTTGGAAGAGGTTAATTTAATCACTGTATTCTGTTATGTGTTTGCTTAATCATCTTAGCTGCTTTCATTTTTCTCATGTGCTTTTTTCCTGATGATATATAATTTTTATGCAAGTAATAAAAGAAAGGTCCAGGGGGTATACTTATCATAAACCAACCATAATCACACAAGTGGAAGAGAACTCCAAGCATCACTGAATGATCTGAATGCAATTTCTTTACACACACTTATAACTCTGCAGCTTATTGTACCTGCTTGCTTAAATAAATCACAGTGTTTTAATAACATAATCTCTGTAAATCATGCCTTTCCTATTGCTTCCCCAGGCTGTAAATGAATGTGTAGTAATCATAATCATAACAGGAGGAGGAGGAGAAAGGACAGCAGTAGCAGCTGGTGAGCTACATTTTCAGCATCTATTCAGCCTGGCAGGTACTTTTACTCTATCTTCTGCTACCATTTGCTTCTATAATTAAACACTTACTCTCTGCTTTTTACCCGATGCTGTTTAGCTGGTATTGCACCACCTGCTAGGAAGTAGCAGCCAATAATGAAAGGACCAAGGCAGTGACATCTCCAGCCCATCCCCTGTTCGGTTATCAGCCAGCACGTCGATGCCTTACATCAAGATATAGTTTTCTAAAGTCTACAGAGATACTCACAGGAACACTTCAACAAGTGACAGAACGAATGTGATAGTCTAAAACCCAGAACCTCAAGCCATGGCTGATACCGAATGAGACACTCCCCCTGGGCCCACAGAAGACTGGGCAACTTGGAAGGCACTGAACAGACTGCGCTCTGGCACCACAAGATGCAGAACTAACCTTAAGAAATGGGGCCACAAACTGGAGTCCACAACATGCGAGTGTGGGGAAGAGCAAACCACAAACCACGTATTACAATGCAGTCTGAGCCCTACCACATGCACAATGGAGGACCTTCTTATAGCAACAGCAGTGGCCAGGTACTGGTCAACGGGCATTTAGTATAATGCCATGTTCTTAAACTTTGTGTTTTTAAAATACATTACAAGTTTGCTTCTGATACAATAAATAAATATACCCAATGCTCATTTCCCCATGTTCCTGCTGAACAGCCTCTCTTACCCCATATTTGTATACTGATAGTTTAATTTGATTTTTGTTCCCAATAATATATTCCATAAGCTTCCTGTCATCCACTTAATGAAAAGGCAAATTAAATGACCTTTAAATAACTATTTTTAACCTCTAACAAGGGTTCAAAGGCCTTAAAAGCTCAACAATAAAGCCACAAGTATATTTGACAATTTTCTTAATTTTTTTAAAAAAAGCATGTTTATTGTAATTCCTTCATATTGTTGTGCAAAAATACATTTTATATCTTCCTGGCATGTTTTTTTAAAACAGAAGATAAAAAGAAGTTTGCAGTCATGTGCTTTTGTCCTTGTTCATAGGGACTTCACCTGCAGCAAGAGTACAAACAGTTAAGAAGTGATAGATAGAAACATATCCAGAACAGTTTGCCATTATTTCTTTGTCGGGATCATTTTTTAATGAAATTTAAATTGCAAAAAATGGCAACTTCCTCTTAAGTAGCAAGACACATTGTTTTATTCAAAGCTGATCAGAATTTATTTTCAAATAATTCTGTTCATTCTGCAAAGATACTGACATTCACTCTAACAGATACATAGGAATAATCCAGTGATTTATTTCTATGCAGTCTTTAAGGCACATTCAGCACATATCTGTGTTCACATCTGCTTTGGTTCAGCAAATCCTTCATTGCGTTTCTGGGAGCCCATATCCAGGTAAATGAGCGTCCTGTGTTCCAAGGGCATCTTTTTCATGACCATAGACCTCTACAACATGTATAGTACTGATGGTATGCAAGGCAATACTTTGTCCTGGTACTAACTGATGACCAAGTGCACCAATGGTTTTGGCTGAATTCCTTTGTAAATAATTTTCTCCATAACACTCAGTCCCTGTAATGTCTCCACTGCATTCTTCATGGAAGCTGTAAAACAAAACCAAAAAAGAGCAGATTTTATCTCAATGTTATGGGGAGGAGAGGGCAAGCCCTTGATCTGTTTTAGCCATTGAATTGACATGAAATAGATGAAAATATAAAGTATGCCATTAGTCCTGCTTTTACCTATTAACATTTAATTTAGAATGAAACCAGGTACTAAGTGCTGTATAACTGACAGGAAGTCAAAATAATCGAGACCAAGAGTGAGTGGGAGAGAGTGAAATTTGTAGCCGTGGGATGGTATTTCTAATCATATATGACATGTAATGACATAAAATGGGCCCATATGCAACAGTTTATAAAAGTTAGCTATAGTAAATGTGAAAGAAGTTTTGATTTGTGTTAATGCAGGTTTTGCAAGACAGGACCATTCGCTTCAAGAGTAATACAATTCCTCTGTGAAACCACAAAATACATTCATGAGTTCCATGAACACTTAAGGGAAAAAAATGACTACTGCATGAATGAGAGCCATATGCCTTGCCACCTACATTTATTGATGTGTGGGCTGACGGGAAATCTTGAAGATGTCATCTTGGACCTGAGACACTGAACAGTTTTTTGTGTCTCTGGGTAGAAAAACCACTGTATCTGAAACCAGCTGTATTATTTAAAGAATCACATTTGTTAAAGTATTCCTAGGGCTAGTTTATCCATTCTGCAATGCTCATGTATGGAATGAAAATTACACACATCTCACAACTTCTGTATTCTTATTTCTATGAATTCTGACATTAGCAAGAACTAGCCTAAAAGGCTCTTCCAGGAAAGTATGACATCTAGGAAATCATTATTTTCTAGTAATAACTGTAGATTTCTATTGTAGTCCTCCTGGATATGGACATGTGATAAGTAAACAGAATAATATATTGTACAGGTTGTATAACCCTTATCCAAAATGCATGGGGCCAGATATGTTTTAGATTTTGGAATATCTGCATTGGCACATATGTACTTACGGTGATATCCTGCAGATGGAACCAAGTCTGAACACAATATCAATGCATATTTCATGGACTCCTTGTAAGACATAGCCTGAAGGTATTTTATACAATACTTGTGTGTGTGTGTGTGTGTATCCAGTATTGTCTGGGTATGATTTTTCTATTAAAAATACTCATTGTTGGTGTTATGATTTTAGGGATGGTTCAATCAGAGAGCTGAGGAAAAATATTCTCAATTTTTACTTTTTCATTCTTGAAAGTCTCTGGAATGTGTAATATATAACTATTTGTGGTAGAACGTGAACACTGCAGGCACTTGTATCACTGTGCCACTGCTTTATTGATGCTACAGAATATGGGGAGAGTAGAGGAGGAAAGGAAAAGGGAGCGGAGGAGTGGGAGCACTCCCTTGGCTGCAATCAGAACTGGCATAGTGCTCGCTTTTCCTCCATTCCAGTTGCATGTTCACCATATGCACAACAATGCTGTAGTTGTTTAAATATGCACTCTGCCTTTCTTGCAGTAAGCATAAGGCAGTGTATGTGATTTTGCTCCTCCCCTCTTCAGCCCTGCAAGAACAGGCCAGACTTTGAGAAAGATCATGCAATGAGCTTATACCTCCCAAATGCCGGCTTACACCACAGTACAATGTTTTTGTGTTCCTTTATACACTGGACCGACTATGTGACGAATGTTGATGTCCTTGAGCAAGCAGGGATCACCAGCATTGAAGCCATGCTATTGAAAACACAGCTGCACTGGGCAGGGCACCTCTCTAGGATGGAGGACCACCGCCTCCCAAAGATACTACTCTACGGTGAACTCGCCACGGGTCAGCGCAAGAGAGGCGCTCCCAAAAGGAGATATAAGGACTCCCTGAAACAACATCTCAGGCTCGGCCAGATTGATCACAAAAAATGGTCCACCCTGGCCTCACATCGGGAGGCATGGAGATGCACTATTCACAATGCTGCGGCCTCTTTCGAGAAGACACGCCAAACGGGTCTCGAAGAGAAACGACAACGCAGAAAGAACCGTAACTTGGAAACAACATCACCTAAGGAGATTTTCTGCTGTGCTTTCTGCAACCGGACTTGCCTAACTCAGATTGGCCTTTTTAGTCATCAACGCGCTTGTAAAAAGCATGGGATGAGTCCTTCCTAAAGAATCTTTGTTCGCAAAGTAATGTCGAGAGACATGACAGGGAATGTGATGCCTTTATAACATCTGACTAAGATATGTAGGATTCCTCTATCTCCCTCTTTCAAAAAAAAGTAGAGAGCAAATATAAGATCAAACTTAACATAGCATAAAATTGATATTCTTTTGAACCTTTGCAACTATTCAAAGAGATTCTTTGTAGTAGTGGTTCCTCAGAGATGGAGACCATTTCTCAGAAACCACATCTGACATGTCTTTAAATTTGCTTAGAACAGCAAAAGAGGAAATGAATATTATTTTAACAGGAAGTAGGTTGGAGCTGGGCAGATTGTTTAGTAGTGGGTGACATGCTGTAAAATATGGCAGATGACACATTGTCAAATACAAAATTCAACAACAGGTAAGGGATAGAAAAATCAAAGGGTAAAGATTTTCTAATCAAATGTTGGTAATTCACATTCAAATATCAAAATGTTTTGAGTTATAGTTTTCAGCTTATAAAGAGTTACACTGCTGTAACACTTCCTTGAATGCATTTCACTGAGCACTGCATGTTGCCAACTGTGTAGGTTTCTCATATTACATTCAAATTCAGTAAATATTATGTCAATAGAAATAATTCAGTTTTCTTGAGATAATAATTCAAGTGGTTAAAAGAATTAAACTTAAGTAGTCAGAAAGGAGAAAAAGGCACAGGGAAACAAATTACTTGAGGGGAAAGGTGTAGTTTCCTGTGAAATTTATATTTGATTGCTAGACAATAGATGCTGGTCCTTTTGTGTTCAAGGAGGCAGATGTAACAAAAAAATTACTCCTTTTTTGAGCTTGATAGGGACAGTGCTTAGAAGTTACTTTAGTCAGACATTATCCTCCTTTGGCTATGCAGGATAAATTAAGACCATTTGGCTGGTATTCAGTATTGTAGTACCTAGAGTTATAGATCTATAATTGCTCCGAATTCAGCAACACTACATAGTAATGACTGTGTGATACGATTGCTGTAACTGTAAATGCCTCCTGTACCATCCTCAACGGCCAGTAGCCACATTTAGCAAAGAGGGCTGGCAATCTGGGCACAAAAGGGGTAACATTGTCAGATCCCTCCCACCCACAGCAAGCAAGGCTGTGACTATGAGAAACAGGACTTCTGCTGCAATTGCTCGCCACAGCCATACTTGATAGTAAATGTATACACGTGTGCCTTCAAGTTGCCTTTGACTTATGATAATCCCATGAATTTCAAATTTTCTTAGGCAAGAAATACTAATTTTGCCAGTTCCTTCCTCTCAAATAAAACCTAAAGGATCTGATTACCCATCAATATGTGTGTGTGGAAAAATGGGGGGGGGAGTATATACTGTATGCATGTATGTATGTTTGTACCATGTGGCTTGATGAATCTGGACCATACTTGGTACACATGCCCTTTATTGTCCAACTTAAAATAATGGTTTCAGTTACAAAGCCCACCCATTTCAGGCCTCAAAAATAAATGTATATGTATGTATGCAGCACTCAGATGCAACCACAAGAAGGTACCATACAGATAAAAAGGAGAGAGAGGAGGAGAGAGAGAGAATAATGGAAGAATGCTAGAGTGTCACCAGGGACACACACTAACAGTTCCTCTGAGGGCCAAAGGCATGCCATGAAGATGTTTCAGGGGGGGAGGGGGGCTTCTCAGAGGGCCAGGCAAAGATGAGAATGAGCAAGAGAAAGAAGATGACAAAACTGGGTACTAATTCAGTTCTTAAATGATTAAAATAATCCTACATTCAGAGCAGTGTATTTTTCATGCATGGAGAAAAGAATTAACTAGAGCTACTCTGAATTAAGAAGCTGTGTGCTTTTATTTATAGTATCAGAGGGTACAGTTGTAATGTCTTTAAGAAAACATGTCATTATACTAAGTGTCCTTTGACCAGTAACTGGCCACTTGGAGTGCCTCTGGTGTTGCTATAAGAAGTTCCTTGCATATACACTCAGATAAGGCTGATCACCCTTTATAAAATTAATAAAAAATATTGTACACTACACTGAAATCCAATAACTGAGGGCACATATAGACTGTAGAATGAATGCTGTTCGACACCGCTGCTGTGGCACAATGCTACTGAATCATGGAAGTTGCAGTTTTACAAGGTTATTTAGCTTTCTCTGCCAAAGAAAGCTGGCTCCTCACCAAACTACAAATTTTAAAAATTCATAGCACTGAGCCACAGTCATTAAAGTGTTAAGATGCATTAATTCGACAGTGTAGATCTATCCCTGATTCTCATTTCTTATTTACTAGGCCAATGTGAAATTGTGGTTGTCTAGAAAGCTTGGATCTAATAATGTGATATAGTATGATGTCCAAATAAGATTTTCATTTCCAAGATCTGTAGCAGGAGATAGTCTTAACATAAAAGAAAAGCCCTCTCATCCAGAAAGCTCTTTTTAAAAAAGTTTGGTGCTCTTTACACTGAGTTTGCTTCCCGGCTTCAATAATTGATCCCATAGTGATACTGCTTTTGAAGCTTTGTGATGGAGGAGGATTTTGGATGGTTGTTAAAGAGAGAAAATACACTGGGTCCACATAGTTAAATATTACCTTTAAAATATAACTCGATATAGAGTAAATACGTACAGCCAAGCATATGAAACAAATGTCCTTGCAAAGCTTAATTGGATCGATTCAGAGTCATAATTCTCCATAGACATAGATGCCACAGGATGATGGGCCAGAAAATGTTCACCATACAAAAAATATTTTCCCCATTTATCAACCATTTTGAACTACCAAATGTTTTGTGTTTTTGTTTGTTTTATTGAGAAAAAACCCAATTGAGATTAGTTTCAATTTGTTTTGCCCCAATTCACAGTGTACATTTCTCCTGGAAAAAGGAATGAAAATCTCACCCACAGTACCCAATTCTCCCAGTGTACTTGTGTAGTTGTGTAAAGAGGGAGAACCAAGGGAGGGTAAAGTTAGAAAGAAAAGCTTTTTCAGGTTTTGGTATGAGTTGTAAGAGGAGTGGTTAAGAAGGGGAATGTGAAGGGAGGAAAATGCTTAAAAAAAGTTGGGAGCGTGCATCCAATTTGCAGACAATTCCAAATTGGGAGGGATAGCTAATATTCAAGAAAACAGGAGCAGAATTCAAAATGATCTGAACATATTGGAGAGATGGGCCAAAACTAACAAAATGAAGTTCAACAGGGACAAATGCAAGATACTCCACTTAGGCAGAAAAAATAAAATGCAAAGATACAGAATGGAGGAAGATGCCTGACTCGATAGCAGTATGTGTGAAAAGATCTTGGAGTCCTTGTAGACAAGTTAATCGTGAGCCAACAATGTGCTGTGTGGTGGCTTAAACAGTCAATGGGATTTTAGCCTGCATCAATAGTATAATGTCTAGATCCAGGGAGGTCATGCTACCTCTCTATTCCACCGTGGTCAGACCACACCTGGAATATTGTGTCCAATTCTGGACACCACAACTGAAGGGAGATGTTGACAAGCTGGAATGAGTCCAGAGGAGGGCAACTCAAATGATCAAGGTTCTGGAGAACAAGCCCTATGAGAAGTGGCTTAAAGAGCTGGGCATGTTTAACCTACAGAAGTGAAGGCTGACAAGAGACATGATGGTCATGTATAAATATGTGAGAGGAAGTCATAGGGAGGAGAGAGCAAGCTTGTTTTCTGCTGCCCTGAAGACAAAGACATGGAACAATGGCTCCAAACTACAGGAAAGGAGATTCCACCTGAACGTAAGGAAGAATTTCCTAACCGTGAGAGCTGTTCGGCAGTGGAACTATGCCCCAGAGTGTGGTGGAGGTTCCTTTTTTGGAAGCTTTTAAACAGAGGCTGGATGGCCATCTGTCGGGGGTGCTTTGAATGCGATTTTCCTGCTTCTTGGCAGTGGGTTGGACTGGATGGTCCATGAGGTCTCTTCCAATCCTTTTATGACTCTATGAGGGACATGTATTAAATGGCAAACCAGCTCACCCCAGAAAGGCCCCTTAAGAGCAGGAATGTCTACTTCTTCTGATACTTCTAGAGAGTATTGTCACATGTCTCTAGCCTAGAAAAAGTAAGCGTTACTATTTTATGTTTGAGCTTATTTAAATTTGGCGGTGAGTTGTGTGAAATCACAAACTTTGTGACTACTTCAGCACATATACACTCTGATGTCTAAATCCCCCCCCCCCCCAAACTAGCTTCCTCTGTTTACATCAGCCTCAATTTTAAATCTAGGAATGCAGCCAATAATCCCAGAATTGACACAAACTGAGACCCACCTGTTAACTTTCAAACAGCACAAGGGAAAAAATCAAATGAAAGAACTGAGCTATGAGTATTATTTTTTGTAAAGGTGACAGAGTGATTTAATAAAAGATGCCATCGGTTTAGTGTCCACCTAGATGGTGATACCTGTGTTATCATTGTCAGCTCAGCACCATCTCAGTTTCACTGTCTACCAGGGGCTACTGACTGAATATCTGGACCATCATTGATAGGGATGCTATCACAGTATCTAAGTAGCAATTGGAGAATGTGGTACATTCCAAGCAATGCCACTTGTACTTCTGTGGACTTATCTACAACAATTTTGTCAGTCTATTTGGAATTGCTTCTGAAGCTATGTTTACCACTGAAAAGCAGCTGTTTTCTTTTCCCAGAGATGCTAAATTTCAATGTGTAAGATGTGATATATCATAACCTTCTCCCTCTCTGTGTGTTCAATCCTGTTATCTCCAAGGACTGCTACATCTATAACACAGTTATTATTACAGTACCATCAAATGTACATCCTGTACTGGGAATGTGGCACAGCTGGCTAAGTGAAAGTCAATATTTCTTCATCAATATGTTTATTAACAGTCAATAATATTTCAATAATCTCAAAAAAAGTGTGGAATCAATTGTCCAATATATCCAATATTCGGTGTTGCAGTAAATTCCAAAGAACAAATTATTCATTCATCTCCGTATTATTTCATATATATTCAAAAATCATAATTATAATCCAGAATATAGTGCGGCTAAGGTCGACAGTCAGAAATCAAAAGGCCTCGCCATTTCGCCAGGAATAACCCAGCTTCATCGGGACCTGGAAATTTCAGTCGATTCCAAACAAAATAATTTCACTGGTCCATGAAATCTACAATACAAAATATATACACAGGCTTACAGTCATCTCTTTCATGTATAACAATTGGCGCCGGAGATCCCTTTCTGTCGCTCGCCCACCTCCTGGCGGCTCCCGTTAAGCAGTTCATGCTGCATTCACACATTATGCGGCTCCATTCCTGGGTCAGGAGGTCTCACGCTGCCTCCTTCGCGCCTCCCCTGCTTTGGGACCTCCCTTTGCACGTGTTTCCTTCCCTCCCGGGAGCAGCCTGCGCTCAGTTGGCTCCAGGAAGAGGGCGACACGCATGTACACAGCCATGGCTGCCGACCCGGGTCATGCAAATGGCATTCCTGGGGTTCTTCACAGTGAATTGTACCCCCTGTGCCACCGGAGGTACATGCAGGACAATTTCGGTGCGTATATACACCTGTGCAAGGGTTTTGCACATCTGAATGGGGCTGAGATGCATGTTCTGGGCTTAGTATGGTTTTTTTCCCTATTCCTACATAATTTTTCCATCGTGTTTTCAATATCCTCCCATTCACAATGGGCTTGGTTCCATCCCTCTTCATGTATTTCTGATATCAAAATAGACACGGGTCTTCTTCTGCATATGTGAATGGGGCTGAGATGCGTCTTCTGGGCTTAATCTTTTTTCTATCCCTACATAATGTTTCCATCGTGTTTTCAATATCTTCCCAATGGGGGGCGTGCGGTAGAGGTTGGCTTAAAGGGGGCGTAATTCCAAAGTGTGGCCTAGGGCGCAAAAAGGTGTTAATCCGGGCCTGATTCCAATGTAATCCTACTAAGGATTAATGTCCAGAGAAACAACAGAGTTCAGGAAATGTTTAAAGAGTAATTATACAAAAGTTTAAAGAGTACTATATGAAAGCAAAACCAGGCAAGCCTTAATTGCCAGGAAAAAGAATAGGAAAAGTGCTTTTGGAAGGGTCATGGTATGTGCTAATCTTCTCAATTTAGAATGTTTCCATAATAGCTCTATTACAAAATTGTGTCATTGCAATTGCACAATGATGAGTTCCTGGTTATTTGGCTTTTTGTTTCGAAAACACCAGTTTTGGCACAGTGAGGAAAAACAATATTACAGTTGACTCTCCACATTTGTGAGTTTAAGTTTTGCAGATTTGATTATTACTGGATATAATTAATATGATCTCTCTAGGAATCTCCAGGTTCTCCAGTGTAATTCTATGAACAACTTCAACTGGAGAACTAGAGATTCTAAAGAGATCATATTAATTAAATCCAGGAATAATCAAATTACAATTTTGCAGTTTTTCCACTTTTATTAAGGCTCCAAACAGTCATAACTCAGCTCTATGGCATTTCATATACAAGAGAGCAAACACAAGTATCAATTGCATAAAAACATAAATAATAGTGCAAAAGAGTGCACTGCTATTACACTACCTTTCCTAATGTAGGAGAAGCCTTTTTCAAAGGAAGTGACCTCAAACAAATGAATAGTGTGATAAGCATCCAAATGTAATGTGTTACTTGCACCCAGTAGTCTCTGATCTTTTGATGACGCTTGAAATGTGTAATCTACACAGGCACCCATGACAGCAAAGGCATATAGGAGTCTGCATTAACATGTGGATTTCTCTTGTAAGACTAGATAACATGGAGGGCCTGGCATATACACTCCTGATATATTGATTCTCCAGACCATTACATTCTCTGGCAGGGTTTCTGTTGTCTGTAGTTCTGATCTCAGTCTGGATTTTTCCATGTATTATTTGAAAGAGGAAAAACTTCAAAGAATCACCTCAGTTCCCCCTTTTTTTCATGATAATGTTAATAGAAAGGACCATATGAATGCTTCAGCACAGCAAGAGACGTTGCTCTTTTGTTTCCTAACTGATGGAGGAAATTGCTTTGCAGAATAAATTTTCTCTGAAAGGAGGGGAGTCAAAATCTTTTCTTGTTCTATAATGCAAGTTAGGCAATAGTGCAGCCTTTATAGAAATAATTATGGCTACTTTATGAAAAAAGCACATATATACAAAGAACAATGCTTCCAACAAGATAATCTTACTATAAGAAAAATACATCTACATTGTGATGAATGGGGCTGGAGTTCTTCGTCCCTCAAAGGGTTTGAAAAAAATATACAATCAGTTGCAAATGAAGAATGGCACAACATAAAAAGAACACTTACCTATTCTATATCTATTTTAAATTCACAGTGTGAAATTAGGTTTGAAAATGTATATCCATCTTTTCTTCCTTTTAAATATTTCATGCAAAGTGGTTTATTGTTCTAAAACAATATCAACAAAAGGCTAAAGTTACAACATCTTTGGGTGATGGCCATTCTTTCATTGTAGGATAGTCATTGTATTGAAAAGGAATGGCATCCAGAAGTAATCTTGCCCATGAAGGCTTGAGGTTTGATCTGTTATTGGCTTGTACACCCTTTCCTTCCTCCAAAAGTAATATTTCTCCTATTTCTCCTCTAAACTGGTTTATGAAGAACATGGCTGAGTCTCAACTGGGATTTGGACAGCCACTAATCAAATGCCCAGGTCTTAGCACCTGTCTTCAGATGTATCTGCACTACAAAATTAATGTAGTTTGATATCATGACTCAATATAATAATAAATCAGCTGATGACCCAAAATGCAGACTGTGCAAGGAAGCTGATGAAACCATTGATCATATCCTCAACCTCTGCAAGAAAATCGCACAGACTACAACAGAGGCACAACTCTGTGCCCCAAATGATTCATTGCAACTTATGTCACAAGTACCACCTGCCAGTAGTAAAGAACTAGTGGGTTAATAAACCTGCAAAGGTAGTGGGAAATGAACATGCAAAAATACTGTGGGACTTTTGAATCCAGACTGACAAAGTTTTGGAACACAATACACCACACATCACGATTGTGGAAAAGAAAAAAAGTTTGGATTACTGATGTTGCCATAAGAGGTGACAGTTGCATTGAGGAAAAACAACAGGAAAAACTCAGCCATTATCAGGACCTCAAAATCGAATTGCAAAGGCTCTGGCATAAACCAGTACAGGTGGTCCCAGTGGTAATTGGCACACTGGGTGCCATGCCAAAAGATCTCAGCCAGCATTTGGAAACAATAAACATTGACAAAATCACGATCTGTCAACTGCAAAAGGACACCTTACTTGGATCTACGCACATCATTTGAAAATACATCACACAGTCTTAGATGCTTGGGAAATGTTATGATTTTGTGATATGAAATCCAGCATATATTTCTCATTTGCTGTGACATACTGTGTTTTTGTGTCAGTAAAATAATAATAATGTTTAGGATTGTGTGATATATATACTTTATTTCTAGACCACCATCTCCCCCTGGAAGGACTCAGAGCAGTTTACTCATATTGTTTTTATCGTGTTTTATAATCTATATATATAAAAGGGAAGTGGTCGTGCAACGGGGCAAATGCACGCCAAAACTACATTCCCCACACACACGAAAATCACAGGGCCACTCATCCATACCACTAGGTCCATACTCCACCCACGAAAACACCCCGAAACAACACACAACACCCCCAAAACATCCACCGAAAAACAACATAACTACGCATGCGCAAAACACCGCACACACAAAATGGCCGCCAACAAAACATCACAGTACCGAGCATGCGCAACTTCAAACCACATCCCAGCAAACCACAATCCACAACCCCGCTCCATAACTACCCACTACCCCACATAAACAACAACACGCGCACACACCTCTACAGCAGCCTTCTCTACCTACTTCACCGCCTCTACACCACTCCCGAACACGAGCGGCCACTCTACACCCGGCGAGGGAGGACACAGCAGGGGAGCAGATCCCGGCAGCAGAAGCCAAAGGGAGGCGGAGGCGAGGGGTGAGCCTCCATTACACTGCCGGCGACGGCGCCGTGCCCGGCTCTTCCGCCCCCTTCTCGCTCTCCTCCGCCACCTCTCTTTCGCTGGCCGGGGAGAAGGCCACAGGGAGAGAGATCGCCCGGTTCCCCTTCGGCCTCCTCTTCGGGCACCGGAAGAGAGCCGGCAGAGGGCTCTCCGCCGCTACCTGCTGCCTCCCTTCCGCTGGCCGAAGAGGAGGCCGAAGGGTAACCGGGCCACCCCTCTCCCTGCGGCCTCCTCCTCAGGCAGCGGAAGAGAGGAGGCAGAGGGCTCTCGGCCACTACCCGCCGCCTCCCTTCCGCTGGCCGAAGACAAGGGCGTAGGGAGAGAGACTGCGCGGCTTCCCACCTGGCCCCATCCCCGGGTTGCGGAAGGGAGGCGGTGGGCACGGGGGAGAGCCCTCTGCCGCTTCTCTTCCGCTGGCCGAAGAGGAGGCCGAAGGGTAACCGGGCGACCCCTCTCCCTGCGGCCTCCTCCTCGGGCAGCGGAAGAGAGGAGGCAGAGGGCTCTCGCCCGCTACCCGCCGCCTCCCTTCCGCTGGCCGAAGAGGAGGCCGCCGGGAGAGGGACGGCTCGGCTTCCCCCCGGCCCCATCCCCGGGTTGCGGAAGGGAGGCGGCGGCCAGCGTAGGAGAGCCCTCAACCACCTCTCCTCCACTGCCCGAGGAGAGGGCCGCGAGGGAGGGAGATCGAGCGGTTCCCCATCGCCCTCCTCTTCGGCCTCCTCCTCTACACATACACACACACACACATAAATAAAAAACAACATATAAACCCAAACATACAAACACATATAAACACACAAACACATACAAACACATATATCTACACACCTATACATACACATCCACACTAATACATACACATATATACACACACATATCACCACCTCTCCATATATACACATACATACATATACATACACAAACACACACATATATATACACGTACTCAAACACAAAAAACCCACAGATAACTACACACAAATATATACACACATACCAAGAACTATACACACACATACACACACACATATACACACACACAAATAAACACAAACCAATACCTGCACACACACATACACACAAACCCCCAAAAAACCATACACACATACAACTATAAACACACATACACACACATATATATATACACAACAAACATACTCACATCACTTCCACAACATACATACCCTGACATTCTCACATCACCAACATAGGGCACAGCAACGCGTGCCTGGTTCAGCTAGTGTTTTATAATGCTTTGACCTGTGTAAGTCGCCCCGAGCCTACCGGGAGTGGGCGTCTTAACAAGTCTAAATAAATAAATAAATAAATAAAAAGACAAACATTCAGTGCCTTGAAACGGGTACAAACACATCGAAATAATACAGGATAATGGATAGTAGCAACAGTAAACTTGCAACAGAAGAACAATGCTATGGAATCATGAGAATAGTAGTTTTATAAAGTCTTTAGCCTTCTCTGCATAAGTGCTGGTGCCTCACCAAATTACAACTCTCAGGATTCCATAGAATTGAGCCATGCCAGTTAAAGTGGTGTCAAGCTGCATTAAGCCTACAATGTAGATGCACACCTTGCATCTTAGGACCAGTCTCTTCTTCTCTAGTCCTCAGTATGAAAAGATAAAAGCACAACTTTGAAAATTGTGTGTGTGTATATATATACACACCCTCTTTTTTAATTTAAATAGCATCATTGCAGTCATTTGCACAGGGATGCAATCTGAAGGGCACATTTTGACACCTTAGGTGCTATGTTCCACTTCCTCAAATCCTGGCAAATAATTTGTATCAGAATTGTGCAAATTCAGCATGGAAATTCTTAATCTTTTCCATTACATTTCAACCCTCATGCCATTTTTACAGTTACAAATAATGTTATGATAGCCAGTATCATAAGAACATTGGATGATTCTGGAGAACAGGGTTTGATTCTTCACTGGGCCACAGAAACCCATTGGCTGACCTTCGGTAACTCACACCATTCCATCTCCAGAAAACCCTGTGATGAGTTCACGTTAGGACCACCAAAAGTCACAAATTACTTGACAACATCAACAGCGACTGATCTGACAAAATGAGTACAGATCAATATTTAAAAATGCTGGACTTGGAACAGGAGAGTGCAAATTCCTCTTGGCCATGGAACGTCCCATGTGACCTTGGGCTTTCACTTCCTGCTAACAGAATGGCCTTAAATTTCATTTCCTTCCTCCATTTCACTGTGTACTCTCTCTCCATTCTGCTTTGTGCTCTTACTTCCGCTACCTGGGGTGCTCATGGTCCACCTCTCTTTTGTTTCTTGCTCTCTCCTTCCCTCATTCTTCCTCCCTCATTTCAATGTGTGCCCTTACAAGTTTACCTTGTTTCTTACACACTCCTGTTCACAATGTGTCCTACTTGCTCTTTATATTGTTTTAGCTTCCCTGCTTACTCCTCTTTCCTCACTCTACATTCTTGCATTCTCGTTCCTCAGATATCACCATGCACATTGCTTACCTACCCTTCCCTCCTGCTCCCCCTTCACCCTGTCTAGTGCCTGTGCAGTGCCTCTCTTCTTTGCTTCTGTGTGCCATCTCTTGCACAGCTTATGCTTTTTTGCTCCTACTCCCTCCCTGGCTCTACAGCACAGTCTCACAATGCCTTCTAGCATGGCCAGATTCCTCTCTCTCCCTTCCCTCATACTTGAAAGGAGGAACAGGCTTCTTTCTTGCAGAATAATTTCACAGAATAGTGCCTCCACATTTTGTTCCAAATCCCATCTCCTACAAGTGTTGGAGACTTACAATATTATATGGTACTTTAAAAAAAGGCATGGTGCCTGAGCAAAGTGATGGTCCAATTGGGTTCTGGGTGACATCTCTAGATTACAGGTAAAACCTAGCAACCATACTGCCACAGTGACTATGGTAATCCTACAATAGCCTTCCTCCAAACATTAAAAATGTAGAAAACAAACATCTGTGGGCATACTGTATCTTCTTTTTAGCTATAACAGGTCTCAAACTCTAAGCTGTTCCATCTCAGTCACCTCTGCCATCCTGCAACAAATATATGTCTTTGTGATCTTACTTTTCATCCTATTATATTCACTGGTCAAATTTGTATCTGAAGAAGTTCTTTTTTCATCCTACCAAAGTAGTATGTGTTTTGCATTGTGACCTTATCACCCAGAACCTAGATCTGGAGAGGGGATCTTCTCTCCACTGACAAACTATCACTGTCAGTTAAAAAATTGAATAATGCTGTAAGCTGCCAGCATCAGTGCTTCAAGGAAACTTAAGAAAAAGATGTACAAGTGACAGATGTTCAGAATTTTGGAAAACTTACTTTTTGGATTGCAACTTGACAAATTCTCTAGCTAGCAGGGCACTAATCATACTAGCAGGGAAGGGGTGAATGCGTCTGAGAATTGTAGTCCAAAAAGTAATGTTTTCAAAGCTCTACCATTGTGGGGAAATTGATTCAATACGGTGATTATGCTTCTTAAGGACTAAAGCGAAAGATACAAGTATAAATAACTGAATCCATCCAGTAGCCTGATCAAGGTTTCAAGGACACCTAAGGATAAAACCATCCTGTACACTGAAGAAAAACAGAGCACTTGAAAATAATAAATGGAATTATGTGGGATAAGAGGCAGCATAATGCAGTGGCCTCAGTGCTGAGAATATAGAAAAAGCCTGAAGCTCAGCCATGGAAACCTACTCGGTGACCCTGGGCAAGTGACACTCTCTTCTCCTCAGAGGAAGGCAAGAGCAAGCTGCCACTGAACTCATCTTGCTAAGACACCCCAGCGAGAGGGTTGCTCTAACTCAGAAGGCAAAGAACAACAATTACAGTTAGTATTTCCCTTCTCCTGATTTTTGCATTACAACAGTGCTCTCTATTCAAAAATATATATAATCCTATTCTAAAGCCTGGAACTCAGTTTAAGGTTATTATTTAGCAGTTTCAGTATGTCTCCTTTGTGCTGATAAAATATTAAGTAACTAAAATATATGCAGAGTTTTTCAAATGACATTGTATGAGAAAATGAAAGGGATTTAAGAAATGTAAGAGACTGCGTAAATTGATATACGCATTCACTTAAGTGGCTTTGACTAAAATTCTACAGTTACCTGAAATGTGAACTCAACAAAAATTGGATCTGAGTCATCATGTCAGTATGAAGCCCCAAAGGGCTCTTGACCTCTCTTTTGGCCTATGCCCTACAAAGAGAAAAGTCCAATGTCCTATGACACTTCTAAATCTATATTAATTTTTGTAAGAGTCATTTGTTTCAATTCTCCTTCCTTAAAATGAAACAATTATAGCAGATAATTTTCTGACAGAAGAAGAAACTGTGAGATTGGTTATATTTAGTATTTTGATAGAATAGGAAAAAAAACACACATTTAAGCATTACATTTTTAAATGCTCCTTTAAGTACCTGTTCACAGCCTGAACAGAATTCCACTCCAGTGGCTATATTATTAATAATAATAATAATAATAATATATTTGTGCCCGGCGAACATATCCCCAAAGGGACTTGGAGTGGCTAACAAAGCACTCCAAAGTGTTGCATAGAAAATAAAAACAATTACATAGACATCAAAGTGATAAAAACATGAGCAGGCATCCATAAAATAGCACATAATGAAATTAAAATTCCAAATTCATAAAAGGTAGTCGTAACTGCAGATAAAACTGATTGGTTTCAATTAATGAACCCAGTGCCCAAGTGTAGCCACCAAGTCCTCAGACTAACCCTCAAAATCTACTCAAGATCAAAGTCTTGTTTTAAAAGCCATGTTTTTAGACTGGATCAGAAAGCTTGAAGAGAGGGGGCTAACCTAATCTCCCTAGGGAGGGCATTACAGAGCCGAGGGATCATCACCAAGAAGGCCCTCTCTCTTGTCCCCACCAACCATACTTGGGACAGTGGTGGGACCAAGAGAAGGGCCTCCCTGGCAGATCTCCAAGCCTCCGAGGAGTGGTGGTATAAACGTTTGAAACATAAATAAATAAAATAAATAAATCTTAGAGCCCATGCTGGTTCATATGGAGTCACAAAGATGGGTTGGACCCAAAATGTATTATTTTTTGATAATGACCGACACAATAAAAGGATCTTGAGCTATCATAAATAAACAAACAATTTACTGTGATTTAACTTTGGAGAAATCTTAGGTGCATTTACACTGTAGAATAAATGCAGTTTGACACCACTTTAACTGCTATGGCTCAATTATATGGAAACCTGGGAATTGTAGCTTGGTGAGACACCAGCAATCTGGCAGGAGATCTTTTAAAACTACTTTGATTCTCTAGCATTGAACTATAGTACTTAAAGTGGTTTCAAACTGCATTCATTCTATGGTATAGATGAACTCTTAGATAAAGCCTAAATGATCTTGTACAGTTTAAATATCTCCAGCAAAATAAAAACTACAAGGAAAAATGGCTAACTGATGACTGCCTTTTCCAGATTGGTAGCTCTGTAAATGTTTTTGGCATAAATGAAATGGTTTACAGCTCTTCTAGCACATCCTTATCCATGTCTACTCACAAGTAAGATCCATAGAATTATTCTGTGGTCAGAGAGTCTTTATTTGCAGGCTTGGTTACCTCCTTTGCTGCCCAAGTTCCAAAAATCAACAGAGAATGTCACTGAATATTATTTTTATTTTTAATCTTCCAAGGGTTTTCAGGAGTTTCTAGATCTTGTCAAGGTTTGTTTTCAATAAATGGGCTACTTGCCAGTTGAATCTTTGTTCAGTGCTAAAGCATTCAGCCTGAATATTTGAGAAAAGCCAGATATCTTGTATCTCAGTTCTTCAGAAAATCTAAAAATACCCTGTAAGTATTTGGTGGGAGTGCACCAATTAGCAGCCCTGCAAACAAGATTTTTCATGCTAATGTGGCACAGGTTGCACCTAATGTGCAAAGTAACATAGAGCTTTTCATGCCCAGTCAAATTCAGTGACGTTTTGCTTTTCTAGGACCAATTAGCTCGGCTACACAGTGACATTTCCCCTTCAGTATTTAAGTGAGATAAAACAGTTGCAAATTGAAAATGCTTTTTATTTGTCTTTCAAAATCCTTCCTTCCTTCCTTCCTTCCTTCCTTCCTTCCTTCCTTCCTTCCTTCCTTCCTTCCTTCCTTCCTAGAATATAAACCCTTGGGAAGGGGCTGGATTTGTTCCCCCTACTTTTTGCCCGATAAATGGAACAAGATTATCTTAAGTAAAACAGATATATATATATATATATATATATTATTGCCTACAGCACTGCATTTCAAACCTAAATCTCACACTATACATTGTTCCTTTAACTTAAAAAAATAGAGAATATGATTTTGGGGACGTTAAGCAACTATAATGTCAACTGGGCAGTCAATCCAAACCCCTCTAGATTTCAGTCTAATGGCCCTTCTACACAGCCATATAACCCAGAATATCAAGACAGATAATCCACAAGATCTTCTTTGAAATGGATTATCTGAGTCCATACTGCCATATAGTTCAGTGTGGATTTTATACGGCTGTGTGGAAAGGGCCTCAGTTTCAAAGGAGCTGCCCAAGGTGCTTCGCCTATTTGGGGGACAGGGTTTAGTAGCTTGGATAATTTGAATGAGCAATTATCCACTCCCCCACTGATTTAGCAGACATACACCTCCCTTAGGGGTTTCTTAGTTTGCTCCAGGTGTACTAAAACTCAGTCTTTCAGGATGAGATGAAAAGAAGAGCAACTTCCAAGGAGCAGACAAGAAGCTACTCCAGTATATTCACTGGATGAGGAACACTGGAATAGACATGAGGAGTATCCAATTTTCAAGGGTGTCAAATTCTTTCTTTTCAAATGGAGCACACATTCATTCTTTTCAAATGAATGAAATTGCAGCAGAACTGTCTGAAAGGTCACCTCTCACATTCGTACCCTCCTAATTTTTTTGGATTCTGATAATGTATGTTCCTAACTGGGTCGTGGATTCTGGGAACAGTAGTCCAACATATCTGGAAGGCTCAGGTAGAAGAAGGCTGGTCCAGATTGTTTCACTAGTTTGTCCAAGCTCTCAGGCATCTTGAAAGTAAAGGGTGGATTGTTATGCAAAGGGAGACCTTGAAAACAATGTTACAAGATGACACTTCATTTGTTGTTTTCCAATTTTATCATTTATATAATACAGTATAGTGTTTTTCCAAGCTGTATTACTCATGTATTTCCCTTTGCTGCCTTGCTGCTAGCAGCAAATTATGCATTCAGTATAATGAAAAAAGATATGTCAACAAATGTCACTGAAGTGACATACAAATCTGACATCTCATTTGTCAGCTCTGACACCATCTCCACTGGCCCAAATGTCATCCCATGTATATAGATCCTTATATAAGAACATATATGATGAATCAAGCAAATGACTACATGCTTGTATAAAAACATGCTTGATAACTTAGCTTAACAGAACCAAGTTCTCCTTTGGATAACTCTCCCTAGAGCCTGCAAAGGCATTGTGCTACCTGAGGTGGAACAAATGGGTCCAGTTAAAGCCAATGAAGTCTGGCTGTATTCTGCAGAATGAATACAGTTTGACTTCATTTAACTTCCATAAGTCAATGCTATGGAGTTGTGGGATTTGTAGTTTGATGAGATACCAGCACATTATGGCAGAAAAGACATTTTGCATTATTATGGCAATTCACTAGCACAGTCTATCTCCAAAAGACTACTCCAAAGCAGTTCACTCCATGCACCTGATTAAACAGACTACCAACCTTTCTCTCTCAGTCTCTTAAGATGCTACAAGATCCCTCTGCACACTGATATTCCAGACTAACACAGGCATGTCTTTCAAACCTGCTCCTTCTGATGTTCTTTCCATCGCCTTATAAATAGTGAAAATTCTGAAAATGAGATGTTCAGTTTCCTGCTGTGGGGCTCCATGTCATGTAGCATCCTAATGTACTGCAGATTGTTGTCATAGCGTAATTCAGACTGTTGTCATAACCTAATGTATAACTTCCAGTCACATGTTTGCTTATGCCTCATTACAGAGGGATGCACATGGGGAGCAGACCCTCCTCTTCAGATATTCCCTGACAGTATACTGTGGGATAGGACCCCCCCCCCCCGGTGGTGCCGTGGGTTAAAGCACTGAGCTGCTGAGCTTGTTGATTGAAAGGTCACAGGTTCAATTCTGGGGAGCGGCGTGAGCTTCCGCTGTCAGCCCCAGCTTCTGTCAACCTAGCAGTTTGAAAGCATGCAAATGTGAGTAGATCAATAGGTACCGCTCCGGCAGGAAGGTAATGGCAGTCCATGCAGTCGTCATGCTGGCCACATGATCTTGGAGGTGTCTATGGACAACACCGGCTCTTCAGCTTAGAAATGGAGATGAGCACCACACCCCAGAGTCGGACACGACTAAACTTAATGTCAGGGGAAAACCTTTACCTTTACCTTTTATGCTGTGGGATTAGGCTGGAAAAGATGCCTGGAAAGAGATTGGGCCTATAAGGATACTGTCCCCATGAGATAATTGTGATTGCTTGAAGTAGGATCAAAGAGATCCATAGTTCACAGTCTCTCATCCAGAGAGAGAACCATAAAGAAGAGTTTCTCTGGCTTTAAGAAAATGGAAGGATGCATATTGAGCATGCTTATTTGCATATTAATTTTAAATGTTTGAATTTCAATGCAAAATAATATTCTCTCATAGTAAACAAAATAATAAAAAATACCAGGAACATTCATATAAAACACATCTTAATTCAAAAATAGCACTACTTTACATAGTGTCAAAATTTAAAAACAAGTCCTTAATCCTGTTGACAAAGCGATTTTGAGTATAATCCCTGTGTAATTAGCTTTATACATTTCTTTGAAATCCCTCAAAATTCAATAATCCATTAAGGTGTTGCTGATGCTGAACAGATGCAACATTTCCATCTATTCCATATATTTTCTAGTTCGCTACAATTAAAACTGGCAGGACGCTGTTTAGTAAGGTAACTGGAAATTTCAGGGGCCTATTCTAATTGTTTTCAATATTAGAAATACGTTGGTTATATTATATAAAATTCAGATAAATTCCACAATCTTGGGTAAATCTATACTTTACAATAAATGCAGTACGGCATCACTTGAACTGATGTGGCTCAATACATGGCTCAAAATACCTTTTAAAACTACAACTCCCAAGATTCTATAACACTGAGCTATGGCAGTTAAAGTGGTATCAAACTGTATCAATTCTACAGTATAAATACACCCCTTGTGACATGGGAAGCATGGGTTTTAGATTCCTCCCCCAAATGTTCTCTGGATAGCTCAACATTAAAAGAAAGAAAGAAATCCAAATGCACAATGCAGTAAAAGACAATAAAATGAAATGCAGCCATAAAGTGTCAAATAAAACAGGACAAAAAAGAATACAGAATCAAAACAAGCAAAGTTCTAACATGGTTAAAATCTGAACTATGAAAGCAAGATCTTTATGTGGTATTGAAATAAGATTAGGATAGGTACCAGACAGACTTCATGAGGAAGCAATTCAATAACCACAATGCCCCTATCTAAAAATCCCCTCATTCACAGCTCTCCAATGCAGTATTTGTCAGCAGACTCACAAAAGAGCCTGTAAGGAAAATTCCTGGACCCAGGAAGACTACATGATGCTTTAGAGTTTATGTGTGAACATTAGAGAAAAGACACATTCACTTTTCAGATAGCAATTTGACGATGAGACATATTACAAAAAGGTATAGACTAAAAAGCATTTATCTGTCACATCAGTGGACAAAAAGTTGCAACTCCCGGAGATTTATCCTGTCAGATTTTGTTTCTTTCAATGTAGAGAAAGAGCCCCCAGTGGCGCATTGGGCTAAACCCTTGTGCTGGCAGGACTGCTGAGTGACAGGCTAGCAGTTCAAATCCAGGGAGAGCTGACAGAGGTTGAGCTCCCTCTGTCAGCTCCAGCTCCCCATGCAGGGACATGAGAGAAGCTTCCCACAAGGATGGTAAAACATCAAACATCCGGGCATCCCCTGGGCACCGGCCAATTGCAGACGGTCAGTTCTCTCACACCAGAAGCAACTTGCTCCTGACACAAAAAAATGTAGAGAAGAGTAAAAAAAGTGAAATGTTGCACCAGCCTGTTTGACCCCAGATTTGTATCCATGGGAAAAGGGAAAGCAGAGGTGAAAGGTGGTACCAGTGCCTTCACTTCTGCACCCCCCATTGACAGCATGTGCCCAAAGAGCAAATGCTGGTAGGTATTCAGATGCATTTTTGTTCTTCTTAACCACTGTTAAAACTTATGAAGATCAACTTTAAAATGGAAGTAAACTATTAACACAAAAGAAATTAAAATGATAAAAAGCTACCCCTTTAAAATGCCTCTCACCTTATATAGCTAGTTACGAATGTTAGTTTTTTTTAAAGGTTTATATAAACCTTAACAATCCCCCCCCTCCTTTTTCTCCCCAAAGCAAAATGCTGTCATGCCTAGAACTCTCCAGTGCCAACAAAACATCACCTTTTAAGCATTTGGAAGACCTTTTTATTCCATGCGCTTGAGCCCTTGAGGAACACTATCTCTACAGCCTATAAAGCAACAGGGATATTTTTATTATTATGCTGGTTTTTTACTATTATATTCCCCTTTTCTTAACTCCAGGAAGAATGAAAGTAAAAAAGTGTTATATCCAATGTAAATATAATTGCAGCTGTAGATTTAGGTGGCAGCATTATATCCAATAAGATGGCACCACATATAGCAAGATGGTACATATCAAATTAAAGCAGTGAATCACTGCGTGGAGACAAAGCCTGAAGGAGCAACACTGGGAATGATCAAAGGGTTTCATTTTGCAACATGGCTTTTGTACAAAAACAGAACATTAAACAATGCTTTGAATGACAGAGGCACTTGAGCACTGTGCAGTTTGGAATACACACATTTAAACTCTGTATAGGACAAAAGAATGGGTTTATGTGAAGATCAGACAATGTCTAGCATTTCAAAATCTTCTTTCATGGGAAGAAACAATGAAAAAGCTGCCCAGAAATTCAGCATAATCCAATCTCGAGGCTACTTTACCTGCAGAAGCCATGGTTATCATATGCCATATGACTGCCAACATCAAATGCTGCCTTATTCTTGATATTTTTATTGTTGTTGTTATTTCTTCCTTTATAACCAAAATAAGCTGCTTGCATGCTTTCCAATTCTTCACTTCTGAGCTGGTACCACAGTTGCATATCCCTGTCAAAACAGACATTGGTTTCAATCAGCAGCAGACACCCAGTGCATGTATATCTTCAAATATGATTGGAATTGCACAAAACCTAAACAGTTTAAGTATCTGCCTCTAACGTTAGACATTCCTCCTTCTCACACCCTCTCTTGTATGAGATGTTGGCACTTGAAGGTTCAATTAAAACATTGAAGTCTGAATGGCACTCTTTTCATATATGGTGTTGTGCCCGAGAATCTGTTCCTTCTGATCACCCAGCCACTGAAGTTTAGAATAAAATGCATTAGGAATTTGAGAACAGGGACAGTCAACACAAAAGTGGATTTGTGCACAAGAGAAGTGAACTGCGTCTTAAGGATTTCACAACAGTCAATATAAAAAGGGTCCTTTTCATAATGCTTTTAAAACTTAACCGTATTTAAGACCTAAGCATGTCTTAACCAGTTCTTTGTGCACACAGTTCCATGTTTGAAGTATGTGCAGTAGGCACAGTCTTGGGGGCAACCATTATTGCATTGTAAGTCCACTTTAACTGCCATGGTTATACCCCATGGAATCCTGGGATTTGTAGTTCTTCTTGTGCCTCCCCAAACTACAAACCTCAAGATTTTGGAAGGTGCAGCCATGAAAGATTCATAATGGTATAATTATGTGAAAGGACCCTTGATATCTTTTGTATCTGAGCACAGGAAAAGCTGGGGTAAATCAATCCACAGGCCTATCTGATCTAACACTCCCGAAGATCTTGGAGTTCATATGAGAGAATAGCCTAATCACAAGTTGCATTTACATTTTGATACTTACTATAATTTTAGAACACTTGATATGAATTCTATTACACAATAACTCCAGTAATTTTTCAATTCAAGGCAAAAAACCCATTTCAAAAGGAAACCATGCTTTGGGAATTTGTTTCAGCATTGGCACATATGCCAAGCCACACATCCTCAACTTGGCACCTCTATATATATAAGACCACAACTCCTATCATATCTAGACTTCATAACTAATGGTGGATGAACATGTTGGGAGTTATAGTCCAACATAGATAGGGGGATGCTAGCTAGGGCAAGACTATGCCAAGTCCTCCCACAAAGGCAGCTCTTCTTGGGTAGAAAAGCTACCAGGGAAGGGCACTAGAAGCAAAAAGGGGAGGAAATAGCACAACAGGGAACAGATTATGGTGTTAGTATTTGATGTACCAAATGCTTACAGAAACAGCTATTTGGAATTCAGGAAAGCCTAACACCACTTTCAGGGCATGTTACAGCAAAAGACAGGTGTCCAAAAGCATGGCAGTTTTATGGTATGTTACTGTTAAAATTTTAGCCGACAAATAAAGTATAATTTCCTGATCTGCTTGCCTGAATAACATTTCAACCCATCTGTCCTTCTGTCACTGGCTGTGCCCTGCTGAAAAATAGCTTCAGTTGCTTTTATGGCTTTTTCCTTCATCTGTGTTAAATCTGTCGAGTCAGGGCCTCCCCTTAAGCACTGTGCTTCCTAAAGTGGAAAATCCAGATGAGGGTCTCACATCACAGGGACAGAACAAGTATTGTAGACCTTAACATTGATTAACTACCCCTTGGTCCTCAAGATTGATTTTTCACCCTTTTCAAAATTAGAAAATAAAAACTCTGCTAGAGCTGCTATAAAAATGGACAAAGCAATCCTATAGGGTGGGGAAGAGCTAAGGAACAGAGGAACTGCTTCTTCTATGTCCAGTGGACTTGTGCCAAAATTCAGTAGGATATTCTACTCCTCATTTTCAGGAATGTCCTAAAAGAAAGAAACTTCCTTTTACTTTTTAAAAGAAGAAAAATATTGTTTCTCATTGATTTCCAAGGAAAGAAAACCATAATCCCTGTAATCACTCATTCAGAAGCAATGAGGATTGGGATCTTTGTGGGCCCATAGCCTCATAAAATCATAGAATCATTGAGTTGGAAGAAACCTCGTGGGCCATCCAGTCCAATCCCCTGCCAAAAAGCAGGAAAATTGCATTCAAAGTACCCCTGACAGATGGCCATCTAGCCTCTGTTTAAAAGCCTCCAAAGAAGGAGCCTCCACAAAACTCTGGGACAGAGAGTTCTTCCTAATGTTCAAGTGGAATCTCCTTTCTTGTAGCCGTTGTTCCGCCTCCTAGTCTCCAGGGCAGCAAAAAACAAGCTTGCTCCCTCCTCCCTATGACTTCCCCTCACATGTTAATACATGGCAATCATGTCTCTTCTCTTCTGCAGGCTAAACATGTCCAGCTTTTTAAGACACTACTCATAGGGCTTGTTCTCCAGACCCTTGATCATTTTAGTCGTGCTCCTTGTCCAGCTTGTCAACATCTCTCTTCAATTGTGGTGTCCAGAATTCAACACCACAATTCCAGGTGTGGTCTAACCAAGGCAGAATAGAGTGGTAGCATGACTTCCCTGGATCTAGACACTATACTCCTATTGATGCAGACCAAAATCTCATTGGCTTTTTAGTTGCTGCATGACATTGTTGGCTCATGTTTACCTTGTTGTCCATGAGGACTCCAAGATCTTTTTTCACATGTACTGCTTTCGAGCCCTGCTTTCGAGCCAGGTGTCCTTCATTCTGTATCTTTGCATTTAATTTTTTCTGCCTAAGTGGAGTATCTTCCATTTGTCCTTGTTGATTTTCATTTTGTTAGTTTTGGCTAATATTATCTCTAATCTTCTTGAATTCTGCTATTTGAATTCTGCTCCAGTTTTCTCGTCTAGACGGCCTTCCATCCAAGAACTAGCTACTTCATCTGTCTGTTCAAGACCTACTTCCTAGAGTAGCTGCTTCATCCTGATTTATCACAATTGGGGGACACTTTTCACAAGATAGATTTTACAACATGGATTTTGAGAAGGGAAGTTACGGTATGGTGACTTTTCAGGCAACACTGAGTACTTGTGAATCCTACCCTGAATTTATCAATAGAACAATGAGAAATATGAGCATTGTCAATAAGGAATAAAAAAAGTAAAATACAGCAAATAAAATATAGACAAAGGAAAATACACTGGAAGAGTACTTCTAAACTAACATTTACTAAGTATTTCTATTAATATGATACATGGTTTTATAAAATCTCAAGGTGGGTAGTAAGTAGTGACTACACTGAAACATTAAGCAGCAAACTAACAATGTACACATACATGGATTTGTACAACTGAGAATAATGCAATCAGTAGTTGAAATTATGTTTTTTTTGCCCAAGTAAACAAATAGAAATGCTGCAGAAATGATAGAAAGACCCTTTGAAGTAGGAGGCATAAAGAGAAGACCACATGTCAATGCCCCCCTTCCCTACATATCTAAGATCTTAAATTGTCATCTATCATCACTCTAAAAATCTTAACATTAAAAAACCCTTTGCTGTCAACTGACATACCTTTGAGCTCTCCTTCTCTCACTTTTCTTAACACATTTGATGAGACAGCAGGTTAAAAAAGCCATAGACATCAGCAGAATAATAGCACAGCTCACAATGGAGGCAATCACTGCAACTTTAAACCCAAAGGTTTCATATTTGGATATAGCTGGAAGAAAGCAAACACAGTCACAAGCTGACACCTGCATTGTTACCTAACTTCTTCACACTCCTGCTAATACATTCCTCACTTGCCTTGACCACTGAAGAGGTTTGGCATCATTTCAGTCTAGGAACATCTCTGTTTAAGAGTGTCCTATTTATAAGCAAGGAGTGAAATTCTCCAAAAGGAACTTGGCATAGAAATTAATCCAGTGTAATGCTGAGGTTTTTAAAAAGAAAGGGAATGCCAATATAGGCTCTTGGTACACGGCTCTTATAGAACTTGTAGCATCTTATGATCTAGTCTTAAATCTATGAAAGTTTATGCTACTAATTTCTTTATCTCAGATAATTTCAAAGATGCTACAAAATCCTTTGACGTATTGATTTTCCAGAGTGACACAGCTATGTCTTCCCGTTCTATCTTGGTACATGATGAACTTGCAATGCATGGCTAATATCTGGGAATGGCATTGCTTTGCAACAGAAGACTATTGTCAGCTTATTTGCAATAGAAGACTACTGTCAGCTTCCAAAGTGTCCCTGCTGCTCCACCTCCTCCTCGTTGTTGCGGCATATAAGCCTCTCCATGTAAGTGAACAGTGAGAAGACGGAGAAGACCTCACCTCCATGAGAACCCTCTTTTCTATGGACAGTGGAGCAGATTACGTCTTGAGAGAGAAGTTGGATATGATAGTTTTACTGGACCACGCTAGCCATGATGGCTGGAGGACAGTTTCCCAGTATGGATTATGAATACAGTCAGCCCACCACTTTGGCAGAGTTAGGAGCACAGGCCCCCACAAAATTGGAATAATCACAAATAAAAACATTTTTTAAAAACCTGAGAGAACACCTCTATTAAAACTCTAGGTCCTCCAGCATGAATCAATTGATCAATTTTCATGGAAGTTACATTGGAAGACCTAGAGATTTCTAGAGAGAACATTTTATTCAAATCCTAAATCCACAGAAGTCAAAGCCACAAATGCGAAGGACCGACTGCACTGTTGCTAACATCGCCTTACTGTGATGCCTATTAATCATTAACATAGGTTCAAAACTACAGCTCAGAACTGCATTCAAATAAAGGAAAATGAGCAATCCATTCAGTTCTAGACTATTTTAAAATTAGATGTGAATCTGCTTCAAATGTACTAAGGATTTTGGTACATGGCACTATCAATATGCTGAAATCCAAGACCACGGCTTCAGATGTTCTTCACCATTTCTGTCATTGATATTGTTGAAATAAAAAGCTTAGAATGAAAAGGGGCTAGTTTTGTTGCCATTTGACTCCTCTTTGTTAACAGAGTAGCTATTTCTCTCTGCTATCACAAGTAATAGCACTTTAGCAAACAGTCCATGTTCTTTTCAAAAGCCAAACAGGGATGGGGATCATGTGGCAAGTGAGTGTGGGGAAGAAGGGAGCAGTGAATACTTACGCTTACATGAAGGGATGTCTGCTGTCCACTGGGTGCTATTGCCTTTCCAAATACATGTGACGACTCCTTGCCCAACTAGCTGGTGTTCTGCAGAACACCGGAATGTAATGACTGTGCCCACTGTGGTGCCATTGCCATGGATGATCTCGGACATGCCAAGGTGAGGTGCAAATATCTGGTTGCATTGTCCTATGAAAAGAAAAAGGGGAAGAGGGAAACATTTGCTACTCCAGATCTTTACCATTAACCCATCCTGGAAGTACCACAATATTAGAAGGGCTCTGATTAAATGAATGCAGCAGAGTGGTTAAGGGTGTAAACTGGGCTACTGAATTGCTGTAATCATATCTGTGTGTGTATGTGCACACACACACACACAACGCAAGGTAGATTTAAACAGCTACCCACATATCTTTCTGTTTTTACAATCGGGTTAATTGTGTTGGCCTACATCACAGTACTAATGTAAAGATCATTCAGATAATGTATATGGAGTAATTTACATGCTTGAAATGTGCAATATAAATGCTAAACAGGAGCATTAGAATATCAGAGATGAAGCAGAAGATTTACAACTTGTGGACCTATAGCGCTAAAAGTAAGCAAGCTAACTGGATTGGAAGTGCAGAGCTGCCAAACTTGAGATAGCCTGAACTATAAAGAGATAGATGAGAAGATGAGAGATGAGAAGTCCTGGCCCGTATCTCATGCCGTAAACCAAAGCCATTTGCATTATGCCAATGATTTCCATATCTGAAATAATGAACATCCTTAAGTGTACATTCAAAACCAAAATAATTTAAATGCTTCATGCTCCCACAGCTTAATGCTTCAAAATAAGTTACAGCATGCTTTTCATGCACTAATCAAACAAAGCAGCAAAGCAATAGCGATACTAGCATTGCACATCCTAATATTTCCACCAAAATATCATGTTTTTAAAATATGCTTTCATTGCCTACATTTTCCTGGGAGTAGCCTCAACAAGGTTAGCGGAACACATTTCAGCATTAATATGCATAGCTTGCACTGGATGATAGTATAATAATTTTAACAAAACTTTAATTTCAGTAGATTCATCAGATTATGGTAATTTCTTTTATTTTGAGATTTATTAGAATTGGGACCCATTTGTTTGAAACCTACGGCATCCAAAATATCCCAGTTTTTCTCTCTGTCCCTTCTCTCTCCACCTCCTTTCCCACTTTTCTCCTTGGTCCTCGCTATCCTTCAATAGCTGAAATTCAGTTTAAAAGGTAGAAGCAGTTTGCACTCCAAGCTGGAATATTGTCCTTCCCAGTAGGTTCAGGTAAAAGCAAACTACTGCAACATCTCCTAACTTGTCTTTCTTCCTTCGTTAATAACTTATGCTGTCCTGACCACATTCTGCTGTTGCTTGGCCACATGTCTGCCAGTTTTCATCCTGGTGGAAATGATGTTTTCTTAATATCCTCTCCTCTCATGTACACCTTAAACACTGAATAAATCTATTACTATATTGGTTTATTTATACTCTGACTTTTTCTTGAATCTGAAACTCCAGTTGCAACATAATGTCTTAATAACCAGTGATCTAAAAAGGTGGAGCAAAACTATTCTGAGTAACAAAAATCACAAGAGTTCAATTGTAACTGATTTATTTCAAAACTTGAAAACATGCTTTTATTCCTGTTATATATGAGACTGCCCAGTAAGTAAGCAGCCTTAAGCTTTCTTCAATACACTTTAAAATTGCTTTCTTAATTACTGATTGTATTTTGATTAAAGTAATAATTTAATGCATATCCTCTCAGCCAGCATGGCACTCAAGGCTTACAGCAGGTCTCAATATTATCAGATTGTTTTAACACTATATAACTAATATTTTGACATTATAATTAATTTGATTGTCTTTAAGCATTACTACCTTTTGTGGTTCTAAGTGTATTTTCTAGTTCTGGGATAAAAATCAAAAGAACAAATGAATGACTAAAACCATTTCTACTATGATTTCCACAAATTCTGTATTTTGTTTTCCTTTGACCTCATTGTTTTTCATCCCACTCACCCCAAATCTCTGTGGCTATCTACACAAAGAAGTTTGTTAACAGCTGCCAGCTTAAAGATGACATTTCATGCATCTGATGAAATAAACTCTAATTCAGTAAAGCTTCAACCATAACAAATTTGTTAACATTTAACATATCATAAGCCTCATAATTTCCCATTTCTTAAGAAATCCCTGAATCAACAATTTGGTTGCAGGAGTGTGTGCTGGGAACACTCTAAAGGATAGCTAAACAGATCAAAGCTGTGCATAATGTGAGAAAAAGAATTGGGTGAATAGAAGATGAACAGAGAGGGGGGGGAGGGAGAGGGTTAGGGCTTTCACAGCCGAAATCACCAGAGTGTAGATGCCAGCCACAGATGCAGGTGAAATATCATCAGGAAAAAATGCTGCTAGAACACCGCCATACAGGAGAGGGAGAGGGAGAGGGAGAGGGAGAGGGAGAGGGGGAGGGAGAGGGAGAGGGGGGAGAGGGAGAGGGAGAAAGGGGGGGAGAGGGAGGGAGAGGGAGAGGGAGAGGGAGAGGGAGAGGGAGAGGGAGAGGGAGAGGGAGAGGGAGAGGGAGAGGGAGAGGGAGAGGGAGGATACCACCAGAGAGCAGGTACTATCCAAGTGAAAATGTGAACCTGAAGTATAGATTCTATGTTGTTGACGGGTTGTTTTCAGAGGAATGTGTTCCCTTTTAGGTGCCTCTTTGACATTACTATATTCTGATTTTAAGTCCATAAATAAGAACATGCATAACAAAGAGGGTAGGTAGTCCACTGTAACACAATAGT